>CM059277.1:7755160-7760160 GCA_030347295.1 Setipinna tenuifilis
ACGCATGCACACACGCACACACACGCACACACACACACACACACACACGTGCGCATGGTGGTGGTGTTTTAGAAAGTGCAGTAGCTCTAACCACTTTTGCCCATGGGCTTTACAGACACTCTTTTGAACACTCTTACGACAGGAAGAGGACACACACACACACACACACACACACACACACACACACAGGTGTCGTGTCTGTTGTAAGGATTAGGTGATGATTTATTGGAGCAAGAGCAGGGTGCTGCTGATGGCTGCCATATTTTAAGGTCTGGGACTCACACACACACACATCCAGACAGACACTCACACATGTGCACAGGCTGATCACAAGCATGTGTGTGTGTGTGTTTGTGTGTGTGTGTGTGTGTGTGTGTGTGTGTGTGTGTGTGTTTGGGTGTGTGTGGGTGTGTGTGTGCATACGCGTGTCCTGCATTTCAGGACAAATTTGCCCCCAGGTTGTCTGTTCTTGCCAGTTTCTCGTTCTAAGCGACAAGCCATCATTACTCACTCAGACACACACACACACACACACACACACAGTCACTTTTCAACCTTACGCACGTGTACATACCTTGTCCCTTTACACACACACACAAACACACATACCCCCACACACACAGTCACTTTTCAACTTTACCCACGTGTACATACCTTGTCCCTTTACACACACACACACACACACACACACACACACACACACACACACACACACACACACACCACTGACATTTGTGCCTTTATCTGTGTGAGACTGCATGCCATGGAAGTGTTATTGTACAGCTCTGATCTCTAATTGCATGTTAAGCCCTCATGTCTCACAGCTTTAAAACATGTAGTCCCACACCAGGGCTTAGAAATGACAGACAGATACAGAGAAAGGTGTGTGTGTGTGTTTCAGAGTTCATGGGTGTGTGTGTTGAAACCTCCTAGTTCTGTTTCTGTGTGTTTTAGAGAGACTTTATGTGTGTTCTGTAACCTGGTTAATCTCTAACCTGCTTGCTGTGTGTGTATGTGTGTATGTGTGTGTGTGTGTGTGTGTGTGTGTGTGTGTGTGTGTGTGTGTGTGTGTGTGTGTTAGAGAGAGAGAGAAACTGCGTGTGTTGTAACTTCTGACCTGCTAGCTCTGTGTGTGTGTATGTGTGTGTATGCGCACAGGCTTTAAACCTGGTCGAGTGCCAGGCTGCTAGCATTATGTGTGTGTGTGTGTGTGTTTGAGAGAATGACAGTACCACTCTGTGTGTGTGTGTGTGTGTGTGTGTGTGTGTGTGTGTGTGTGCGTGTGTGTCACGTTGTTGAGGGCATTGCTCTGACAGCAGGTGCCATGTGTCAGTGTTCTACCTGAGTGGCTTCGTACGCAAGCAGATTGTCCCGTCATGCTCACGCCATTTACAAGCCCACACTCTGTTCCCTGTGTGTGTGTGTGTGTGTGTGTATGTGTGTGTGTGTGTGTGTGTGTGTGTGTGTGTGTGGAAATTAGAGCTCTGAGCAGGCCACTTTTCATTGCTCCTGTGTCACCACTCATGTCTTTCAAATTAATGCAGCTCAAGGCTCAAGGACTTAAATAGGAGAGATTAACACACACACACACACACACACACACACACATACACACACACACACACACACACACACACACACACACACACACCAGCCTTCATCTTTTTTCTCCTCTTCCTCCCACCTTGACACCTCTTATCAAGCACCAGTGTTCTTTCTGTTAGAGGAGGACCACTTGTCATCACAGACACACACACACACACACACACTCTCATCAGTAAGCACGTCCACTCTCAGGCAGCCATGGCCTTATTGTAAGGGGTCTTGTCTCATATTACATCTTCTGCACCATGCAGGGGAGAGATAAAGGAGAAGGATACACACATACACACATACACACACACACACACACACACACACACACACACACACACACACACACACACACACACACACACACACACAGTCAGTCACTCATACACTGTCTCACACACACTCATACACTGTCACACATAAACACTCGCACAAACGCTGTCACACACACCCATACTCACTTATACAGAGTCTCACACAAACACACACACACTCACTCATACACTGTCACACACACACACACACACACACACACACACACAACCATGCATAAATGCACAAAACACACTCCTCTTGGTGACCTCTTGCTTGTCATGAGAAGATGAGTGTGTTTTAAAAGAGAGGAGATAAGAGAGAGAGAGAGAGAGAGAGAGAGGAGAGAGAGAGAGAGGGAGGGAGAGAGAGGGAGACAGAGAGAGAGGAGGGAGATGAGTCTAGACAGACAGATGGAGAGAGAGAGAGAGAGAGAGGACAAGAAGAGAGAGACGGAGTAAGGGATAGAGAGAGAGTAAGAAAAATGAGACAGTGAGTGAGGGATGGAGAGGGAGAGATGAAAAGAGAGAGAAGAGATGAGCTACAAAAACAAGGAAGGAGATGAAAGACGAGACTCAGAAGTCAAAGAAACCTGTGTCCTTCATCCTCCTCCCTCTCCTCCTCCTCCTCCTCCTCCTCCTCCTCCTCCTCCTCTTTTCTCTGTCTCCTGCTTGGGCTCTTGTATCCCTCCATCCTCTCCTCCCCTCTCCTCCCCTCTCCTCCCCTCCCCTCCCCTCCCCTCTCCTCTCCTCTCTTCTCCTCTCCTCCCCTCTGCTCCCCTCTCCTCTCCTCCCCTCCCCTCCCCTCTCCTCTCCCCTCCTCTCCCCTCCTCTAATCCTGAAGGGGTGATGATGGACGGAACAGGAGAGGAGGAGGAGGAACACACTGTCCCTCCACACTGCCAGAGCAGAGATGGGAGGCAGGCTCTGTGTGTGTGTGTGTGTGTGTGTGTGTGTGTGTGTGTGTGTGTGTGTGTGTGTGTGTGTGTGTGTGTGTGTGTTGTAAAAACGAGAGATTAATGTTGAGCCGGGCTGGGGGTTCAGTGTGTGTGACAGGGGATTTCATGTGTTTGTGTGTGATTTGGAGGTGTGTGTGTGTGTGTGTGTGTGTGTGTAAGCGTAAGCGTGTGTGTGCGTGTGCAGAGGGGGAAGTAACATGCTTGTGTTTATATTTGTGTTTGGGGCAGGAGTCTGTCTGGCTACAAGGAGATTGTGTGTTTGTGCAGGAGTGTGTGTGTGTGTGTGTGTGTGTGTGTGTGTGTGTGTGTGTAAGGTTGGGGGGAGTTCCAGTGGTGGGTGTGTGTCTTTGTGTAGGTCATGCGTGCAGACACACACTTGTGTGTGTGTGTGTGTGTGTGTGTTTAGCTCTGTTTAATGTCTTTGTCATTGGTTCCCAAACATCTGTGACTAGGCATAGAGTTAGGCAGCCACATGGAGCTCTTCCATTGGTTTATATAACACAGAGTCCAACATCACTAATACAGCATTTACAGCCAGAACACACACTGTCAGAAAACAGGCATATGAAGCACTCTCAATCACACACACACATGCACACACACACACACACACACACACACACACACACACACACACACACACACACTTTTACTCATTCATCTACTGTTGGTAATGTGCCACACCATCAGTAATATAGCACCCTCCATCAGTTACACCACACACACACACACACACACACACACACACACACACACACACACGTATTGGTAATGCAGTGTGGTGAGGGATGGAGAAGCACAGACACATCAGTCATTCACAGCCCAGTGCCAGGCCTCCATCATCAGAGACCGCTCCCACACAGGCCCCCTCCCTCCCTCCTTCTCTCCTTCCCTTCCTTCCCTCCTCCCCTCTCTCGCTTTCCCTCATCCCTCCTTCCCTCCTTCATCCTCCCCTCTCTCGCTTTCCCTCATCCCTCCCTCCCTCCTTCATCCTCCCCTCTCTCGCTTTCCTTCATCCCTCGCTTTTTGTAGCCCTTTATCCTCTTTTTCTTTCTCTTTTTCTTATTTATCTTTCACCTCTTGTCCTACTCCTCCTCCTGTCTTTCTCTTTCTTTGTTCCTCAGTCTCTCCATGTCTCTGACCCACTCTCCATCTCTCTCTCACTCTCTCTCTCTCTCTCTCTCTCTCTCTCTCTCACTCTCTCTCTCTCTCTCTCTCTTTCTTTTATGGCCTCTCATCCCATTTCATATTATCTACACATACAGTACATGCATGTCTTTTTGTATCACTTAAACTTGCCGTTCTCTCTCTCTCTCTCTCTCTCTCTCTTTTTATTCCTCACTCTTTCTGTCCAATTCCCTTCCCCAATCTCTCTGTCCTCCCCATTCATGCATTTTTTTTCCTTTTGCTGTTTTTATTTTGGCCCTTTTCATCCTTTTTTATGTTTTCTTAGCTTCAAATTTAGCCTGATGATTGACGTGTTTGTGAGAAAGTGAGAGGGAGAGAGAGAGTGTGTGTGTGTGTGTGTGTGTGTGTGTGTGTGTGTGTGTGTGTGTGTGTGTGTGTGTGTGTGTGTGTGTGTGTGTGTATAAAAGAGAGAGAGAGTGAGAAAGAGGAGGAGAGAGACTTTTCAGTGAATAAGTGGTCAAAGGCTTGTCTGTCACTTGGATTTGAGTCATGCTTTTGACCTGGGGCTTTCTCTGACAGCCTGTAACATGTGACAGCTTGTTCTAAAGTCAGACTGCTTCTAGTCTGCTCTGCTCTCTCTCTCTCTCTCTCTCTCTCTCTCTCTCTCTCTCTCTCTCTCTCTCTCTCTCTCTCTCTCTCTCTCTCTGTGCTGCCCTGCTGATTGGGTGGATAGTCTTTGACTGTACCGCCTTAATGTGTTTATTTCTTCATAATCGACGATAATTGTTAGTTTTTTACTTATTCATGGGGCACCATTAAGAATGTACATGTTCTCAAAGGCGGTTTGTTAAGCCCGAGGCCTCTGCCTGCCAGCCCAAGTCCAAGTCCAAGGACGGACCCACACTGCTGCACACCGCTGTCTTACTGTGGAAAAAAACAGAAAGCCAAAAAAGCCAAAAGCCACACACCCCTACAGCAGATATGGGCAGTTTCGCTCGTCTGACAGGAC
>CM059277.1:7775160-7785160 GCA_030347295.1 Setipinna tenuifilis
GTTTTACCAAATATTAATCTCTTATCCCAAGAGACTACATATTTTAAGATAAGCCAGTAAAAGTGGGTGTGCTCGTGTGTGTGTGTGTGTGTGTGTGTGCGCGCGTGCGCGTGTGTGTGTGCGCGTCTGTGTGTCTGTGTGTGCGCGCGTGTGTGTGTGCGTCTGTGTGTGTGTCTGTGTGTGTACTGAGCCAGAGAGGCTAGATCACGCACCTCAGTTCCACTACATTAGTGGTGAGTCAGTGCAGGTTGCCATGGTTCCTGTGGCTGCTGAACTTTGACCCCAGTTGCACATCAGTCTGCTGCCACGTCACGGACGGCTCCCCATGTGCAAGCACCTCCAGGTGCCTTATGGGATGCCTGCAAAGGTCACGACCCCTGCGGTAGGCAGCAGACTTCAGGGGTTAATGGGCGTGCGGAAGGAGAATGACTTCAAATGCTTTGAAGAGATCTTTTTTTTCTGTCTTCCACACATCATTAACACCAGTGTCTGAGTGTTGCACCTTTACTATATGGGTTTATAATGATAGTTTTTTCTTTTTATAATTTTTTTTATTATTATTATTAAGTATTTGGTAACACTTTACTTGACGGGTGAGTTCATAACACATTCATAGCAGCTGTCATAAACTGCACATAAAGCATTAATGACTGTTTCATGAGACATGACTTAACATTCATACCAGACCTTTCATGAATGTGAAAGACAGAACGACAAAAACTTGTCAAAATAAAAGTCCAGCAGTCACAAAGCAGCACAGCCGTTTTTCTTCCTAACCTCTTACCATCACGTCACATCTGAGTCAATGGGCTAGTCCAGTGCCAGAAAGACAGAACATTGCTAAGCAAGCAATTTTTGTTTTGTAAAAAAAATTATTAGTTTAATAATGTAACCTTTGCTGATGATTTACCTTTTGCTAATGGGAATGTCCAACCGTTCCAGGTTACACAAATACGGGTCAGCTAAACGTAAGCTGGTGATTACGAATACTTCACAACTTGTATAGTAAAGTGACATTCGATGTAGACTTCATAACATATTCATGAAATATTTACAAAGGCTGGAGATTACATTAATGTCATCCAGGTTGCACAAATATGAGTCAGCTGAACGTAGGCTAGTTTACCTCCCAATGTTAAACTCAGTGATTACGAATACTGCACAACTTGTATAGTAAAGTGACATTTAATGTAGACTTCATACGACATTCATGAAATATTTACAAAGGCTGCACTGTAAAAAGTGAATCATTGGATCAATGTAAAAAAGCTGTTTACATTTTCACAATTGAAATTCTGCCAATTTCCAAAAACTAGTTTGGCTTAAACTGTTTTTTTTTTTTTTTTTTTTTTCCCTTAAACCACTCACTGGTGTATTGGTGTAAACCATAATGTGATGCAAGTCAACATTTTAAATTGGACCAAATTACAAAAGATGCTTTTCAAATGAATTTGGTTTACTTCAATCTAAAATATTTACGTGTCACGAGTAATGCATTTTGATGTGAATCATAGTTCTAAAATGGCTCAAATTCAAGGCAACTTCCAACGGTCTTGATCTAAATTCTGAGTTTACATGAATCAAAACCTAAAGTAATATGAAAAGGTTTCACATTATCATAATCTACAAATTTTACATTATCTTAGTGCATTACATTACCATAATCTACAAATTCACATTAACTCAATATACAAAACAAACCATTTAAAAAAAACATTTATTAAAACCACAATAAATATTGTATTGCAGCACAGCTTATACAATGAGTAGAGGTCCTCTGGATTGCCACCGGTACATGGTGTTCTGGCATGTCCTAAACGAACAAACAAAACAAGTGTAATTAATAACATAATAATGACAATACTTGAGTGTAACACTCGCTTTCCTGACACATGCG
Source organism: Setipinna tenuifilis (assembly GCA_030347295.1). Taxonomy (NCBI): domain Eukaryota; kingdom Metazoa; phylum Chordata; class Actinopteri; order Clupeiformes; family Engraulidae; genus Setipinna; species Setipinna tenuifilis. The sequence goes on from CM059277.1 coordinate 7,777,058, forward strand.
ATGTTACTATCTGAAATGTAGCTGGGAGCAGTGAGGGGCCAACTATGAAGCAGTAAAGATTAGCAAATTGCCTTGGTAACAGAATGTACTTTAAGACAGATGTAACAAAGCACCTACAGCATGTTTTAAGACAATTCACCAAAGACATTTGTGTAAAATGCACTAGCTTAGAACGAGCCAGTCATCACAGAAGCGGGTTCTCCCTGCCACAGAAAGCTCCCTGCCCTTACCAACAACGGCGGGAACGCAGCTTTCAATTTCATAATTATACTTTACAGACAATGTGGGGTTTGGGACGTATATCTCACAATTGATAAATTACAGGCAAGATACACACAAAGATCCATTCTCACCCAGTTGCTTAACTTAAGTGCCGGAATATTTGGAGATATTGTACTCTCAACCATTCTATACAGGAATGCTAACAACCCTACTAGCAGCAGGTGACATGCCAGCCAATGCTTCTTTGAAAATGCTAGCAGCTTGCTGATAAAGGACACGTTCACTAATCGAATGCCAACACTACCCTACATTCCCGCAGTTTGTACATAAAATGGTACCAAAGACATGCATTCTGTAATGATTTGGTAAAACGATGCCAATATAGCTACGTTGATAATGCTATGCTTCTCCTCCACAGTCCTCATATTATCCCACAACACTCCGCGTAACATGTAAAACGGTATATTTAACAGTTCACCTTATACAATTACGTTTGAAGTGTAGAAATACATGACAACGATAACAAAAGACCAGTAATTTGGTAAAATCTTACCTCACAGAGAGACCTTGCGTAATCTCAAAGAGTCGAGACTTTACTGGACTTTCTCGACGACTCCTCAGCGCGTTCTCCAGTTGCCATATGTGCGCATGCGCGAATCGGGTTTATTGAATAGATGTCATTTGATCGAATGTACAATTGTCATTTTGTTCTTTCGTATTGGATCAAACTAAGAAATGACATTGCAGGACTCCCACAATTTAAAAAATATAATTTCACTTGACAATGCAATAATTGTAGGTTTATGAGATTTGAAAAATCACATCAAATGAAAAACGCCAATTAAATTAATGGCATTCTTTGTGAAATATTGAAGGCATATATAAAACCTAACACATTTTCCAAATGTGAATAACTCATCAAGTCATTATTGAATGAAAGTTTTCTTTATTTTTTATTTCAACATTTTTTTATTTTCCAAACTGCAAAAACAGGCTGTTGTTATTGCAAAAGTTACACCACATCATTCCCATTAGCAAAAGATAAATCATCAGCAAAGGTTACTAAATTATTAAACTAATAATTTTTTTACAAAACAAAAATTGCTTGCTTAGCAATGTTCTGTCTTTCTGGCACTGGAATAGCCCATTGACTCAGACGTGACGTGATGGTAAGAGGTTTGGGGGTAAAAAACGGCAATGCTGCTTTGCGACTGTTGCACTTTTATTTTGACAAGTTTTTGTCGTTCTGTCTTCCACATTCATGAAAGGTCTGGTATGAATGTTAAGTCATGTCTCATGAAACAGTCATGAATGCTTTATGTGCAGTTTATGACAGCTGCTATGAATGTGTTATGAACTCACCCGTCAAGTAAAGTGTTACCAAGTATTTTTTGCCACTCAGTGTGGCATTGGTGGGGGGGGGGGGGGGGTGGTCATGTTCTCTAAGCCTTCCAGCACCCCAGCCAATGTTTCTCATACACACACACACACACACACACACACACACACACACGGTCTTATGCACACTCACACACTATTACTTGCAAACACTCAGTCATACACACAGACTTGTACCCCTGCAAATACACAGGTGCGTACACATGCACACACACTTTATTTGTTGCTTCTGTTACCATACCAACACACACCTTTGTAAAACACAAATACAAACAGACTCTGCATTAAGTAGCGTCACAAAACTGCTTATTATTCCCTCGACATTTGGCCTGCCAAACGTGTCAAAGCAGGCTTTGACCTTCAAGGCCTGTGCTCAAAGTCGGAACAGCCATATTCCAAAAACAAAAAAAACAAAAGAAAAAAAAGGGAAAGCATAATTATCAGTCATCTGCTTGGGCATGAGATACAGAGATGGGGAGAAAAAAACTAATCACAGGAACATAACTAACGACAGAGCTACCTGTCATTTCCTCGTGTGTTCATTAAAAAATAAAACGTATGTTTCGTTAACTGATTTGAGAAATCATTGCTTTGCCACCGCATCACACCTCTCTGCTGCTGACCTGTGTGCACGCTTTAAATTGGATGTGTGCTGTGTGTGTGGTGATGAGCGAGTGTGGGCGTACACGCATCCCTTCTGATTAGATCCGTAATGAGACCACATCTTCTCTCTTGTAAATAAACGAATAAACTCGTCATTAACCCAAAAGTTACAACTCCAAGAGTCATTTATGTGTTGTTGTTGCTGCTGATGCTACTTACTTTTTTCCCCCTGCATGTCCTTGAATTTGCTAAAGAAGAAAAAAGCGAAATAATTAAATGAAAGTCAAAGAAAGTATCCTAATTATTTGGTGCTTTGAACAATCATGACAGATGTCGTGGTTGTAAGCGTGCCAGTTAGCAGCAGATCGGAGAGACGCTAGTCAAAAAGATTTGGGATTGAGGGTGCAAGGTTACTGTCTTTGAAGGAGAGCAGAATGTCTATTTTGTGATGAACAATGTGATTCTCTTTAACTTCTCTCTCTCTCCCTCTCTCCCTCTCTCTTCCTCTCTCTTCCTCTCTCTCCCTCTTTCTCTCTTTCCCTCTCTCTCCCTCCCTCTCTCTCCCTCTCTCTATACCTACCTCTCTCTCTCCCTCTCTCTGTCTCTCTCCCTCTCTTTCTCTCCCCCTCTCTCTATACCTACCTCTCTCACGTCCTCTCTCTCTCTCCCTTTCTCTTTCCTTCTCCCTCTCTTTCCATCTTTCTCTCTCCCTCCCCCTTTCTCTCACTCTCTCTCTCTCCCTCTCTCTCTTACTCTCTCTCTTCCTCTCTCTCTCTTCCTCTCTCTCTTCCTCTCTCTCTCTTCCTCTCTCTCTTCCTCTCTCTCTCCCTCTCTCCCTCTCTCCCTGTCTCTCTGTAGATGGGCGAAAGACAGAAAGTGCTCGTCACAGAGGAGTCTTTTGATGCCCAGTACTATGTAGCTCACAACAAGTTCTACGAGCAGGTAAGAATCCTTTCAAGATGCACACACACACACACACACACGCACAATCACACACACACAATCACACACACACGCACACACACACAATCACACACACACACACACACACAATCACACACACACACACACACACACACACACACAATCACACACACACACACACACACACACACACACAATCACACACACACACACACACACACACACACACACACACACACACATACACACAGGTGCACACACACACACACACACACACACACACACTATAACCCTGCTTAGCCATGGCTTTCGTTTGTGGTCTGATGGCACTGAAGCAGGGCACGGCTGTGAGGGTGTGTGGTGGGGGTGATGGGAGGGGTGGGGGGGTGGGTTCGTCACGTTTCTGACTGATAAAGCAGCCGTCACACCCTCCGCTTCAAAGCCAGACATCATCAAATAAATCATCCGTAACAATCCCCAAACACGTTTGAAGTGCTCACTCTTGAAAGGTATAACAGTAATTCCATCAAAGTGTGTTGGTCTATGTATGTCTGCGTGGGTGGGTTGGGGTTGGGGTTGGGGTTGGGGTGGGGTTTGGGTTGGGGTGGGGGGAGGTGAGAGCGTTTACGTGAGGGCTCTTCCTGTCTGTCTGTGTGTGTGTATATCTGGAGTATGCCAGTGGGATTCATATCTCCTATTTCTTCTTTTTTTCGCCATTCGCAATCTTTCAACTTCCAGACCAAAAATCTCCTTCCCCTTTTTTTGTTATTTCTTTATTCTTCTTCCTCTGTTGCCCTACGCATGTGTGCCAGCTGTGTTGGCATGTTTGTACATGAGGCCGACGTGAGTCACAGATGCCCCACTGGGATGCCCCCCCCCCTCTGCCCCCCCTCGTTTAAAGGGCCCCGGGGCCCCGCCATCCCGCCGTCTGGGCGGAAACGAAAGCGCCATTTTCACGTCTGGAGGGGAACAGGAAGTGATGTCACGGCACTGAGTCACGGCGGGGCCTCTCGAATAGTAAAACCCCTTAGAGCTGGGTTCCTCTTGCTCCATTGAAAGATAATTCACTTAAAAATTGCGCGCATTAAAAAAGTTGGTGCCACTGTTGGTTCTAATGCATTACAATGTTGATGGAAAACCATCCAGCGTGTTAAAATAACCATTTTGATGCATTTTATATCGCTAATTTGGCCTAATGGTTAATTTGCTAATAATAATATCTGATGGAAGAAGGAGTGTTGCTTCACTGTGTGTGTGGGTGTGTAAGGAGCAACCTGGGATAAGCCAGGTGAACAGCTACTTGACCCTTAAACCCTTAAGGATGTCTGTGCGTTTGAGAGAGAACCCTGAGAGATCCACAGTATATCTTTAAAATCAATTCAGTACAAACGTGTTCGAGTAAAAGACATGAGACCAAGGTTAAAAAGCACATTTCTGCCCTGTCAGCATGTCTCTGTGCTAGGAGAGCATGGGCAGCTGGGGCCTAGTGGGAGGTTGGAGGTAAGGGAGTTGGTCTTGGGATCGGAGGGTCATCGGTTCGATTCCCGTACCAGTAGGAAAGAATGCTGGTGGGGGGAGTAAATAACTAGTGCTCTTCTGCACCCTCATCCATGGCTGATGTGCCCTTGAGCAAGGCATCTGACCCCACATTGCTCCAGGCACTGTACCCTGTACCCGGTACCTAAAATAACTGTACGTTGCTCTGAAAAAGAGCATCAGCTAAATGTACTGTAATGTAAGAAAACATACCCAGAGTTAGTGTTCACCAGTGGGCCTCCCATCTTAACAAAGACCAACGTAGCAGCTGGGACTGGGCTTAGTAAAGACCAATTGGTGCAGCTGGCCCCTGTTCTCATATCTCAGTCAGTGAAGTTCATTTAAATTTGTTATACATTATGTATAGAAGTTTCTGTCCTCCACCTGAAAAAAGTAAATGTAATGTCAATGTAGTGACTGATATAAATATTTAAGTTATTTCCCAATGACTGTTACCAGATGACCAGTGCAGAATGTGTGTGTGTGTGTGTGTGTGTGTGTGTGTGTGTGTGTGTGTGTGTGTCTGTCTGTCTGTCTGTCTGTCTGTCTGTCTGTCTGTGTGTCTGTGTGTGTGTGTGTGTGTGTGTGTGTGTGTGTGTGTGTGTGTGTGACAAAGAAATGTGCAGAGCAAGCGCTGCATGTCTGCAGAGGCAGCCATTCTTTGAGCATGTTAGTTGTGTGTTGGGGGGCATTAGGTGTGTGTTGGGGAAGAGAAGTATTCTCCTCACTTTTCTGCCCTCCCTCCCCAAGGGGCGCACACACACACACACACACACACACACAAATATACACACACAGTACACACAACCATCACACACAAGTACACACAACCCTCTATTACACACAGGCACACACACACACACACACACGGGCATCCTCACACACAGGCACACACACAAGCTCACACACACACACACACACACACACACACACACACTGGTATCAGAGTAGAGGAGGTGAGAGCAGTGACTCACTGTGCCCTGTCTGTCTCCTCCATCACATCTCTCACTCACTCACTCCCTCACCACTCTTCCATCCTTCCCCTTTCCCCCTCTCTCTTTCTCCCTCACTCACTTCAACACCACTCTTCCATCCTTCCCCTTTCCCCCTCTCTCTTTCTCCCTCACTCACTTCAACACCACTCTTCCATCCTTCCCCTTTCCCCCTCTCTCTTTCTCCCTCACTCACTCCCACACCACTCTTCCACTCTTCCCCTTTCCCCCTCTCTCTTTCTCCCTCACTCACTCCCACACCACTCTTCCATCCTTCCCCTTTCCCCCTCTCTCTTTCTCCCTCACTCACTCCCACACCAATCTTCCATCCTTCCCCTTTCCTCCTCTCTCTTTCTCCCTCACTCACTCCCACACCACTCTTCCATCCTTCCCCTTTCCCCCTCTCTCTTTCTCCCTCACTCACTCCCACACCAATCTTCCATCCTTCCCCTTTCCCCCTCTCTTTCTCCCTCACTTCCACACCACTCTTTCATCCTTCCCCTTTCCCCCTCTCTCTTTCTCCCACATGCACCAACTTCCCCTCTTTCTTTTTCTCTTTCTCCCCATCCTCCATCTTCCCTCCTTTCCTCCCACAGTCTGTCTCGGGGGCTTCCTCACTCTTTCTCCTTCCCCTTTTTCTCTCTTCTGCTCTCTCTTGCTATATTTTCCTCCGTTAGGACACCGTGATCTATTCTGTCTCCACTCCCTCCTTTCTCTCTCTCTCTCTTTTCTCTCTCTCCCTCTTTCCCTCTCTCTCTTTTCTCTCTCTCTCCCCCTTTCCATCTCTCTCTGTCTCTATCTCCCTCTCTTTCTCCCTCTGTCTTCCTCTCCCTCTCTCTCTCTCTCTCTCTCTCCCTCCCTCTGTCTATCTCTCTCCTGTTTGTGTTTCCCTCACTGACTATCTCTGTTTCCCTCGTCTTTTTCTCTTTCTCGTGTTCCTGTTTCTCTCTCCATTTCCTGCTATTTATTTATAACCCTGACTCACGTTTCCATTCACATCCGGATTGTTTTTAGAGACCATCCACACAATCACACACCCACACACACACACGTGCACACACACACACACACACACACACACACACACACACACACGTGCACACACACACACACACACACACACACACACACACACACGTGCACACACACACACACACACACACACACACACACACACACACACACACACGTGCACACACACACACACACACCCTCACACACACCCACTCACAGACACACACACACTAACCAAAGTCGTTCAGACACTTTCGTGCAAAGAAACTAACTGGTCATTGATCTGTCTACAGCCACACTGTGGCTCTTGATGTCTCAAACGCACACACACACACACACACACACAAACACACACACACACACACACATATTTACACACACGCACACACACACACAGATAATAGTAACTAGTTACTGATGTCTGTCTAACTGCATAACTGCACAGTAACAAACACACACAGATACATACACACAGACACACACACAGACACACACACACACACACACACACACACACACACACACACACACACTGATATGGGTAGTACAGACACACACACAAGCTCCCCTTCCCCTGGTCAGTGTGACCTCACCTCAGCTCTGGTGCTCTTTGTGCTGCTCCGTACTGTTTGTCATCAGGAGCCCTTTGCCACAGCCAAGAAACATCATGGCCATCCTAGACACACACAAGCACACACACAGACGCACACACACATGCACACACACACACACACACACAGCCAAGAACCATCATGGCCATCCCAGATACACACACACACACACACACACACAGCCCTAAACTACATGACCACAGCCAAGAACCATCATGGCCTTTCTAGATACACACACACACACACACAGACATGCACACACACAGACAAGAACTACATGGCCATTCTAGATGAATTTGCCAGCTCATTTGGTCTGAGTAAGCTTTACACACACAGACACACACACACACACACACACACGCACACGCACAAGGGCCTGTCTGCCTTTTAGAGAACCCAGGCAGAACCAAGAGAGAACCCAGGCAGAACCGGAGAGCGAGTAGGTAGACAAATAGAGGCAGTTGCTGGGGCAGCAGCACTAGTGACAGACACACATGTACATGACCAGTGCAGAATGTGTGTGTGTGTGTGTGTGTGTGTGTGTGTGTGTGTGTGTGTGTGTGTGTGTGTGTGTGTGTGTGTGTGTACAGACATGTACATGGCCTTCCTGCTACTCAGCAGACCTGTCCACTGTCTGGCTGCCATTGAGCAAATGCGTTTTGAGTTCCCCTTAATACCTCGAATTCATACGCGGCAACCTTTATGAATTTTCATCAGGTTGAAACGGTTATTTAAGTGTATGTGAGCGAGCTAGCTAACCCTGTTTCTTTGATTATGCCCGACTCATATTATCAAAATGGAGA
>CM059277.1:7802660-7807660 GCA_030347295.1 Setipinna tenuifilis
TGATGTAATCTATGAGAATATATGGTAAATGTCCAATAAGTGACTTTTAAAAGTACTCTCTCCCTCTTTCTGTGGTCAATCCCCACTAATCTTGTTGTTTTTCTCTCCTCTTCTCCGCCTCACCCCATACTCCTCCTCACCCACCTCCCTCCATCTGTTCCACCCTTTGTCTCTCCTTTTTGTCTGTTGCTTGTTTTCTCTTTCTCTCCATCTTTCTATCTCTATCTTTCTGCCTCTCTTCTTCCTCCCTCTCTCTTTCTTTCTCTGTCTATCTCTCTTTTCTCTCTCTCTCTCTTACTCTATCTCCCTCTCTCTGCCTTTTTGTCTCTCTCCCCTTCTGTCATGTCTTTCTACAACTCTTTCTTTCTGCCTTCATCCCCCTCCCCTCTCCTCCCCTCTCCTCTCCTCCCCTCTCCCCTCTCCTCTCCTCTCCTTCTCTCTCCCCCCCTCTCCCCCCCTCTCTTCTCTCTGTGTCCCTGTAGGAGCTGAGGTCGTCCTGTGAGAATGGCCATGCTGCTGTGGTGGCCCCCTCCCTGCAGGGCCGGCTATCCGGGGGGCACTGGGACCCAGAGACCCTCAAGCTGCTCTCGCTGGCCACCGCCATCCTCGCCATCCTGCTCGTCTTCGTGCTGGAGAAGATCTACTGACACACCTCCAGCACGAGATGGAATCACCGTCACACACACACACACACACATACACGTCCAGGATGTGCCATCTTGGTCAATTCACTAGGCCATCTGGGTGTGTATTTGTGTGTGTGTGTGTCTGTGTGTGTGTGTGCGTGTGTGTGTGTGTGTGTGTGTGTGTGTGTCTGTCTGTGTGTGTGTGTTTGTCCAAAGAGTGTGTGTGTCTAAAGAGTGTGTGTGTGAGTGTGTGTGTGTGTGTGTGTGTGTTTGCATTATACGTATGTACTGGTGTGTGTGTCTGTCTGTCCAAAGAGTGTGTGTGTGTCTAAAGAGTGTGTGTGTGTGTGTGTGTTTGGTAAGTAATAGGTAATATGGCTTCCCATAGAGAGGTGGGAGGTGTGTTTATTTTGCTGTCCCTGTAGGTCTGGCCCAGAGCCAAGCTGGACCACAGAGGCCCAGTCATCAGAACCATCATCAGAACCACCTTAGTTGGGTTTCACATGGACTGCAGAGACTCTTTGGTTTTATGGTATTTATTTGTTTTAAAACCTCAGCAGTGGAGACACACGCACGCGTGTGTGTTTTCTGAAGCAGTGCTGTGTATTCTTTCTCCTTTTTTCTTTTTTTTGTCTTCGTTTTTACAGTTGAACGGAGGATCCACTTATTGTGGCGGCAGTTTGAGGAACGGTCAATACATACGCACGCACACACACACACACACACACACACACACACACACACACACACACACACACACACACACAAACCGCCTTCCACACCTCTATTCTTTGTGTTTGACTCAATAAACAGCAGCTCCATACTCGCATACTGTCTCCTGAGTCATGTTTCTGGATTCTTTCACGTACATCACTGTTTATTAGGATATAGCTGTGTGTTATTGTTCTTGCGTGATTGTCTTCTCCTAAAGTGCGGTGTAGTTGACTGGTGGTGGTTGAATGGTCGGTGAATATGACTACACAAACTTAAGCACATCTTCACACAAACACTCTGCTTTCACTCTGTAAAACACTGAGATCACAATCCACCCTGTCAGCCTGCCTTTTCTCCTCTCTCTCTCTCTCTTTCACCTCTCCATGTCTCTCTCTCTATCCCTCTAGTTTCCTCTCCCTTTTACTCTCTCTCCTCCCTTCTACCTCCTTCCACTCTTTCTATTCCTTTCTTTCTCTCGCTCTCTTTCTCTCTGCCTCTGTGCTTCTGCCATCCCTCTCTTTCTCTCTCTGTATCTCTCTCTCCTTCTATTCCTCTCTGCTCGTTCTCTCTCTCTCTCTCTCTTGTCAGTGTGTTTGATTGTGTTGTGGTGATGGCTGGTTGGCTGTGATACAGGGATGCTGTCTGCTCAGCGACCCAGAGGTGAGGGCCCTTACTTCAGCCTTCAAAGTCTGCTTTACCCCCTCCTCCCCCAGACCCAGCCTGGGTGGGCCTGGTGCCCCCAAACTCCCTCCACACACACACAAACACACACACACACACACACACACACACACACACACACACACACACACACACACACACACACTCTCTTTATCTAATTTGCACATGCTCTTAGCTTAGTCACCACTGCAGTGCACGTTGGGATGCCCCCCCTACACACACACACACACACTCCTACACAATCCCACACACACACACACTCCCACACTCCGCTCTGCCCATTGTGAGGGGGATTGCCAGGGCCGACTCTGTTTAGTGTTCTGGTCATTTGCCAGCGTCTGCTTGGCGTGTGTGTGTGTGTGTGTGCTTGTGTGTGTGTGGAGGGGGGCTTATGGCTTTGACTTTGAGGGAGACCAGATGCTTAAATACACAACAGGGTGGGGTAGGGGGGGGGGGTGTTAAGGGGTGTTGAAGGGGGGGGTGGGTAGAGTAAATGTTTAGTCAGTCAACAGGGTTGTTCTTAAAAGCCCTCTAATGCCCTGCCGGAGTTTACAGACTACAATTAAAGGAGCTCGCTAGCGGACCGCGGCTGATTTATCGGCTCGTGAAGTTTGATTTGATTTATTTGACAAATAAAATACATAATCAGATACCATGGGCAACACAAATATATATATGTGTGTGTGTGTGTGTGTGTGTGTGTGTGTGTGTGTGTGCTCGGACAGCCAGCTGATATACTCACTGGAGTTCAAAGTCTGCCTCTCCCTGCATGCCCTATAGGAAGAATGGTGTAGGCGTATGATCACCTTGATGTGATGATGTGCCTTCATGCGGTTGCATCAACCTAAAATGCTATTAGAATTATTCGCAATAAAGGGTTTAATATTGCCAACAGGTAATTGAGATGTGAGTGTGAGTCTGAGATGAAAAGAGCAGTCGGCTAACTCCTGGCCATTAGCCCCATGTGTCTGCTCTGTGTGATGTGTGCTGACTCCTGCAGCAGACTGACTCTCAGCTCTCCCTGTATCACAGGAAGAGATTCAGGACAAAAACGAAGGCAGCTTTAGCTGCTGTGGTAGTGTGCATAGACAATAGGCAATAATAACTTGCATGTTTCTATTGCTTTAGCAGGGAAACCAGATTGCTTGATACAGATAATGTTCAGATTAAGCACACCCCGTTGACCAATATCACAGTATATTCTGTGATAACTACCTCTTCGGAAGATTTGTTCATGTTTGCCAAGAACTTTAAAACAAGTGTTTGTAATCAGTTTTTGAACAAATGTGAACAACTCTCACATTTCACATTTGTGATATTGGTCAACGGGTTGTACTTAATCTTAACAATATGAGGTGTTTACACAAAAATGTTAAAATGTAACAGTTCAGTTGAATTGTTTGCGTCTGCTGAATTTGAGTGCCCTTCTGGTCAGTCGGTGTGGGTCAGAGACTGCACACAGGATGGAGCCATGATGGCTTCACAAGATGGCCGCCTGCCGTAAGCACTCAATGTCATCACAGAAATACTGCATCAAGAAAATTACTGAGCTGAGTTCAAATGCACTTACACACACACACACACACACACACACACACACACACACAAACACACACACACAGCCTCTGCCCACTTGCTTTGGAACATAAACACACACATTCACTTACTCACACACACACACACTTATGTGCTTATGTGCATATTTGCTTTGTGACACACACACGCACACACACACACACACACACACACACACACACACACACACACAGGTAGTTAAGAGGGGGAGAGAGGGTCATGGAGATGAATGCTATGCACTGGCCTCCTGCCATGGAGTTGAGACTAGGGCAGTGTTTCTCGACCTGAGTGCTGCTGGTCAATAGAGCCTGGGGTTACACACACACACACACACTGAGGTTTGTCACAAAATCTTTAACCCCGCGGGGTGAGGATCAATGCACTCCCATTTAGCTCTGCTGCTGCAGGTCTGTCAATGAGGGAGAAAAACTAAACGCATTACGAGCCTCTCGCACTCTTTCTTTCCCTCTCACTCTTACTTTCCTTCTCACCCTCTCTCACTCCTTCTCTTCCTCTACCTTTCCTCTCACTCTTTCTTTCCCTATCACTCTTACCCTCACTCTCCTTTTCTTCTCCCTTTCCTCTCCCTTTCCTCTCTCACTCTTTCTTTCCCTCTCACTCTTACCCTCACTCTTCTTTTCTTCTCCCTTTCCTCTCCCTTTCCTCTCTCATTCTTTCTTTCCCTCTTTCTCTTGCTCTCCCTTTCCTCTCCCTTCCCTCTCCCACTCCTCTCTGTCTTTTGCACAAGTTAAAAACAAGAAAACTAACCTTACTTTATTTGGTATAACCACTTGTTTAAAGAGTTCCCTGAGTGTAGTGGTATGTTAAAAATATTAAAAGTGGGAGAAGACCATCAGCAGTCCCCAATCAGGCTGGAGCTGGAAACGACCCCAGATTGTGATTAAATGGTGTAATCAGCAGTAAGTTCTGTAACTATAGCGCTGTCTAGCCGCACTCCAACCACTATAGACACTGTGGTCATATTAACTAAGAGGCAATTTGGTTTTATAAGTGCTAATTCGGTATTATATTTTTCAAACTGCTGTTAAAACTACCTACTTTTTCGTATTCCGCTTTGTAAAATACGATGGATGATTGTTCAAATGTATGTTCCCAATGGGGAAATTACACAAATTCGTTGGAAAATTAGCCTGCAATATACACTTTAACGTATGTGTGCAGGGACAGTTCTTGGTACACCCACCTGTTGATTTACTATTTGTGTTTTTTTTCCTCATTGGATTTGCCTCTTTTTTACTCAGACTGTCACTGTCGTTTTTTTCTCGATGTGTTTGTGTCTCTTTAAGAAGAACAGAATAAAGCTCCCGTGAAGAAGGTTTGGGCCTACTAGAGTTTGACTTTTTTTCCGCTGGATTGGATTTATGTCCCTTTCTCTGAGAACAG
>CM059277.1:7810160-7815160 GCA_030347295.1 Setipinna tenuifilis
ACACGCACACACACACACACACACACTTATACCATTTTTACCCTCCATTCCGGAGTTGTGCTCTAGAAGAGGCATGGGGAATAATTAGTTGTTGGTGAATGCGAGTCACTGTGATGATGCAGCATAAGAGAAATACTGACGGTTTGATGTTTTGTTTTTTTGTTTTTTTTGTTGTTGTTTTTTTTTCTCCATTTTCATTTCCCCCCCAATCCCCCCTTTTCTCTGGTGTAAACAAATGCAGGTTTGTAGGTCATGGCATAGTGTGGCATGTTAATATGCCGTAATGGAGACACTAGGGAGTTTAATCTCTGGAGTAAAAATCCATGTGTGTTTGTCTGTGTGTGTGTGTGTATGTGTGTGTGTGTGTGTGTGTGTGTGTGTGTGTGTGTGTGTGTGTGTGTGTGTGTGTGTGTGTGTGTGTGAGAACATTTCCACGTTTCCATAGAATTAAGCTAAAGTCTTGTTTCGCTCTCTGTGTGTCATCAATAATGTATTGCTGTGGGGGGTTCACTTGAACTATGAGTTTGGCTGTGAATCTTTCAATCTCTACACAGACATGTGGGAATAAAAGTTTTAGTTTTAAACAGCTTCTGTCAGTCACTTTCACACCTGTAAACACACCAAGGCTGTCGATAGTTGTAGTTTTACTAGAACTTTCTCTGTAGCTCTTGATTTTTTTTTTCCTTATAGCACTTGAAATTGGACCGTGTTATCGTGTAAAGTTGACCTGCGTCAGTGAACTGGCTGTCTGTCCTTGAAAGGCAGAGCTAGAGCTTGTTGGGGGTTTTGTGTGCAGCGAGGGGAAGATGAAGTATTTAGTGAGCAGTGAGGTGAGGAGAAAACTCAGCCCTGAGTGCATGTTATAGGATTCATGTTTTTATTTCAGTCTGGAGAGGACTGGCATTCAGCAGGGGTGCTGCTAAATGGGGAAGGGGGGGCTAGATCAGGGGGGGTAGATCGGGGGGGTGGGGGTTAGGGGGGGGTAGATGATTTAGGGGGCCCAGAGCTTCACAGGGGCCCACAGAGTACTATGATATGGTTGGGTGGGGGCCCAAAATGATCTGCCTTTACAACATTAGCATACTGTAGATCAAACAAAACATTTTAGAGTCCTGCTAGCTGTGTAAAATCAAATAAAACATTACATTTCATTACACTTAGCAGACGCATTTATCCAAAGTGACTTGGATAAAAAAAAGGACATAAACAAGCTACAGATATGCAGAGGAACACAGAGTAAGCAAAGGCATAACAAAGTTAGTGCAACCAGGGGACAGTGCTGGTGAGTGGAGGTTGGTTTTGTTAGGAAGGGAAGTACTCTTGGAAAAGAAGAGTCTACACAAGTATCTTAAAAGCAGAAAGCATGTTTCCTGACCAATCAGCGAAAACAGAGGGAATCACAACCATCGTTGATTGGTCAGGCAAGATGCTGCCTGAGACAACCAAGTCAATGGAACCACAGCCAGGCCCTCTGTATGAATTCAAGTAAAGTACGAGGGGCTGGTTTTCCAGGCTAACCTTGTTCCACTATTGAGGGACAACAACAGAAGCTTGTCTCGTCTTTTACTTGAATGACCCTACTCTCGTAGCATCTTGCATCACCAGTCAGCAAAAACAGAGGGAACCACAGCCATCACTGATTGGTCAGGCAAGAGACAGATGAGACAGGACCAGTTTGAAGGGCTATTTTTACTTTTGGATTCATACTGTCCAAACTCCAGTAATGTGAACGTGAATCTCCTCCCATACTGTGTTGCTGTAGTGATGAAGACATTCAGCACTGCCATTAAGGGTGCTATGCGTGCTGAGGTTGGGCAGTCACACTAACTAAAGCTGTCATGGGCTTGTGTTGTTTACTGTACGCATCTTTTGTGGTTGCTGCATGTGTTTAGGCACGTCGCCTGGCCGTATTGTGTTTTTAGACATCCTGTCAGGTTGAGTGGTCTAACAGACATGCGCGAGCACACACACACACGCACACACACACACAAACACACACTCGAATGCATACACACACACACACACACTCTCTCTCTCTCTCTTTCCCTCTCTCTCTCTCTCTCTCTCTCTCTTTCAAATGCACGCACACACACACACACTCACAAACACAAACACACACACAAACACACACACAAACACACACACACACACACACACACACACACACACACACACACACACTTGGGCCCATGGAGGTTGAGCGGTAGTGCTTTGTTCTCGGGCTGTGTGTAGACAGGCAGAGCTGGAAGGAGGAAGGAGAAGAAGCAGGAGAGGGAGCAGGGGCAGGAGAAGGAGCAGGAGAAGGGGCAGGAGAAGGAGAGGGAGCAGGAGAAGGAGAGGGAGCAGGAGAAGGAGGAGGAGAGGGAGCAGGAGAAGGGGCAGGAGAAGGGGCAGGAGCAGGAGAAGGAGAAGGGGCAGGAGCAGGAGAAGGAGAGGGAGCAGGAGAGGGAGCAGGAGGAGCAGGAGAGGGAGAAGGAGGAGCAGGGGCAGGAGAGGGAGAAGGAGGAGCAGGGGCAGAAGAAGGAGGAGGAGGAGGAGAGGGAGAAGGAGAAGGAGGAGGGAGAAGGACCAGGAGAAGGAGAGGGAGCAGGGGCAGGAACAGGAGAGGGAGCAGGAGAAGGAGGAGGAGGAGGAGAGGGAGAAGGAGGAGGAGAGGGAGCAGGAGAAGGAGAAGGAGGAGGAGAGGGAGCAGGAGGAGGAGGAGCAGGAGCAATAGAGGGAGCAGGAGGAGAAGGAGAGGGGGTAGGAGAAGAAGGAGCAGGAGTGGGAGCAGAAGGAGCAGGGGCAGGAGAAGGGGCAGGAGGAGGGGCAGGAGCAGGGGCAGGAGGAGGGGCAGGAGCAGGAGGATAAGGAGCAGGAGGGGCAGGAGTGGGAGCAGGAGAAGGAGCAGGGGCAGGAGAAGGGGCAGGAGGAGGGGCAGGAGCAGGGGCAGGAGGAGGGGCAGGAGCAGGAGGATAAGGAGCAGGAGGGGCAGGAGTGGGAGCAGGAGAAGGAGCAGGGGCAGGAGGAGGGGCAGGAGCAGGAGCTACTCGCCTGAAGCCAGCAGACAGTAAAACTGCAGGAGACCATCAAACAAACCAGCCAACATCCCAGCGGGCCTCAGCCATGTTTGATCAAACACCTAGAGAAGCCTCCTCTGTGTGTGTGTGTGTGTTTCAACTTGCTTTTGATAGTGTGCTGTCCTTCCTATTCGGACATCAGGAGAAATCTATAAATCTGCTGGATCTACACACACACACACACACACACACACACACTTCTGTGTTGAAGTGTGTCAGGTGCTGCAGTGTCTGTCTATGTTTCACACTCTAGGTTGTGAGAAAGCAGGAGTGTGCGTGCGTGTGTGTGTGTGTGTGTGTGTGTGTGTGTGTGTGTGTGTGTGTGGATCGGACCAACCAAGTGTGTGCTTTAAGCTTTAAGATTATTAGTACTACACCGTGGTCAGGTACATATTTCTATGGACTCTGTTGAAAGAAATGCTATATTTTATCATGTAGTGAATATGATTCTTACATTATATATGTAGCAGACACTTTTATCAAAACGGGACTTTTATTCAAAGCTACTAAAAATCAAGACTGCTCTGGTACTTTTTGATTGATATATTGATTAGGAGGTTGGGTATGCAACACCAGCATCACACACACACACACACACACACACACACACACAAACACACACACACACACACACACATCCTCCTGCACCAGTTGCAGATGGCCTCCTCTCTGTGTTTGTTTATGAAGCTCAAGCTGACTTATTCTGTCCTTCTGTGGGCTAATGATGGACGCCATTCTGCTCGCAGTTCCTTTATAGCTCACAAAAATAACCACACATGAAAGGAAACTGTTAGCTGTCTCAAAGTGTGTCGTCTTCTGCCACTGCAGATGGGTATTGTCTGGGGGGGAGGGGGGGGGGCTGGGGGGGTTGGGGGGGGTGGCAGGCCGCACGACAGAAGTGAAACTGGTCCGAGGAGCTGGAAGCATTGCCCATTAGTTAAACTGTCACCACCGCAGTCTAGCCAGTGCCGTGAGCAACACCCTTTTTATAAACCTGCACCACCCCCCCCCCCCCACACACACACACACACCACCCCTCCAGAAACGTGCGCCACTCTGGAACAGTTCCTCTTCTCACACAGGAGTGTGGTTTTCACACTACACACCACCGTTAAGGCAACAGGAAGACTCAACACGCACACACACACACACACACGCGCAGGCATACGCATGCACACACCCACACACACACACACAAACACACACACTGCATAAGGATGTACACATGCGCGCACGCACACACAGAGGACACACACTCGGCATTAAAATGTACACATGCGTGCACGTGCACACACACAAACACACATGAAGCACACACACACACACACACACACACACACACACACATGAAGCACACACACACACACACACACACACACACATACACTGACATGCATACCAGTATGCACATAAATGCACACACACACACACTCACACCGGTCCTTCAGAAAAATGAATGATTTGAAGAGCACACTCGTGAGGCATCTTCAGATACACCAGCACCTGCACAGGTGTGCCTGAGGAATCCTGTTTAAAAGACTACATCATGGAGGTGGCACAAGGGTTAGAGCAACCGACCATGAACAGGCATTGCATTCACCCATGGGGACCCAGGTTTGAATCTGGCCTGCGGCCATTTCCCAACCCTTCTCTCTCCCTCTCTCTCTCCCTCCTACTTTCAGTGACCATGTTAACTGTCCTGCCTCAAAGAAGCCAGAAAAAAGGCCAAAAAAATTACATCAAAATGTTTCCTTTTCACGTCTCTCACTGTCCCTCACTCTGTCTGTCTCCCTGTCACTTGCTCCGTCTGTTGCCCTGTCACTAATTAGCTAAAGAAATTTGTGGGAAATTTCTGGGAATTTTTGTATTTCTCGGGGAGTCCCGTTTTCAAATGCGGGACACTTGGGATGTCTGCTCTCACCAGTTTTTTTGGTTCCACTG
>CM059277.1:7820160-7822660 GCA_030347295.1 Setipinna tenuifilis
TGTGTGTGTGTGTGTGTGTGTGGGAGGGGGGGGGGGGGGTGCAAGTGGGTGTGGGTGTGTGCGGGTGTGTGTGGGTGTGGGTGTGTATGTAAATGAATATATATGTGAGTAGACTGCGAAATGGGAGGCGTCGGTTGCTATGCTGAAAAGAAGTGCAAGGACTGTGTGTGTGTGTGTGTGTGTGTGTGTGTGTGTGTGTGTGTGTGTGTGTGTGTGTGTGTGTGTGTGTGTGTGTGTGTGTGTACATGTACAGTACATGCACGTGCACACTGTTAGTCTCACCTACAGTATAGTGTAGTGCCCGTGAACAATCCCAATTAGTGAAGAGAGGCAGCGATTTAGCAGAAAGAGGCTCCCTCCCTCCTTCTCTCTCTCTCTCTCCCTCCTTCTCTCTCTCCCACTCCCCCCCCCCCCCTGTGTTTTTGCTTAAACAGACATGGAGTGAAGTCTCACTTCAGATGCACACTTAGGCATGTCACCTTAAAGTGGCACACAAGCGTCATAACAGCAGTGACGTGGAGACGTTAAGAAACAAAAGGATTTAATTAAGAACCACACAATGCCTCACTAAAACAGGGGGACTTGACTTCTTTGCCTTTTTTGTCTCAGTTCCTCTGCTTCTCTTCTCTCTCTATCTCTCTCTCACACACACACATACACACACACACACACACACATCATACATACATACACACATAAACACATACAGGCACACACACACACACATACACGCACACACTCTCTCTCTCTCTCTCTCTCTCTCTCTCGCTCTCTTTCTTTCTTTCTAGCTGCTCCTTCTCTCTTTGTCTTTCCCTCTCTTTTGCTGTCTCTCTAACTGTCTTACTGTCTGACTCTGTCTGTCTGTCTGTCTGTCCCTCCCTCCCCTCTTCCTCTCTCTCCTTGTGCATGCACAAGAATGATGAAATGTTTGTCACAGTGTTTGTTGGCTGTCATTACGAGCGTGGCGCTGGGCCTTATTTCTGGCGTGCGGTATTGACAAAATGGGCCGATTTCACCACTGAAGAGCCGGTTGATGTAAGAGGCAGTAATTGATGTGTTTGTTTTTGAAGGCTCTGAAGCATGTTCTCCACTCTGTGCCGCCCTCCCCCCCTCCCACTCTCTCTCTCTCTTTCTCTCTTTCTCTCTTTCTCTCTCTCTCTCTCTCTTTCTCTCTCTTTCTCTTTTGAGGTCTTGTGCCTAAAGCATCACAGCCTGAGGGCCTGAGAAACATGAAGGAAATGTATGAGCCCATGACACACAGCACAGCAGAGGTGCCAGGCAGACCGACTGAAGCCAAGATTGCCCCATTTCAGCAACCTGTCAGAACTCACATACATACCAGCCAGAGCACCAATCACAGTCCTTGGAACCCAGCCAGAGGACCAGTCACAGTCCTCGACACCCAGCCAAAGGCATCAGTCACAGTCCTGGAAACCCAGCCAAAGCACCAATCAAATTCCTCGAAACCCATGCAGAGCACCAATGACAGTCCTGGAAACACAGCCAAAGCACCAGTCACAGTCCTGGAAAGCCAGCCAGAGCACCAATCACAGTCCTGAAAACACAGCCAATGCACCAATCAGAAGCTTCATAGCCTTGCCAGAGCACCAATCAGAACACACATGCAGCCTAGCTAAAGCATCAGTCACAGTCCACATTTTTCAGACAAAAGAGAGAACTGAACCAAAATGCTTTACAGTCCAGAGCCCTGATACAATTTGAAGAAAACACTATGTGAAACATGGTGGGCACCCAATCACAGTGCAGGTAAAGCCTACAGTGTCAGTTTGCCCATCAGAATGCTGATACACTTCAGATAGCGCACCAAGAATCTACAGCACACCAAGAGCAACACCAATGTAACACTAATCCCCCTTTATGTAGTGCAGAAGCATGCTCTGTAACATTGAG
This sequence comes from Setipinna tenuifilis, assembly GCA_030347295.1. Taxonomy (NCBI): domain Eukaryota; kingdom Metazoa; phylum Chordata; class Actinopteri; order Clupeiformes; family Engraulidae; genus Setipinna; species Setipinna tenuifilis. The sequence goes on from CM059277.1 coordinate 7,822,072, forward strand.
GTCTATGGTAGAGCCCAAAAATTTACAGAATATTTCAAAGCCATATTTTTGTTATTATTAATGTACATTTCAGGCATGGTATCATGATCTAACCCCCCCCCCCCTGCCCATTTAAGGAAAATGTTGTGACTCTCCACTTTGGAGAAAATCAACTTTAATTCAGGTGTGCAGCAAGTTTATTTTTAGTGTGCGGTACTAACTACTACAGCCAAGCACGTGAACAACACACCTGTTTATGCAGCCCGGAACTGATCCCCACTTTCCTCCCATACACATGAACTACCATGGAGTATCTTGGTATATCTACCATCTTTGACACAGCACAGCCTACTCAAAGCACCAGCCAATTAGCTCCTACCTCACAGTCCAATCAGGACAGCAGTCACACCTGCTTATGAGTGGGTTCACAGTACTACTTCAGTTACGTAGCGCTAGCACTCTGATTAGCACGCTAATCACAGCTCTGTAACAGCAGTAGCCCCGTCCCCCTCCACGGCTCTCAGGTGTAACCCACGTGTCAGTCACCTCTCCTGGGGCTTATAGGCAAGCCTGCTCCCCTGGTTGTGCAGGACAATGGGGCCTAATCAGT
>CM059277.1:7830160-7835160 GCA_030347295.1 Setipinna tenuifilis
ACAAGGAGCTCTCTTTAAAAAAAACATCCCCATCTCCAAGGAAATCCTATAGCAGGATTGTCTGGAGATATTTCAGCTGAAAGATGAAGAATCTCAAACAGAACGAACGAACGAACGAGCGAGCGAACGAAACAATCCTTTCAGGCGTGTCTGGAGAAGATGGATAAAGTGTGTGTGTTGCCCCCCCGTTTCAGTCCCGCTCGCCTGACAGTGAAGAACAGCTTCGGTCCTCAGCTCCCCCCATTCATCTGTCAATGCTGGGGCCCCTAAACTAGGCCAGATGCAGTCGATACTGGGACAAACCGCAGCGTTTCGGGGTGTCTGTGTAGGTGTTTGTGTGTGTGTGTATGTGTGTTTGTGTGTGTATGTGTGTTTGTGTGTGTATATGTACCTGTGAGTGTGTGTATGTGTGTGCGTATGTGTTTGTGTGTGTGTATGTACCTGTGAGTGTGTGTGTGTATGTGTGATGGCGGTGTTTAGGTGTGTGCTGTATACATTGCAAAGCTGTGGCTAATTGCACTGATTAAAGTTAATTAATTGGTTTGAGCATCCGCTATGTCTTAATGAGTCGCAGATTAAGGAGGGCAACCTTTGAGGCTGCTGGCACTCCGCTAACCAGGATACTCATTGCTGCAGCAATATTAAAGGATAATAAACACACACACACACACACACACACACACCTACGCAGATGAGCGCAGCCTCCTAATTAATTCCATAAGGTATGCCATACGATGCCATCTCAACTTCGATGGCCCACAATGACCTTCACAGCTGACACACACACACACACACACATGCACACACACACGTACACACACACACACACACACACACACACACACACACACACACACACAAACACACACACACACATGTGTAGCTTATAGCACTGGCCATTACGACAAATGGCAATTAAAAGGAGTAGCACAAAAACTTTAAAATAGCCCGTCCCTTCTCACTTAAGACAATGAGGCAATCGCGGGGCCAATTATCCCGGGAGGAGCCGATCGTTAAACAATCAGTGGCATTAAATGCAGGCCCAGCACTAATGAGACGCATGTTTGCTAATTGGAATGAGATAATAGCCCATCGCAGTGTCTAATTGACGGGGCGTGTGTGCTGTGTGCTGTGTGCTGTTTGTTGTTTGCTGGGCCCAGACTCGTGCGAGAGGAAGCCTAATTGGGTTGTTTTGTGTGTGTTGACTGCGTGCTTCTGAATGCTGGTGTGTTTTTTAGGGTTTTAAGGATTCTGCATGGAGACACCAGAGCTGTGGAATCCACTGAACGGAAGGTAAGATTTGTTTTGTTAACACTCCGTTTTACAATACATGTAACAACATGTAACATTATCTAATAAAACTGTACATGCTATGAATAATCTTAATCCTACTCTTTATCATAACCCTAAGGTAGCATGTTAGTACATCGTACAACATATTGTTACACACAATGTTACACACAATGTTACACTATACTTCTTGATGGGTATATACTGTTAGCCTGGTGCATCAGCTGCTTTCACATCGTGTCACTTTGTGCAAAGCATCTGAAACCTCTGCACTGGCATTTGTTTGCTATATGGTCGCTTCAAACAATGGCTACTGCTTGTTACATTAAGCTTTTACCAAAACCCATAAGAAGTAGACAAATAACGTCATTACCCTCAATAACATTTCTCAAGCATTCTTCTTGTCCTGGCTTTAAATGCTCAATTTAAAAGCTTCAGTTCAATGCCATTGTTTTCAGTCCTTCATCTGTCCACATGGCTTGTTTACATTCTGACACAGAGCAAACTGAAACTTATGTTCAAGGCCCCTGATGCAGTTGCTGTATGTAAATGAAATTGAGCGGAGGCACTAGCCTGGCTGATACACTGTAACAGGCACTGTTAAAATAAAGAGTAACCGAGCTGGATTGTTTTGCTGTCAGGCTGGCTGGGTTAGGTTGGCCAGGCCAGACAGTGGGAGGTAGCAGACAAGAGACTTCATGTTATACTGAGAGGTGAGAACAGTCTGTCTATTCTGACGGATTATGTCAATAACTTGCTCAGCCAAAGAACACCGACACATCAGGATCACAAAGTTTGTGGAAGTTCTGCAACACGAAGTAAGAGAAGACTGTAACTTTTCCACATGGGCCAAAATAAACAGCAGTTAAAGGGCCAGTTCGGATGGTGCCTCCAGACCTTTTGGCTATGGGAGGAGATACATATGTGGCCCTCACAAGTACTAATTGATACTGAGGTGCCAGAACACAGGGGACACCGCTAAACATTGTAGGCCCCCTAAAAGTAATAATTTTGGGCCCCACCCCAACCATACAAGGATAAAAGTATAGAAAGATGGTTTGTGTCACATGCATAGACATACTGGGTAGAGTAGGATATGCAGTGAAGTTGGTGATTGTTGGTCCAAAACTGTGCATGAGGAGAGGGGAGTGAAGTGTGCAGAATGCAGTTTGTACCTGATGAAGGGCAGAGGTAGAACCATTGTCCTCAGTGGGCCCCTGTGAAGCTCTGGGCCCCATTAATTGTCCTGATCTACCCCCTCTTGAATTGTCCTGATCTACCGCTGCCATGTTAATATCCTGGATGAGGAGAAACAAACATGGTGTCCCACAACACTGGGCTTCTGGTGCCAGTGCCCTAACTGTAAATGCACCACATCTTGCATCTTGTGGGGGAAGGAGTGGGGGGCAAAGGGTCATGGATCTTATGTCACTAGGCCATGTGTATAGGTCAATATGATACCTCTGAATAGCAGTTTAAGACTACTAACTCCGAAAGAAACATATGAAACCTTAAGATTCCCCATTACAAAAAGCAGCATATGAAAAACACTTATATTCCATATACCTATATATACCACAAAGGACTGTATAAAAACTGTTTATATTCTCCACTACGATGAAGCACTGTATGAATACTGCCAACATTCTTAACTAGAAGAAGAAAAGTACTGTATAAAAGACTCGAGTTGACAAGGTCAAGTATAAACAGTCTCAGAGTGGCTTCCTTGTTATAACGTTGACACTCATCTGGCTATAGTTTATACAGGAGGTAGAACAGAAGACAAGGTGTGTAAAGTTGTACGCACACATGAAAAGGGTTCGATTCATACCCAAGGAATTATCAAACTTCAGCACAAGTTGTGTAGAGAGCAGGGTGAGGTGTGGACGGTTGAAGGCTGAACGATTTAATACTGTAGTCCTTGCTGTAGTAATACGGCTTTTTATTTCCAGTCATATCGAGGATGGTTAACATGCATGAGCTGCAGCTTCCTCTTGTCAGATCAGCTGTGACACCCAAAGGTCAAGGTCGTACGCTGTCGTTCACACTGGTAGGTGGAATCTCATTTTGTGAACTTTGTTGGTCTTGATAAATACAGTGAAAAAAGAAAAGAAAAAAAAAAACATAAAGGCATATATTGTGTGCAGTTTTTTTTTTCTGGCGCATACACTGTATCACTGTGTGCAATATGAATAAAGCCGTTAAGAGAGGGTGATAAAAACATTTGTGAAATGCTTAATGTGTTAATATTTAAAGTGTTAAATATTAAACAAATACGCTACGGGGAGGCTGTCAGACCTTGGCTGCGAGATGATTGCTACAGAGGCGGAGGCGGCTTTGTGTGTGTGTGTGTGTGTGTGTGTGTGTGTGTGTATGTATATGTGTGTGTGTGTGTGAGGGTGGAAGATTATGGCTTTTCTCCAGGGTGTGTGAGGAACACTGCGAGGAGGAGAATAGGCGTGCGGCTGAAAGAGTGTGTGCTGTCAAAGACGCTAGACCTGAGACCCCCTCCCCTCACACACACACACACACACACACACACACCCCGCTCAAAGGCAGGAAGTGAATGTGCGGCTTTAACTAAAGGTTCCGTTTTCTGTGGAGCAGCATGTAATCTATAGTGCCTATTTTCTTCGAGATCAACAGCGGCGGCGTCTTTGCAAAGATGGAATATGTAATGTTGTTTTTTTTACACAGCAGCGCGGGGTCTTGTGCTAATCCGTGTGTTGTGCGGCGTGCTCTGGAGCTGTGTATTCCGCCAGAATGGCTTTGTGGCTGAGAAAAACACTCGGGTTGCGGATGATGCAAGCGGGGCCCCTGGAACAGACATGTGTGTGTGTGTGTGTGTGTGTGTGTGTGTGTGTGTGTGTGACAGACATGTGGGCGGCGAAGCCTTAAATCCTGAAATCTGCCACTCTCCGCCTTAGGAACGGACACTTATCTTCCGCCGTCACCGAAATCGCTATGGTGAAATTTATTTTTTATTTTTGTGTGTGTGTGTGTTTTTTTTTTTTTTGTCATCGCTGAGAAGCTGTTGACACAGAAATCAGGCCAAACGGGGGCCGCTGACCTTTTTCTGGCACTTTCTTTGAGGGGTGTGTGTGTGTGTGGGGGGGGGGGAGGGGGGGGGGAGTGAGGGCTGTGGGGCGGTGAGCTCGACAAGGAGGGAATATCCGCCGAAATTATTCCACCTTGACATTTTGGCCGGCGGTCGCTTGGGCGCGCCTGGCGGAGGCCGCGAGAGGTAAAATGTCACCTCTTTATTTACCCGGGGAATTGGCCAATTAGACGAGGCCCCACGACCGCCGCCACCATCGCCACACGCCGCCACCGCCACACGCCTCCTCCTTCACCGCCGTCCTCCTCCAGGTTCATCCTCGTCCTCTGGCCACATGAGTGTCACTCTTTCACTCCCCACATCTGTGACATTTTCACTAATGCTGATGCCCCAGACCCCAGGAGAGACAGAAGGAGAGGGAGAGAGAGGGCAGACAGAGAGAGTCAGAGAGAGAGAGAGAGAGAGAAAGAGAAAGACAAGAAGAGAGGGGGCAGAAAGAGAGAGCGAGAGGGAGAGACAGACAGAAGGAGAAAGAGAGGGAGATAGAGAGAGAAAAGGTGAAGGAGAGGGGCAGAAAAAGAGAGAGAGAGAAGAGACAGAGGGCAGAGAGAGATAAAGGAAAGGGAGACAGCGAGAGAGAAAGAATTAAGAA
>CM059277.1:7840160-7842660 GCA_030347295.1 Setipinna tenuifilis
GACAGTGTGCACTTCCTATGATGACAGTTACCACTCCTACCGAGCCTGTGCAGAGCACCTCTGATTGCACTCATCTTTACCTGTTGATGAACTCACCTTTACGGTCTCTGCCGTCAGGAGTGCGTTACTGTGCATGATGACCGTGTCACGATAGTGGGAAAAACACACAGTCCACAGTTTGTGAATGTGTGTGTATGTTTAAACATTCTCACTGCAAAAAAAACCACATTGCTTTATTTATGACTCTCTCCATGTTACATTACTTATAAATGAAAGCCCCAGCAGGGTAAAGGGGGCTTAGGCTGGATTTGATTAAAGAGCAGCTCAGGAGAGGTGTGAAGAGGAGAGAGAGAGAGAAGGGGGGAGTGGGGGGGGGAGAAGGAGAGAAGGAGAGGAGGGGAGGGGAGAGGAGAGAAGAGGAGAGTGGAGGGGGAGAGGAGAGGAGAGGGGGAAGGGGAAGGGGAGAAAAGTGGAGGAGAGGGGAAGAGAGAGGAAAGGGTAGAAAAGTGGAGGAGAGGAGAGGGGAAGGGGGAAGGGGAGGAAAGTGGAGGGGGAGAGGAGTGGAGAGAGGGAAGGGTAGAAGAGTGGATGGGGAGAGGAGAGGAGGGGCTGTGATGTGGTTGGGTGGGTGGGTAGGGAGGAGTTTGGGGTGGGATGGGGGGTGGTTGGGGTGCTCTCTGACCCTTTGTTCTGAAGTGCAATGGTTGGAAATTGGGGAGCTGGTAAAATTATTTCATTTCAGGCTTTGTTGCTCATACCTGTTTGTGTGTGTGTGTGTGTGTGTGTGTGTGTGTGTGTGTGTGTGTGTGTGTATGTGCGTGCGTGCGCGCGCGTGTGTGTGTGTGTGTGTGTGTGTGTGTGTGTGTGTGTGTGTGTGTGTGTGCGCATACGTGTAGGTGTTGGCCTGTGTGTGAGTCTCCAGGAGTGGAGAGAATGACACAGATGTAAAAGAATGGCTGCATGATTTCTTTGCGCTGTGAAAGAAAAGGCCCATTCAGAACAATTTAAGTCAATTTCAGTCTCTCCCTCTCTAATACCCACTGTTTCTTTCGCTTATTCTTTCTCTCTCTCTCTCTCTCTCGCCCACTCTCTCTGGCTCAATCTATCTCTCTCTCTCTTTCTCTCCCTCACTTACTCACTCACTCTCAAATTCACTTATAAATGCCAGCACAAACTGTACTTCTGTCTGTGAAAATGAAAGTGTGCTCTCAACGAAACAAACCATGATTAACCTGCAAGTCTTCACAGTAATGGAAGCTGATGGGAAAAAAATCTTTTTCCTTCCTCTTCCTTTGCTAAGGTATTCCAGCTTTCCGATACCTCCACCCACCCCACCCCCCCAAACAACCCCCCCCACCCCCCCAAGTCTGTCAAAGAATCCCACTCTTTAATTCACTTTGACGGGATGCAAACACGCCATGCCAGCTTTACACATGCAGAGCTCATGTCTTAAACATCGCCCCCCCCACTTGCGTCCCTTTGGGGACCCCCAGCGTGGAGCCTTTGCATGGTGCAGAGGTAACGCGGCCAACCTTCAAACCTCACCGCATACATTACCAGCCGTGTGAGTATGCACGCATACATACATTTGCATTACTGGGAAGACTGACACTCCTGCAGCTGACATGTTTTTACACCCGCTAGGATGCGGAAAGAACTGTGATGAAGGTGATGATGATGGTGATGGTGATGATGATGATGTTCGGGGAAATGAAAACAGAAAAGGCAGCGATCACAGATACACTTGTTTTGCCGGTTTGTTTGTTTGCTTTGTTTTGTTTTGTTGTGCTGCTGGAGTTTGTTCTGGAAGTTTCCTTTGGCTGCCATACCAGGAAGTCTTGAGTGAGTGAGTGATGGCTCTGGAAGGCGGAGTGAGGGGGGTGGAGCGCATGACTCACATAGCAGCTGGAGAGGCTGCGTGTGTCACAGTTATGTCACAGCTGTAATCTGTGCCACTGCTACTGTTGCCACTGAGGCTAAGCGACATATCACATACTGTATAAAAAGAGGCATCTGCGACCTTATCACTTAAGATTGCCATATGATAGGCTAAGCAACATACTGTATCACATACTGTAGAAGAGGAAGAGGCATCTGTGACCTTATCTCTCAAGACTGCCATATGATAGCACTCCGTCTTGTGGGCCCGTTAGATGATACTAATGGTATGGTTTTTAAATGACATCGCTTACATTAAAAGTCACTTAGGAGACGCATTTATCCAGGGGTATTGTGAGTCACAGTGAATTAGGGGGGTAAATCGATAAACTCTTGGCTGCTGAGGATGGGCTGAGGAAGGCCCTGTCATTCAGGGTTGGACTGATTAGGTGGTTATGAGATTCTGGTAACACTTTCTAACATACTGTAAACATATACATAAAGGCCTATAATGCATTCATAAAGTGTTTTAAGTATTGATAACTACTTACACATACTCATGACTGTACTCCTAAAGTATTTTAATGCTATGTCATAAGCCGTATTCCAACTTCAAGTCACA
>CM059277.1:7847660-7855868 GCA_030347295.1 Setipinna tenuifilis
ATAAAATAAAATGAAATTATTGTACCATGTGAAAAAATGGTAATCGTTCTTGGCAGGAATAGGACAAATTAAGCAGCCTAGGTAAACAAGAAAATAAATATAAATTCAGTGTTGAAAGTGATCTGTAAGGTGTTTTTTGTTTTTGATAGGGATTCTGTCAGACCCTTTGACAGGCTATACTGTGTGTGTGTGTGTGTGTGTGTCTGTGTGCGTGTCTGTGTGTGTGTGTGTGAGAGAGAGAGAGTGTGTGTGTGAGTGAGTGAGTGAGTGTGTGTGTGTGAGTGAGTGTGTGAGTGAGTGAGTGAGTGAGTGAGTGAGTGAGTGAGTGAGTGAGTGAGTGAGTGTGTGTGTGTGTGTGTGTGTGTGCGTGTGTGTGTGTGTGTGTACGTGTGTGTGCACGCGTATGTGTGTGTGTGTGTGCAATCGGAGTGTTTGAGGGGGGTGGGGCGCCTCCTTCCCATGCACAGAAGTAGTGTATTTTAGCCCTTTTATGTGCTGCTGCCTGAGGGCCTGAGTGTGATGACAGTAACATTAATCCAACAGCACGGCTTTTATCTACTCCAGCATCACCACAGCTGATTAGAGCCAGGCAGTACTGGGCCAGTGTTGCTATGTATGTTAGCGTCAGGCAGTACTGGTGTTGGTCCAGTGTTGCTATGTTAGAGCCAGACAGTACTGGGCCAGTGTTGCTATGTTAGCAGCAGGCAGTATTGATCCAGTGTTGCTATTTTAGCGTCAGGCAGTATCGGTCCAGTGTTGCTATGTTAGCGTCAGGCAGTACTGATCCAGTGTTGCTATGTTAGCGTCAGGCAGTATCGGTCCAGTGTTGCTATGTTAGCGTCAGGCAGTATCGGTCCAGTGTTGCTATGTTGGCAAACACCAGCAGACTCCAATGAGAGCAAACTACTGTACATGAGTAGTTATTTACTCAGCCATTACATGAAAACAGCACAGGGGTATAATTCTGCAACCCAAGTGAGTTTCATCACATACTGTACCTGGGTAAGCCATGAGAGCGGACTTCTGAGGCTCTTCTGAAAGGTTAGAAGGTTTACCTCTTTTCTTACACTGAGTTAACCTACCTGGGCTGATCAATAGAGCATTTACTGGGAATACCCACTTTCCCATGATCAAGGGGAAGGTAGTGTGATGGAGTGACCATCACTAGAGTTGTGGGTGTGCTCTGACTGCCATCCCAACGAGCCTGGCTCTTTGGCGTTGCGGTCAGAGTGCACGTTTGGCACCCGGGAGACCCGGGTTTGAATCCCGGTGGGGCGACTTCTCCTCCCCTTCGCTACAGTGTGTGTGTGTGTGTGTGTGTGTGTGTGTGTCTGTCTGTGTGTGTGTGTCTGTGTGTGTGTGTGTGTGTGTGTTTAAGTTTACTACACTACACTGTCAGCTCAGCATGCCACTGCTAATGCCTGGCCACCAGTGCTGTGTGTTACCATGCCGTTTCCATACATTTAGTCATGGCTGTTGTCATGGAGATTGGTGTCTGTGTTCCCTAGCGTGGTATCTGTAATCACATTAATGCTGTCATATTTACATATGTTCCTCTAGCAGACGCATGTATCCCAGCTGATCTGCAGCGCAGGTGTGCATTTAATTGTACATATGAGCTCCCTGTACCAGTGCACACCTACAGTACTTACCTGCCGTTATCCCGTTAGCCCATGACCAAAGGAACATACAGTACAGGCCAAAGGTTTGGACACACCTTCTCATTCAATGCGTTTTCTTTACTTTCATGACTATTTACATTGTAGATTCTCACTGAAGGCATTAAAACTGTGAATAAACACATATGGAATTATGTACTTAACAAACCGTATGTACTGTAGGTGAACCATAGGTGGGACATAGCATTCTCTGCATATCCTTTGCCTGGCTTAACCCAGTGAGGATGCTCAAAATAATATTATAATGTTCTCTTGCTGCCTTGCTTTCTCTCTCTCCCTTTCATTCTCTCACTCAACCACTCACTCAATCAGTCAGTCAGTCACTCATTCGGACACACATACAAATATACAAACACACAGACACACACACACACACACACACACACACACACACACACACACAGAATACTTGCATAGAAAAATTGTACAGCCTGACACAATCTTGCCTTTACTGGAAGGCTGCTTTAGTCAAGGACAGCTTGCCACCTGAGTCAACCCCTGCAACCACTTGTGTGTGTGTGTGTGTGTGTGTGTGTGTGTGTGTGCGTGTGTGTGTGTGTGTGATATAGAGAGTCTTTTCAGGAGTACAATGGAGGAGAAAACATTCTACTTCTTTTGACTGCTAGAAAAACACATTTTTCCAAGTAAAAGGAGTTATGTAAACGAAAGAATATCTTAAGAAAAACTAAGCTGTAGCAAAGTGTAGCTAACAATGGCTGTGGAATGTGCTCTTTTCACAGTGGGTCGTGAGCAGCGGCTCCTGGGTTGCCTGCTGCTCTATGTGTAAATGCATTGCTGGAATTCACACTGCGTCTGCACGAATGAGCCATCATGGCCGCTGACCTCTGGAATGTCTGTCCAGGCCAGCAGAAATGCTCCTCTTGCACTGAATAGCAGCCAATAAATGTGATTTGTGTGTGTGTGTATAAATGTGTTGTGTGTGTGTGTGTGTGTGCGTGTGTTTGTATAAATGTGTGTGTGTGTGTGTGTATATAAATGTGTTGTGTGTGTATATATAAATGTGTGTGTGTAAGTGTGTGTGTGTGTGTATAAATGTGTGTGTGTGGTGGCTAAACCCACAGCCATTAGAGTAGCCCTTTCGTGTTTGACCTGGGGCAGCCTGAATGGCGATCACTGGCATGGCTGACACACTTGTCCTTTGCTGGTATTTCATTACAGAGCACAAGCGTGGGGAAGCAAATGTTACACGTCTGTGTGTGTATGTGTGTGTGTGTACGTCTGTGTGTGTATCTGTGTGTATGTGCGAGTATGTGCAAGAGAAAGACACATAGTGTGTCTATCTCTATGTCTATGTGTGTGTGTGTGTGTATGTGTGTGTACCTACTCTCTGTAACTTGCATCTTGTTCCAACTGAGCTGTAATAAAAGTCCTCCTCTCTCTCAGTCTCACACAAACACACTAGCACCTTACACACACACACGCACACACACACACAAACCCACACGTGCACACACAAATTCAGACACTGCCATTCACACATTTGTGGCATTCATGGGGACATTGTAAATAAATAATGGCCAGTCTTTTTAAAGTTGTGTTTTTAAATTAAATAAAGGGGAAAAAAGATGTTCTGAGTGATACAATTTGTTAAGGCTCTGCTCTCCTCTGTGTTCTGTGATACTCACACATACGCCACACTGTGCTTGTGTTGGTCGGTGGTGGTGGTGATGATAGTTTTGATTGTGTGTGTATCCGCCATAGATGCACACACACCGATCCGCAGGAAATAGAAGAGGGCCGGGGAGCAGGAGTCGGAACTAATGCTGCTGAGACCTACGCCTGCCTGTCGAATTCCATCATAGCATTCTGTGGGAATGGGGTGTGTGTGTGTGTGTGTGTGTGTGTGTGTGTGTGTGTGTGTGTGTGTGAGTGTGTGTGTGTGTGTGTGTGTGTGTGAGAGAGAGAGAGAGAGAGAAAGAGAAAGAGAAAGAGAAAGAGAAAGAAAGTGTGTACATGTGAACTGGATTGTTCGAGGGAGCTGTTTTGTGTGTGTGTGTGTGTGTGTGTGTGTGTGTGTGTGTTTGCTTAGGGCATATGTGGCATCTCGTCATGCTTTAAAATGCAATTTTCAGGCTGGTGGTGTGAGATGTGGTGTGCAGGCTGAAAAAATGATCTCTACTTTTCACGCCTTTGGGTCCTGCACATCAGAGACTGAGGGAAAGGGGGGGAGAAAGAGAGAGAGAAGGGGAGAGAGGGAGGGTAAGGAGGAGAGAAGGAGGGAGGGAGGGAGGGCAGGAGAGAGAGAAAGGGGGGTGGGGGACAAGGGAAAGCAGCTCAGGATGACTGTCAGAAAAATAATCAACCATAAAAGGGACACCAAGAGAGATGATAAGAGGAGTGGTAAGTGTGTGTGGATGTGTGTGCGTGTGTGTGTGTGTGTGTGTGTGTGTGTGTGTGTCTTTTTGCATGTGTGTGTGTGTATGAGAGAGAGAGAAAGAAAAAGAGAGAGAGACACAAGAGAGAGCAAGAGGATAAAGGGAAGGGCTACAAAAAGTATCCGGGATATGTGTGAATGTGTGTGTGTGTGTGTGTGTGTGTGCGTGTGTGTGTGTGTGTGTGTGAGAGAGAAGAACAAGAGAGTGATGCTAAGAAAGAGAATGATAAAGATGAGACTGACAGCAATGGGTAGAGAGGAAGATGAGACAGCAGGTGTGAGATAAAAAGTGTAGTGTGTGTGTGTGTGTGTGTGTGTGTGTGTGTGTGTGTGTGTGTGTGTGTGTGTGTGTGTGTGTGTGTGTGTGTTTCAGTGTTTGAGAGAGAGAGAGAGAGAGAAAGAGAATCAATGTATATGCAAAGGGTGCTTCTGTATGTGAGAGAGAAGCAAGGGTGATGATAGAGAGACAGAAAGAGTCAGTGTTATTAAAAGTGTGTGTGTGGTATTAGGTGTGTGTGTGTGTGTGTGTGTGTGTGTGTGTGTGTGCGTGCGTGTGTGTGTGTGAGTAATTAGGTGTGTGTGTGTGTGTGTGTGTAGACGTGAGTTGTTGGTGCCGTGCCATGGGTCCACATAAGACAAATGGGCCCCTTGGCAGAGATATTACACCAGCACGCAGCAGCCCTCAGAACCCTCCTCACCGACACACTCGCCTTTGGCTACACTTCATTATCCTCACACACACACACACACACACACACACACACTCACACACACACTCACTGACAGAGAGAGCATACAAGAGAGAATAACACACACACAAACACACTGAGAGACAGCATGCAAGAAAGAGAAACAGAGAGAGAGAAAGAGAAAAACACAGACACACACACACCACACACACACACACACAGCAAGATAGAAATACACACAGAGAAACAGTTGAATATAAATGTGTGGCAGGATGTGTGTGTGTGTGTGTGTGTGTGTGTGTGTGTGTGTGTGTGTGTGTGTGTGTGTGTATAGGTGTGTGTGTGTGTGTGTGTGTGTGTGTGTGTGTGTGTGTGTGTGTGTGTGTGTGTGATGAGTGTGTCGAGGTTTTGTGGGGAAGGGGTGACGAGGATAAGTGTAGAAGTGTTCATTTGCTCTCTAATTGCAGACATGACTGTTCATGCAGAGTTGTTAGTGCATATGACTGTGACTGATTTCACAGGTGTTCCTATTTGTGTGTGTTTGTGTGTGTTGTTTGTGTGTGTGTGCATGCATCTTTGTGTGTGAGTGTGTGTGTTGTTTGTGTGTGTGCATGCATGTGTTGTTTTTGTTTGTGCATGCATCTGTGTGTGTGTGTGTGTGTGTGTGTGTGTGTGTGTGTGTGTACTGAATTACAGGAACTGGTAGCATAAATCTGTTCTCTTGGCTCCATCATAGTAACTGTGTCATCACACAAAAAGGCCAGTAAAGCATGATGAAATTATGTACAAACTGTATTTTCTATCCGTGACTTGCTTTGTTCATTTCCTACAACAATTTCTGAGTCAGACCTAACAACACGTCTTTGCATTGTATGATGACGGAGTATGTGTTTGTGAGTCATTTTAGGTGGCTTTGTAAACATTTTGCACAAAAAATGTTTTTAACTTTCGTAAGGATGCAAAACAACAGACTTCACACTTTCTAAAGCTAGAGATTACATCATCTCGTTGGCTTCCATGCTACCATACGATGTTGCTTCCATCTTGCTGCTACACTGTGTGATCATTCCTGTCTAAATCTGTCTGTTAGTGTTGACTTTCATGAGTGTGTTCATTTCTTTACTGTGATTCATTAGATGTCTTTGACTTGCTTTGTTCATTTCCTACAACAATTTCTGAGTCAGACCTAACAACACGTCTTTGCATTGTTTGATCACTGACTTACTGACTCACTGTGAGTCTGTGAGTAATTTTAGGTGGCTTTGGTGGTAAACATTCTGCACAAAAAATGTTTTTAACTTTCGTACCGATGCAAAACAACAGCCTTCACACTTTCTAAAGCTAGAGATTACATCATCTCGTTGGCCTCCATGCTACCATGCGATGTTGCTAGTACAGTGTGATCATTGCTGTATAAATCTGTCTGTTACTGTTGACTTTAATCAGTGTGTTCATTTCTTTACTGTAATTCATTAGATGTCTTTGACTTGCTTTGTTCTTTTCCTACAACAATTTCTGAGGCAGACCTGACAATATGTCTTTGCATTGTATGATCACTGACTCTTACTGACTCACGATGTGTCTGTGAGTGATTTTAGTTGGCTTAGTAAACATCCTGCACAAAATAATGTTTTTAACTTTTATACGGATGCAAAACAACAGCCTTCACACTTTCTACAGCAAGAGATTACATCATCTGGTTGGCTTCCATGCTCTGCTACCATGCGATGTTGCTAGTACGGTGTGATCATTCTTGTCTAAATCTGTCTGTTACTGTTGACTTTAATCAGTGCGTTCAATATGTCTTTGCATATATGATCACCAACTCTTACTGACTCAATGTGAGTCATTTTAGGTGGCTTTGTAAACATTTTGCACAAAATAATCTTTTAAACTTTCATACAGATGCAAAACAACAGCCTTCACACTTTCTAAAGCAAGAGATTACATCATCTCGTTGGCCTCCATGTTACCATGCGATGTTGCTGTGGTACACTGTGTGATCATTGCTGTCTAAATCTTCCTGTTACTGTTGACTTTCATCAGTGTGTTCATTTCTTTACTGTGATTCATTAGGTGTCTTTGACTTGCTTTGTTCATTTCCTACAACAATTTCTGAGGCAGACCTGACAATATGTCTTTGCATTGTATGATCACCAACTCTTACCGACTCACTATTAGTCTCTGAGTCATTTTAGGTGGCTTAGTGAACATTTTGCACAAAAAAAACATCTTTTTGACTTTCATATGGATGCAAAACAACAGCCTTCACACTTTCTACAGCTAGAGATTACATCATCTCGTTGGCTTCCATGTTGCTGGTATACTGTGTGATCATTGCTGTCTAACTCTGTCTGTTACTGTCGACTTTAATCAGTGCGTTCATTTCTTCACTGTGATAAAGCTGTCAGGTTGTTTTGATTGTTGGAACGTGGCCAGTGATGGGCTCCATAAATAGCCTGGGTTCATCCATATGCACTAAGAAGCTAGCTAGCTAGATGTGTAATCTAACTAGGCCAAAGTGGATCCATAGGGTAAACTCCCTCAGTAGAGATAGCAGCCATGTTCACCACCACCATCATCATTGGCCCTCTCCACAGACAGATAAAGCCAACACACACACACACACACACACACACACACACACACACACACACACACACACACACACACACACACACACACACACACACACACCACGCAGGGAAATGCATTCTTCACAGGAGCGTGATGATGAGAGATAAGTGTAGTGATAATGCTCATATTTCCCCCACTAGTTCTCGCTTTTTTTGCACCATGCCGCTGACAACATGTCTCTGTCGAACGCAAATAACTTCGTTCTTTTTTTCTTTTTCTTTTTTTTTGTGCTGTTTTGATCACACAGTTGTCTTATTAAATATTTAGCGGGGAGCAATCCAATTAAAAAAGTGGCGATGCGCTTTGGAGCGCCGACGCTAAGCCTGATGGGAAGAGAAGCTGAGAGTGACAAAACACACTGCTTCCTGTCGACCTGACGCGAGGCCATGGGAGCCTAATGACAGTGTGTGTGTGTGTGTGTGTGTGTGTGTGTGTGTGTGTGTGTGTGTGTGTGTGTGTGTGCTGGTGGGGTTTGACAGCTGCCTTCCAGAGCTTGAGTCTTGGCCACTTGGAAACCAACCCTGAGGCACTGACTGTGGGTGCACACACGTGTGTGTCTGTATGTGTGTCTGTGTGTGTGTCTGTGTGTGTGTGCACGTCCCGCTATTCTGATAAATATTCCAAGTGAAATGAAGTGAAACATATCTGTAATTAAAAAGTGAGCAGCCAGTCAGATGCGGGATTATCTTCTCTGTGATGTCTGCGGGCGTGTGGCGTTTGGTGTGTGGCATGGGGCGTGTGGCGTTTGGTGTGTGGCGTTTGGTGTGTGATGTCTGCGTGGCGTTTGGTGTGTGGTGTGTGGTGTGTG
>CM059277.1:7855968-7863468 GCA_030347295.1 Setipinna tenuifilis
GCCAAGTTGTCAAGACAAAGACATTGTCTGGTAATATCATCTTGGTTAATGTCAAGTTGTCATGATGAGGACACCCAAAACAATGTTAACTTGACATTACAAATGCCGAATGGCACTTAATGACAACAGTCATAAGCATTAATGAAGTATCATGTGTCATGGCATGTATATGACAGGCTAATGTCACCCTTATGTAGGCACCTTCAAATAAAGTGTTACCAGCTCTGGTAGAGAGCTGCCTTAGAGCAATAAAGGAAGCAGTGCTGGAGCAAGATAATTAGGAATACTTTACAATGTGGGTATACTAGTTCATTATGTTACAATGTCTTTTAATGACTCATACACTCAAACAATAATGAAGAGTCCATGGCACCAGACTGTGGCTATTTGAACTGCACAGCCAGACAAATACACCTAAAATCCCTATTTCACTCCCCTATCTAGACTTTCCATGTCTGTGGAGCAAAGGCAGTGTAGGAAGGCATTGAAGGTCTTCTTTTACAGCTAAATGGACTGCTAGCCTTTTTAAGGGGATGTTCAATAAATGTAACAATATAAAACAAAGTGTAAGACATTAGCATAGTTTTCTGTATGTTTGATAACTTCTCATTGCCAGACATTGCCAGACAAAAGATACAGGATGTCCATTTTAAAACTCTCCACACATAGCCTTCACAGCCTTCAGAGAACGTCATGATTTGTTTTTCTAGCGTTTTTGGCCCTGAGTATTGGCTATGGCACATGTCCATCTCCCCCATGAAGCCTGCAGAAGACAGAGCATGTGATGCACCGCCGCTGTCCTCCTCAGATTAAATTTGTATGATGCTCCCTGTCCTCAGGCCTGCCTTTCCTGTGCGATTAGTTTTCATTCATCTGATGGCCTTCATCCATTTACTCAAGAAGGAATCAATCACAGATCAGAATGATCATAATATATTTAATGCCATGGAGACATAAATCATGTATGAATGAATGGAACGGCCTTGAATTTTCAACTTTTTTTCTTGAGGGAGGGATTTGTGCTTAAGTTGAACTCATCTTCTTCTTCTTACAGCGTGCTGTCTTTAGTGCGGAATACTAAGAGGCTTTCCAGTCATGGAGAGGCCTTGATGTGATGTGAAACGACCTGATGATCTTGTCCAGAAATGGCTACTACCACTTTAGCTGTCTGAGCTGGCTGTCAGTGTGTTGTGTTGTGACATTACTGATCAATATAAACCTGTGTGTTCATTGATGATTTCGCATGTCGGCTTTAGCACCCGGCTTACGGTTTTAAAATAGCGCTCTCTTGAAACGTGTCATATTTTGAACGAATCGAAAAAGTGTGGCACTTATTGTGTTGCCTCATTGGCATGGGGGGGGGGCAGGGGGGAGTGGGGTTAGGGGAGGGGGGTTAGGGGAGAGCGGAGTGTGGGGGGCAGAGTGGGGGGGGGGGGGGTTGCGTGAAATCAATGTCACATTACCGATTACCTCGAGAGCACAAAGCGTCCATTCCAGTTTCCAGACGTGACAGGCGCAGTTTGTCATTGCAGCCGGGGGTCAGTGATACATGGCCGGGGTCGGCCCGCGTGACACGGCATACATAACGCACGATTGATGGGCCGCTCTCTGATGTGTCTCTCACACACCGAGTCGAGTCGCTCTCCGAGGAGTGCAGTGCGCTGGCACAGAACTCCATTCTCCATCCCGCCCAGAAGCCCGAGGCTAAGTTAATTACCCGTCGGGGTCCGGGGTGGGGTGGGGTGCAGTGTGGGGTGCAGTGCGGTACGCCCCCGTTTCGCCAGGACCGGCAGTGAAGGAGAGGGGGCGCCGTGGTGGCCACTCCACTCTCATTAGGGCCACGCCACGGCCATGAATAATAAGGCCTGTCCACCTGCCCGCTACCCTGATACCCTGCTACCCCGCTCTCCCACTCTCCGTGTCCACCCACCTGCCCAGTACTCTGCTCTCTATGTTTGTCCACCTGCCCGCTATCCCACTCTCTTGCCTATCTCTATGACACTACACTTGCCTCTTTGTCTGCCTGCACACTTGCCTGTCTTACAGTCCAACTCACCATCTGTCTGTCTGCACACTTGACTGTCTTACTGTCCACCTCACCATCTGTCTGTCTGTCTTTCTGTCCACCTAGCTGCCTGTCTGGTAGTCCCTCTGTTACCCGTCTTTCTGTCTTTCTGTTTACCTGCCTGCCTGCCTGACAGTACCTCAATTACCTGGCTCTCTGTCTGTTTGTCTGTCTATCTACCTGCCCACTGTCCCACCCACTCTGACCTCAGTGACCTCTGCCTACATGTTAGACAGTTTTTCTGTCTACCTGTCTGTCTGCTAGTGTTTTTGTTTGTCTGTCTGTCTGTCTATCTGTCTGTCTGTCTGTCTCTGTCTGTTTGTGTGCTCCATGTTTGTCTGCTTCCCTGCCTATCTGTCACTTCTATTTGTTGGCTTGTCTGTCTGCCTGCATTCCTATTTGCCTTTAGGGTGACAAACAGCACCGTGCCGGTCAAATCTTACATGTAACAGCCCACACCGTCAGTCTGTAATGGCCCAACTGTGTGCGGTGACATCGAGTGCAGGAGAATATATGGGTCTCTTACAGCTGACAATTTAGAGCATGATGCCTGCTGGCTAGTAACTCCATGGATTTAAACAGACATTATATGATTGTTTGAGTAATCATTCAACATTTAAGTTACCTTTTAAAGTACATGTCTCCTATTGCCACACATAAAAACACTCCTCATTAAAGAATCATTCATTCATTCATTCATTCATTCATTCATTATAGTCCGCATTTCTTTGTCATAAGTTTCAGTGCACCATAAGCAAATAAATCAATTTGAGCAGAGGCAGGAATGAGGACAAGGAGAATGGCCATAATTGTGCATACACACACACACACACACACACACACACACACACACACACACACACACACACACACACACACACACACACACACACAGTGCCCTGTAATGATCAAGGACTCTGAGGTAATATGCTTGACAGGCCCTGCATTGGGAAAAAAACTAAACTAAACAAAACAAAACAAAAAAAAACTGGCACAAAATAGCTTCATGATAAGTACCCAGAGTACAAATCAGGGGCACTTTTTACAATTATGGAGAGGCTAATACTGTGCAAGGACTATATCACAGCTTCTCCTCAGAAAATTACAAGTGTACCTAAAGGCTTAGCCGGTGTTAATAGTTTCTAAGCATTATGCATGTGAGGCTTATTACAAAACGCTGGCTTGCAACCAAAACATGAATAAAAGGTGGATTATTAGAATGCATTAGCGTGATAGCAGCCGGGTAGCGGCTAGGAGGGCAAACACAGGCAGGAGAGACCAATGACTGCGCGCGGAGAGACACATTTGAGAAAACAGCGAAAGCGAAAACAGACGATTGTGGAACTGTAAAGAAGAAGTCAAGCCTGTGGCGAAGTCTAACTGGTGCCAGGACCCTGTAACAAGGAGGCGAGGGACTTCCTCTCATTAACTTTGCATTATTCCTCCTCTAACCTCTCATGCTTTCTGTGTGTGTGTGTGTGTGTGTGTGTGTGTGTGTGTGTGTGTGTGTGTGTGTGTGCATGCTTGCGTGCTTGCCTGCATATGTTTGTGAGTGTGTGTGTATGGGTGTGTGTATGTGTGTGTGTGTGTATGTGTGTGTGTTTGTGCGAGTGGGTGTTCAGGTAGCAAGGGAGACACAGAAATGGGAACAACGCAACAACTAACTTTCGACAGCAAAGGGAAAAATAGCAGCTTGAGACGGCGAATGCCAGAATGCCACTAAACACGCAGCCAATCAACGAGTGCCGCCGGGTCGTCTGCGTCGCTGCCTCTCCTCTCTCTCCCCAAAGTGGCTTCGGAAGATCGCTGTGGGAACGCGGGGCACAGTTTTCCGGAGCTGGGATGTAACCAAGCAGAGGCCCTCGGGCAACACACACTCACTGGGAAAACTTTGGGCTCAATTACAATGGCTTACATTAGCGCGTTTCCCAGACTTCCCAGCGTTAGCAAGCCGCACGCCTCTCCAGGAGGGCTCCGCTGAGGGCTTCCCGGTGCGTGGGACGGGCGCCTCGTTCCAGCACTACCTGAAGGCACTTGACTGGCTCCGCACCGCTCGACACCAGTACAATAATAGCATGATTAGCATCCAACAGAGATCCATGCCACAGTTTCTGTGCTTTTGATTAGTTTATCTGCGAGAATGTGATCTTAGGTCCACATGTGGATTAGATGTTATGGTTGTACGATTAATATATACTGCCCTACAAAGGCAAAGTGCAGTAACTACAAGAACATAAACCTGAAAAATGACTTTGAAGTTGTCACACTGCCCAGTCAAACATGTTGTTGGTATAATAGTGGTGATGCTTTTGTGTACTTTCTTAATAGGAAGAAGCAATTTGGTGATTTATGATTTGGTCATAAGACAAAGGAGGTGTTATGAAGCCTCAACGGTGATGGTGAGAAAGATTTCTCTCTTTTATTCTTGCTTTCAGAGTTGTTAGCCAAGCTAAATTTAGGGCCCCTCTCGGACGTCAGCTAGGTTTGTTTTGGTTGCTCCTCAACTGAATAACACGTTCTCCAGGGCACAAGAAGGCTCTGCGAAGGGTTGGCGGAGGTACATTTCTTTTATCAGACTGTGTTATATAAAATAAATGTCCAGTGTAAACTCAATTTGACAAAATTTTCACTTACTGCCTTGTGGCTTTGTAGGGTAGGATAGATGGATGAAGTTCTTTCAACCAAATATATGGGCATATTTTACATTAATTATATACATGCAAGTTACATATAAATGCACTGTATACATAAAGCTCCACCTTCAACCTTTTCCTTTCTCTTGTCCTGTCAATTTCTTCCCTGGTTGCATATGTGTTCCATTTAAATTCTTTTGTCATGTTCCAGTTGTATGGAACTGAGGCACCCAGTGCACGCAACAGAATTCAACCTCTGCATTTAACCCATCACACATGTGGGCAGGGAACAGACATGACAACAGCATCCGGGGAGCAGTGTGTGGGGACATTATCATGCTCAGGGCACCTCAGTGTGTGTGTGTGTGTGTGTGTGTGTGTGTGTGTGTGTATGTGTGTGTGTGGGCGGAGGGGGGCATTACCATGCTCAGGACACCTCAGTGGCACTTCTGGCAGCTGGTGGGTTTGAACGTGCAACCGTCTGGTCACAGGTCCATTACCTTACCTAGAAGATTGGTGAACATCTTGTCCTACCTTTCCGTGAGGATTTGGCACTGCAGGTGTGCAGGTGTGCAGGTGTCGAGCAATTGAATTTCATTCTTGTGTTGGCTCCTCGTTTATGACTTCAGGTACTTGCCCCTACTGAGTTGGAGATGAGGCAAGACAACACTGCCACATCATCACACTGGCAGGGCTGTCTATTAATTTAGCCCGCTCCCACATCTCTCATTTCTCTGCTGGAAGAGCTGGCACAGATAGGCTTTATGGTGTCTCTAATCACCGGGGACTCACACAGCTGCTGCCAACCCTCAGCTCTGTCTCATTGCAATATCATTTGATCATCGTTGGAAGTAATCCTCTAAAAAAAAACACACACACAAAACACACACACTCATACCTGGTGATTAGTGTGGGAATTTGTCCGCTAGGACAACTCTTCGCTGCATTTTTGGCAGATAATTCTGCCCCACAAAGCCAAAATGCAGTAAGTTACATTTTTTGTCGAAATTGAGTTGAGACTGGAAATAGACTTAATAACACCTCCTTGTGTGTGGTGACTAATCTCTTGATTCTTCCTGTTTAGAAAGTACAGTACATGAACACATCACCCTATTATGCACAACAGGTTTGACTTGCCAGTATGAAAACAAAAGACAATTTTCTCAGTTTTAATGTCTGTGTAGTTACTGTACTTTGCCTTTGTTGTCCATTCCTAATTACTTTACAAGAGGGACTGAGTACAGTTAAAACACGTTCAGTTTCTTAGTGTCTGCATAATGCAACAATAATTATGAACCCTTACAGATGGTTTTATTAATGGTTTAGAAGTGATTGATATGATTGTGAGCATGTTATGACTGGCTGACAAGCTCTTTTAACGTATCGGGTAAATATGTCTGTTACTTGTCAAATTATGTATAAGCATGGGTATAGTTGTAAAGCCACCAATCTTATTGATTTTTTAACTAATCAATAACCCAGTTAACAAGTACCTTATAAACCATTCATACACCCTTCATAACAAGGGTAGTCTTATTGCAATGCGGCAGGATTGCAGCAAAAGCACTCACTGCATTTAAATGAAAAAGAGACAAAAGCAAGGCTCATGTGCTTGAAATAGTGAAGCAAATATAGATGAGAGGAGAATGGTGCATATATTATGCTAAAATGAAAGCACTCTCCTCATCCTCATTTTTTTCCAACAAGCTAAAACATGAGGGAAATCACCCAAAGAAGTGTTAAAACTATGCCTGTTCTGTCCTATAAATAATAGCAAGGGCAGTTCTCAGTCAGCAGAGTTCCTGTTTAATTTAAAAGTTTAGATGAATATCCCATCTCGCTTAAACATGTTCACTACCCCCCAAAACTCATAAAGTTGGATAAGATTTAGATGTCTTTTAGATGTCTTTCTGTTAGGCATATTTCCACAACAGTCAAGTTGATGGATTTCACATGTGTCTAACCATTACTTCATGAGACATTCTGTGTCTCTGTGAACATTCTATGTCTCCATGAACATTCTATGTCTCCATGAACATTCTATTGTGCCATCTCCTTGGGCTTCACTTTGTCATATCTTCAGAAGTCTCCTAATGCTAGGATTTGAAGGCAGGACCCAAACACACCAAACCAATCTTATGAGTATTACAAACATTACAAACTACTGTAAAAGCACACCAAGTCCTAGTATAGGAACTTCAAACCCCTAAGCCATGAGTTTGACTTCTTGGTTGTGTTTATCCTGATGCCTATACTATAAGTATATTTTCATCACTGAAAGTAAATTATGCTGTCAAGGGGGGATCCTAAATGAGAAAGAACATAGGATGGTTCCATGGGACATATCCATAGCTCTAATTACAGGGGGTACTGGAGGGCACAGTACCCCCCGATCAAAACCGAGCACCCCCCAAAGAGGCAAACATAGCAAGGTTGAGGGGTGGGGGAGTGGTGGTGGTGGTGGTGGGACAACAAATTAATGTAACTAATGTAAAACATAAAAGCTAGTACCCCCTTAAAATCTAGTACCCCACCCCACCCCCCCACCCCACCTCCCCAATTATGGAGGGGTAATTCACACCCTGGACCTGCCCTGAGGGGGCTCTTATACAACTTTATGACTAACACTATTATTGTCAGGTGGGAGCAGCGTTATATTCTTTATATTCTTTCATGAGACTCACCATCTCCAGCAGCAGCATCCCTGATGTTACAGAAACTCCGCTCAGCCCTTCAGTATGCTCTAATGGGTACTTGTGGCTCTCCTCTTCTTCCCTTTTATGAGCACCTCTTTGGATAACA
>CM059277.1:7868468-7875968 GCA_030347295.1 Setipinna tenuifilis
CACACCAGAAAAAAATCACAGAAGAAACCACACAGGCAATATTAGAACCCATGCTTCTAAAATCACTATGGAAACTGCAACTTAGTGAAGAGGACAAAACAGCAGTCACCTCAGATCCTGGAGCTATGAAAGATGTGTCAAAACAAACTGTCACTCAATTGTTATCTCCATTATTTTATTGTAGGGACAATTTAATTTCTTTTTTTTTCATGATAGGCGGTTCATCGAATCTATTTTTGTCTGTGAAAGGCAGCACAGTAGCTGCTTTGCTCTGAGAGGTTGGTTGAGTTATTTTTAAAAGACATTTAACACTGCTTGCCCTGTGGTATGCCCTATGGGTCAATGTTGTGGCTAACCCTAATCCATTTTATACTGTATGTTCTCCCAGTGAGACAAGTTATCAAGACAGTAACATGTTTTACCATAGCTAATGATGCCCTTGTTTACTTAACCCACTGACCTATGCCCTTGTTTACATAACCTATTCACCTTAACACCATGATCTCCTAGAATATCTTTAACAGTACTCTTGTAAGTATTAAATGCTGGGTGTCCTTTAGCGGAATAAAGACAAAACTGCAATAATCTTACCTTGAAATTCTCTAGGCCTAGAAGGGTTGTGCACTGTTATTTTTACTTTGCTTTTCACAATCGGGGAATAAAAACATAGTAGTTATTTAAGAAGGAAAAAACGCTTCTTTATGCCTCTACCTCTCTTTACTTCTAGTACTAATGCATTAGTCTTCTCACAGGGCCTCCTAAAAAGACCACAACACAGCTCCTAAATGTACAAATGCAGCTGCCGCAGTGCTTATGCAAATCAAAGAATTGATCTCATTTCTTACACTCGACATGGAGCTGCCTTAAAACCTATTACTATTACTCTTATTACTGAATAGGACCAGCCAGGGCTACTGCCGATATGTTTACGCTTCTAGACCTTCTGGATAACCAGTGAAAAAACATTACTGTCATAACAAGATATGACCAAGCAGACTTAAGCTGCTAAGGCTCTGCTTTTTTAAAAACATCATTAGAAGACCTCAAAAAGACACTTTAGCCATAGTGTCAAATCTAGACTCAAAACCTAACTGTTCACAGTGGCTTCTTGCTAAATAATCCACTATACTTTTTATTAATTTAAGTTTTATTTTGCAACTTCCTTTAATTCCTTTCATGTTTTTCAGTCTATTTTTACTATTCTATTTTTCTTTCAGTTTTCTTTGTTTTGCAGAAAGTACTTTGTATTTTCTTTCAATTACGTCCTTAACTTTTTACACATATCCTTATTTTTACTCTAAGCACGTCTTCGACTATGAATTGTTTTTATTCATGCAGACTACACCCATTCTGCCTTTGAAATATAAATAAACTTCCCTAGTTAATGTGTTCTTGCTGTGATCAAGAATAATCTTGATCTCGAGGCCAGATCTTTTTTGTCCCTCTTTATTTCAAAACATCTTACGAGAAAAAAGCCCGACGCAGAGAGGAGGAAGCTGAGCAGCAAACCCTTAAAAAAATCATGTTGTTAGACTCATTTAGAGAACTCTCCAGCATTTATTTCCTGGTGTTTGATTACAAAATTGCATATTCTGTCAGGAGGAGTTGAGTGCAAAATAAGCCTACCTGCTGGAAAAGAGTAGAAGTGATGTATTGCGAGACATCATCATCATCATCATCATCATCATCATCATCATCATGGGTAACAATCAGGAATAGGCTGGGATAGAAAGGTCACTGTCATCAAAGAGTCTCTGATGTGCTTTTGCAGTGATGGGACGACTGTAAGACTGCCGGATTTGTCACGGAAGCTGAGAGTGAATGATTTCTCACCTGTCTGAAGGTGCTTTTTAAATTAAAAGATAAAGAGCATTTTAAATGTGTTTGTCATGACAGAGTCAGAGACACAGAGGCAGAGCAATTGATGGAGAGAGCGAGAGAGAGAGACAGAGGGAGAGAGAGAGAGAGGAAGAGAGAAGTGTTGCACATCTGAAGGCATAAGTATATTTCTGCCAGACAGAGTGATTTTTATCTGTCTTCTCTTTGAAAGTCCTCACCACCAAAAAATGACATCATCTTATACCACATATTACACATGGTGAGCATTGACATCAAATGCCTTTATCTGAGCCAAATGATCAACACACAGCCCTCAGAAGCTGCAGCTGTGGAGTTCAGATCAAACACTTTTCGTCATCAATTCTTCCTCAAATTGAAATCCATCAGAGGTACCTGAAGGGCTGCTGTCTATCTAGGCAAAGTCTGTGGGACGTTAAACAAGCTCAGAAGTGGGTCACCATGTAAGGAAAAGGCCAGGCATGTTATATTTAAACAACGGAAAAAAAAAAACCAGGAAGCCATTTTGATTTTGTGTGATGAAAAGGCCTCATTTGTTTTTAGCATCACACCTCTAATAATCAAGTGCAGAACATCACATCACATCACAAAGGAAGCAAATGTTCTCCTATGATCTCTGGGCCTACAGGGATCACAGGAGATGTCTGTTAGACGCTACAACAGCATCATTAAAACACACATGGGTACCATAACACCACCATAGCATCATTAAGGGTACCCATGGGTTGGTCTCTACACTTTAATGCCCCCCATGCATGCAATTCTGACTTAAGATTGTTTTTTTCGCTGTTTTTCTTTTTTGTTCAATATAAAAAGTGTAATGGACTCTGGGCACTGTAAGTATTTGTCATCACTATATATACTATGAATATGAGAGTACACAACATTCAATTATGTATGTACGACAGTATTGCCTGGTATTACATTTTGGTATACAATATGTTACATTTTACCTAAGGCTACAGACTCACGTAACGAGGCCAGTGAAAATCTGATGTGTTACTGTGGCTTCTAGCGTATAAACAGCGCTCTCAGATCTTCACACACTCCCTTAAAGAACCCATATACACCACAGAGAGGTGTAGCCCTGAGCTAAAGCTAAGAAAGCAGGCGGGAGAGGTCATCCACCGGAGCACATGGTCCTCCCCACCAGAGCAGGCCCCAACACAGCAGGCTTTGTTCCAACGCATCCTGGGGGCAAGGATGCTCCGTCTTCAACCCAGTCCAGCCCAGATCTGGAGCTCCCCATCCCCAGCCCCAGCCCCAGCACAGTGACCCGACCCACAGCAGGATCCCAGCACCACTGGAAGTAAAGGCGCTGATTAAGCACTGCTCGGGCCAGAGGTCCAACATGAAGGAGGGGGGGTGGGAGGGGGGGAGGAAGGGGGGGACCCAGAGCCGAAGAAGCGGCTTGGAGCGCCTCCGCTGAGATATTCGCGGCCCGAAAGAAAACAAGCGCTCCCGGCGTCCGCATCCGTCGGTCGGAGAGCCACATGAACAATTACACACACACACACACACACACACACATACACACACACACACACACACACACACACCACTACCCCCAACCTCGGAGAAGCGGAGGGAAAGGGGGGAAAACAATGGAGGGCTAATTTGCTGAAGTGGACATTTTCCCTCCAGCTACACTAGGAGGGGGCCGCACGGCTGTAATGGCGTCCCCGTGAGATAAATAAATCACCGCAATAAATGAAGACGAACAGAGCCAGGATTCATCTCTCTCTCTCTCTCTTTCTCTTTCTCTCTCTCTATCTCTGTCTCTGTCTCTCTCTCTCTCTTTCTCTCTTTCTCTCTTGCTCTCTGTCTGTCTTTCTCTTTCTCTCTCTCTCTGTCTCTTTGTCTGTCTCTCTCTTTCTTTCTCTCTCTCTCTTTCTCTATTTCTGTCTCTCTCTCTCTCTCTCTCTTTCTCTCTCTCTCTCTCTCCTGGTGGAATATTTATTGATTTTAATGCATATTTATGACAGTGTATTCCTCCAAAGCCGAGACCCTTACTACAAGGTGACGGGACACAGGGGGGACCCAGGCACAGTGAGGCAGAGCAGCAACAGAAACACAGCAGGGGGGATCACAGAGATGGATCTGCATTCGGCGGACCAGAGCAGTGCATACACTTAACACTTACTTCTTCTAGAGACACATGAGTGGAAAACAACAACAGCAGAGAGGGCTGAATGTAGACTGTAGACTGCCTGCCTTCACTCTTTGGATGATGTTTGTGCTCAACAAAGGGGGGATCACAGAGATGGATCTGTATTCGGTGGTCCATTGTGGCGCGTGCACTTAACACTTGCTTCTGTTAGACACATGGCTGAAAAACAACAACAGAGAGGGGTGGCTGCAGACTGTCTGCCTTTACTCTTTGGATGATGTTTGTGTTCAGCAGCAGCCAGGCCGTGCTACAGGGTCTTTCTACATTTTACATGTGAAATGCAGCACAGGCTTCCTCTCAGTGGTTGTCAGAGTATAATCAGAAAAGCTGTCACGGGACAAAGGGTGCAGAAATCAGAAGATGTATGACAATGTGATTTAAGATTAGATTCAATTAGTGTGAAATGTGTGAGAACATGTTGGGTTTCATTGGGGTAATATGACACTTTACTTGGATAGTTTTTCTACAAATGCTTTACAGATGCTTTGATGAATGTAACTAGAGTGTTCATAATTATTCACTGAATTACATCACTTTAACCAAAACACAACCCTTTACCCCAACCTTATCCACACATTATTTTTAATAGAGTTTAAAAATATAGTTTATGTATGATCTAAACATCTGCATCTGCATGTCCTACCTTAGCCAGTATGTCTATGCATATGACAATAAACCATCCTTGTAACCATACTTGTATCTTTGTATCCTTGTAGTGTATTGGGACCATCCACGTGAACTGTAACACCCCTACATCTCACAGTAAATGGTCACATGACACACCTACCTACCTACACACCTACTCACCTAAAGGAGGGATGGTGACCTCAACAGGCAGAGGCCATGACCTTTGACCCTGAGTGTGAGCAGCCTCACTCTGGGTGTGTGTGTGTGTGTGGGGGTACGGGGGTACATGCTCACGCAGCCGTGCGCTCCAACAGGGCGTGACAAACTGGAGTGGGCAGGTGGGCTCTTCACTGGCTGGTCTCCTCCTGTCCGCAGCCAGACCCATTAGCAGAGCGAGCATGGAAAACAAGTAGCAGGGGGCTGGTGTGTGTGTGTGTGTGTGTGTGTGTGTGTGTGTGTGTGTGTGTGTGTGTGTGTGTGTGTGTGTGTGTGAGAGGGTGGTGCTCTATGCAGGCCGATGAGGATGATGATGTTGATTTCAGACAGAACATGAACTAGTCTGTGGCACAAGGACAAAGCAGGGCACCGAAAACAAGCAGTGGTGTGTGTGTGTGTGTGTGTGTGTGGGTGTGTGTGTGTGTGTGTGTGTGTGTGTGTGTGGGTGTGGTGGTAAGGGGGCAGGTGTGGGTGTGGGTGGGTGAGGGTGTGTGTGTATGGGTGAGTGAAAGTGTGTGTATGTGTGTGTGTGTTTGTGTGTGTGGTGTGTGTGTAAGGGGTGGTGGGATGCTCAATGCAGGCCTTTAGCCAAATGATGAAGATGACGAGGATGATGATGTTGATTTCAGGTTCTGTGAGCAGGAAGTAGTGTGTGGCACAAGGACAACACAGGGCATTGAAAATGAGCAATGGTGCATGTGTGTGTGTGTGTATGTGTGTGTATGTGTGTGTGTGTGTCTGTGTGTGTCTGTGTGTGTGTCTGTGTCTGTCTGTGTGTGTGTGTCTGGTGTCTGAGGAGAGGGGTGTGGGGTGTGCTACACGCAGTCCTTCAGACAGAGGATGACGATGATGATGATGATGAAGATGATGATGATGATTGAAGTTCCTGTGAGCATGAAGCAGTGTGTGGCACAAGGACGGAGCAGGACGAGCCCTTCTGCGAAAAGTCGATCTCGCCCATCATGGCCTGTCATGGCTGACATTACCGGGCCAGTCAAGTGCATCTCCACTTCTCCCAAAGGACCCTCCCCTCCCCACCCTGCCCTAGACTCCTCGCCCCTCTCGCCCCCTCTCGCCCCCACCCTACCCCACCCTCCCCTAGCCTCCGCACCCCTCTCACCTCCACCCTACCCCACCGCTGCTCCCCACCCTCCCCTAGCCTCCTTGCCCCTCCTTTCTCCCCTCTCACCCCCCACCCTACCACACCCCTGTTCCCCATCTTCCCCTACCCTCCTCGCCCCCCTCGCCCCCCACCCTACCCCACCCTTCCCTAGACTCCCCTAGCCTCCTCGTCCCTCTCGCCCCCACCCTACCCCACCCCTGCTCCCCGTCCTCCAGCAACTGTTCACCAGGGATGATCCCACCCCACCCCACCCCACCCACCCAGCACTCTCCCCCTCTCTGTCTCCGTCTGACCCAATTATTTAATGGTGCACACCGGGTCCATAATTTCACCAATTTCAGACCCCCTGCTCCCTGCGGATTGGGGTTTAAGTGATGGAGCATCAATCCACAGTAGAGGAGGAGCCGCTCTCTCCATCTCTCTCTCTCTCTTTCTCTCTCCATCTCTCTCTCTCTGTCTGTCTTTTCAACTTCGCTGGATGGATGAATGCTAGCTCAGGCATGAGAAGCATGAGCCTCCTCCTTTAGGGCTGAGGGGCCAACAGGGGCCGGTGCCAAGCCATGGCATCAGGAGAGGGATGGGGACCCCGGTGCCCTCACTCACAGCACTGCAGGGCCCTGTAGCGTAGCATAGCGTAGCGTAGCGTAGCAGCCTGTCTTGTCCTCCATCTTCGGTGGCTACTTGACAAGTGCTGCGCTGTGCTATGCTGTGCTGTGCTATGCTGTGCTGTGTTGTGTTGTACTGTGCTGTGCTTTGCAGTGCTCTGGTGTGCTTTGCTGCGTGGTGTGCTGTGCTGTGCTGTACTATGCTGTGCTGTGCTGTGGTGTTCTGTGCTGTGCTGTGCTGTATTGTGCTATGCGGTGCTGTGCTGTGCTGTGCAGTGCAGTGCAGTGCTGTGCTGTGCTGCATTGTATTGTGCTGTGCTGTGCTGTGCTATGCTGTGCTGTGCTGTGCTCTGTTGTGCTGTAGTGTGCTGTAGTGTGCTGTGCTGTGTGTGTAGCTACATGTGGCATGTGACGGCATGTCAGTCATTCAGTAATGGGGTGGGATAAGACACTGGCTGTGGAAATGACTGTTTGGTTCCACTGGGGAAAGGGGAAGGGGGAAGAGGAGTGGGTAGATTGAGTAAGGGGGAAACAAGTGGGGAATGAGTGATTGATTGATGCTAAAAAGTAAAGTGAAAGGGAGTAGAAGGGAGAGGGAGGACAGAAAATGACAGAAAGACTTGGAGGAGTAAACATGTCTGATGAGGAAGAGGGGAGACTGACTGAGAGTGAAGGTTCCACACTCAGCAGCTTGTTTCATGTCCTAGCTTCTAGCGGCTTGTCATGTTCAAGCTTCTAGCTTCTTTCTTACATCCTAGCTTCTAGGTCCTTCCTACAGTATATCCTAGCTCCTAGCTCTTTCTTACATCCTAACTCCTAGCTCTTTCCTACATCCTAGCTTCTAGCATCATTCTCACATCCTAACTCCTAGCTTCTTTTTATGTCCTAGCTTCAGGCTTCCT
>CM059277.1:7880968-7890968 GCA_030347295.1 Setipinna tenuifilis
TTGTTAGATAGCTTAATGTTATCCTTCTAAGTGAAAGGACAGTAGAAAGAAAATCCATGCTTTACATATGTTAAAAAATTAAAAATAAACTGTTATTTAGGATATCACTTTATAATAATGCAATTAGTTGTATTTGATGTTTGTAGGCTAAGGTCTAATTAGGCGCCTGTCACTTTAAATTTCCCCTTATGATCCTAACGTGGAAAAAAAGTTATGTTCTAACTTCGCTAGGAAATCAAAGGGCTAGTGCAGACGTGGATACATTTGATTATATTTTCTATGGAATTAATAAATATTCCAAAACACCTTGAAAAGTCTCTTTATTAGACTATGCAAGAGATGTGTCTTGCAAGGTGCGTTTTTTTGTTTGGGTTCTGAAATCGGTTTTGTTGACGCTATTAATAGGTTACGTTAAAATCACAGGTTAGTTTTTGGAATGAACTTGTGCGCATATGGCGTTATCATCAACGTTAGAAGGCAATATACTGATGCATTCCTGTTTGGACTGTTAGGCTATAATCATCATGACTGAGCTTTCATTACACTGTAAACCCGGATAAGTTAATACAACTCAAAACTTTTGATGTAACTGATTACGTCAATAGTTTTGAGTACATTAACTATATATTTTAATTAAAGTTAATTTAAAAGTTTAAGTACATGCATTTTGTACTTAAACTTTTAAATTAACTTTAATTAAAATATATAGTTAATGTACTCAAAACTATTGACGTAATCAGTTACATCAAAAGTTTTGAGTTGTATTGACAATCCGGGTTTACAGTGTAGCCTTCCTCAAAATGGTGAACAGAAAGTTATCATATTTGAAATAACCACGAGCGCCTGTGCTGGATGCCAAGAAACGCTCCGTGAGTGTTGCTTATCAATAAATGGTAAACTTATATGCACCTGCGCTGTCTACTAACTGATAACTACGCTACAACATGCGTCAGGGAGTGCATTCATAGACTATATCGAACTTGGCTGAATGCATTTGCACATCCGCCACAGTGGCAGGTAAAATGGCAAAACTCACCCGCCAACACTCATATTTACCCGCATTTGGCGGGTGGCGGGTGGTTAATTTCCATCCCTGGTGTGCATGTGTGTATGTGTTTGTGTGTGTATGAGCATGTGTGTGTGTGCACGTCTCCCTATGAGTGGCAATAAAAGGTGTGACCTCAGTGGCTGTCAATATGCATGACGTTGTGTGTCCGCGGCCCTCTCTATCACACAGCCCTCTCTATCACGCAGCCCTCTCTATCACGGCCGCAAGCCCACGCTGCTGTCTAATGTTAAATATAAATCTCCGCGCCGCTCATTTGATTACTTATTTCTGTTTGAGGAGCCGCCTGTCACCCACAGGCCCTGCGTCATCCGTCACGGGGGAAGTGTGTGTGTGTGTGTGTGTTGGGGCGCGTGTGTGTGTGTGTGTGTCAGGGGAAGGGTGTGTGTCAGGGGAAGTGTGTGTGTGTGTGTGTGTGTGTGTGTGTGTGTGTCAGGGGAAGTGTGTGTGTGTGTGTGTGTGTGTCAGGGGAAGTCTGTGTGTGTGTGTGTGTGTGTGTGTGTGTGTGTGTGTGTGTGTGTGTGTCGCCCTGATTGCAAGCTGAATTAAAGCAGGGAGCATGCTGAGACTGAGAGGCATGCGTGTCATCAGTGGGCCGTGGATGATGGAGAACGTGTGTGTGAGTGTGTGAGTGTGTGTGTGTGTGTGTGTGTGTGTGTGTGTGTGTGTGCGCTTGTGTGTGTGTGTGTGTGTGTGTGTGTGCATGTGCGCGCACTTGTGTGTGTGCGCACTTGTGTGTGCGCGCACTTGTGTGTGTGTGTATGTGCGAGTAAAAAAGAGACTGAGTGAGCGAGTTTTGTTTGGTGTGACATTATAGAAAACTTGAGTTTGAGTGTATGTGTTTTGCTTGTAAGTATGGACAAGTGTGTCCCATTATGTTTTATTTTTTTTGTGTTTGCTTCATGAAAGCGAATATTGATGTGATTGTGCACATGTGGGCATGCTCCAGTGTATGTACATGCCAAAGATGCACGACAAGCAGACATAAGCAATTTCATAGTCATGTCAAAACGCAAAGCAAACTCACAACGTGCCAACTCATCAGTGTAAATGCATGAGTGCCTGACGCATAAATGGAAAATCAAATTGTCACACAAACCTAAGCCTGTCCAAACATCAGTAATGGCGGATCACACATAGAGGCTCTCTGAATGTCTCCGTCTGTCATATTTAATGGAGCACTGCCACTCACATGTAAAGATGTTAGCGGCAACATCTTTAAGGGTGTAGAGAAGCAATTTATAAAATAAATGCATGTATTACTATTACTATTATTATTATTATTATTATTATTATTATTATTATTATTATAGAGGCTGGGGTTTCAAAGGGATGCCAGCGTTCTGTTGCTTGTTATGAGGGACGAGGTACCAATTAATGCACTGTGTGTGTGTCTGTGTGTGTTTGTGTGTGTGTGTGTGTAAGCTTGCATGCGTGCGTGCATGTGTGTGTGAGTGCCTGCGTGTGTGCATGCGTGCATGCGTGTGTGTGTGTGTGTGTGTGTGTGTGTGTGTGTGCATGTGTGCATGTGTGTTTGTGTGTGTTGAAGACACACTGCCTGTTAGTGCAAAAACTATGGGGAAAGTGTTGTGTCAGGCGGCAGGATCCAGGCTCCAGGCTTCAGACTGCATAAGTCATCAGGGGTGCATCTGACAGGAGAGGTGATCCCCACTCCTGATTGATACGGCAGGAAATGGGAATTTGAGTTATTGGGCTTGTGTTTCGACGGGAACATCCAATGTGTGTTGCTGCATTTGAATGCACTCATAAAAAATGACGGCATTAAGACGGGAATAATATTGTTCTGATGAATGGCACCTTTGGCCAACTCCATTTCAGCCTGCTGTCAGCTGGAAAGACTGGCGTTAAAAGCCATACTGGAACTCGTGTCAAAATGAGTCTCGTTCTCAGTGCATATGATGACACATGATACACACTGATGCATCATACAGTGAGTTATTTGTGCAGGAGACATTTAGAGGAAAGAAAAAAACATTATGGTTACTCCTCTGAATGTCAATATCACTGAGTTATGTACGATGATCTTTGTTTAAGTTTGAATGCCCAACAGTTCTGTGTCGGCCTCCAGTACCAATATCTAATCACATTTGCACTTTAGTAATACTCTATTTGGGTAGTCCACCCACAGATGTTTTGTATTACAGATGTTTTGTTGAAGTTTAGCTCAGGGATATTGTTTGCTGACTTATCACCTCTTAGAGATAGAATAAATGGGTAGTTTTAGTAGATAGTTTATTAATAATCTACAGTACAGGCCAATAGTTTGGACACACCTTCTCATTAAATGCTTTTGTCTTTATTTTCACTGTGCAAAGCAGTAATCTCAGTAAAGGGCGGCTGAAGAAACTTGAATATAAGACATGTTTTCAGTTATTTCACACTTTTTTCTTAAAGTACATAATTTGTGTTCATTAACAGTTTTGATGCCTTCAGAATCTACAATGTAAATAGTCATGAAAGTAAAGAAAACACATTTAATGAGAAGGTGTGCCCAAACTTTTGGCCTGCACTGCATATAATGAAATATATAAAGTCTATAGAACCATTTATAGGACCATACAAGGAAAAGTGGGGCCACACTTCCTTCACTGTAGAACTGCTGTGGCATTCCACTTCTAGAATCCAGCACTGACCTTTTTTGGGTAAAAAATGACTGGGCACAAGAACATCACATTAGCCGCGCGTTTGATTGAGGGCTGCTAGCATGTTTTGCTAAGCACTTCACAGCGGTACACAGACCTCCGAGGCCCCCGGGGGGCGATGGTGATGATGACCTCTCCATTCAGGCAAAAGCAATCAAGCGCTGATTGCATCAGCATGCAGAAGTGGACAGGGCCTCAGTTGGAGTGGGTGTTTGTGACTTGATTCAGCCTGTTGACGCATGTAACAACCGCTAGCAAATGAAATCAGGAGGCATGTTTTTGCCGTTTAAATTAATGTGTTAATGTCGGAACTTGAAGTGTGCTTGCACAGTGACCTTGGAAATGTCCTTGTCCCTCATTCAGTCCTAGTGTGAACTGGGGTGGGGGGGGGGTGCAGGAGGGGGGGGGGGGGGGTGCAGGACATTGTGTGAAAGCAATTGTTATCAGAGGCGCGGAGCTGGCATTCAGAACCATTATGAACACGTGCTTAGCAACAGCACCCATTCCCCCATTCAGCCACAAATTTCATTGCATTTAACAAAGAAAATCTCCTTTTTATTCTTGCTTGGTAACACTCACCACACATGCACACGCGTACACACACACACTCACTCACACACACACACACACACACACACACACACACACACACACACACACACACAAACCATTTTCCATTCCAATTGTGCAGGCAACAGTATGAGACAAGAGTCACAGTGTGATTGTGTGAGTGCAGGGCAGGGGAGAGGAGAGGAGAAGAACAGGGAAGAGGAAGTAAAGAGGAGAGGAGAGGACAGGAGAGGAAAGGAAAGGACAGGAGAAGATAGGAGAGGAAAAGAGAGGAGAGGAGAAAAGGACAGGAGAAGAGTAGAGGAAAGGAGAGGAGAGAAGAGTAGAAAAGAAGAAGCAGAGAAGAGAGAGAGGAAGGAGCAGAAGAAAGATGGAGGGAGGCAGAGAGCATGCGACAGAGATGAAGTGAGAAACAGCCTGTGTTAGTGTGTGTGTGTGTGTGTGTGTGTGTGTGCATGTGTGTGTATGTGCGTCTGTGTGTGTATAAGTGTGTCTGTATGTGTGTGTGTGTGTGAGTGTGC
Organism: Setipinna tenuifilis; assembly: GCA_030347295.1. NCBI lineage: Eukaryota > Metazoa > Chordata > Actinopteri > Clupeiformes > Engraulidae > Setipinna > Setipinna tenuifilis. Next base: position 7,885,789 of record CM059277.1, read on the forward strand.
ATACATGCACGCCTGTGTGTGTGTGCGTCTGTGTGTGTGTGTGTGTGTGTGTGTGTGTGTGAAGTAGGTCATGGCGTCTGTGTAATGATGCTGGAGTGTGCTGGCTGGCAGCCTGTCTGTGGGAGTGCCCTGTAATACCTCCGGCTGCCGGCTGACACAATGACACACTGCCCTGCTAGAGAGCAGTCACATCAGGCTGCAGCCATCCGCCGCAGCACACACACTCTCCCTGACAGCGCTGTGTGTGTGTGTGTGTATCTGTGTGTGTGTGTGTGTGTGTCTGGGAGCAAGAGTGTGTGAGTGAGAAGAGAGCCAAAGACAGTGCACACAACTCCATATGTCTGACTGTGTGTGAATGGATGGATTTTTATGCAGGTGTCGTGTCTCATGAATGTGCTAATGGGAGTGTGTGTGTGTGTGTGTGTATGTGTGTGTGTCTGGTGGGGGGGCAGTCTGTATGTCTGTGTGTGCATGCATGTGTATGTGGATAGCTATGCATGTGTGCATGCATGTGTATGTGTGTGTGTGTGTGTGTGTGTGTGTGTGTGTGTGTGTGTGTGTGTGTGTGTGTGCACTGTCAGGTCGTTGTAGATCAGTCCCTGGTCTCTGTCTCTCTGTCACCCACTGAAGGAGCAGGCGATGGGTTGGGGCTCTGACTGGAGCCCTGTGGCAGCCCCCATGGGCACCTAGTGTCTGAGGCGAGGGCACACACACACATATACCCCCCCACACACACACACACACACACACACACACATGGCAGACACACAGACTATACAAACACAGACATACACAAGGGCAGACATGTGCACACACACACACACACACACACACACACACACACACACACACACAGAAGAACAGATAAACACACACACACACACATATGCATGCTTGTAAACACTACTGTTTAGTTGGGACACAATTTAATGTAGTTTATGTTGAATACTACATTTCATCTGGTCAAAAACATGAAAGACAAAGCTGCAGAAGGTAAAATCCCTTCATGTATTGCATGTATTACCATACATGTACATGTCTTGGGCTCACCTGTGCTCTTATAATATAGGTGACTTCTACCTGGCTGAAAGTTGTACTAATTACTACTCAGGTGGCACTACTAGGAGTTGTAGGCCAACGGAGGCCATCAGCGGTAACTCTAATAATGAATAAGTTGCCGGTCTGCATTTAAATAGTTAAATGGCACTGCTTGTGGTTTCATTAAGAAGACTGTGGCATTAGTGTGTTTAAACCATAGACTGTATATAAGAGAACTGTGGCGTCACACATAGACTTTCTCACAGACCAGATGAAGCCAAAATTGAAGGTTCCAAACGCCGCCATCTTTGGCAATTCATTCTAATAACATCAGTATAAATGATGCGGGAAGTAAACTAATGGATTCTGAAAAAATATTATTGGCCTGAAAACTACTGAGCCAAGCCAAAAGTGTTTTTTTTAACCAGGCTGTAAATTAATTTATTGTTGATGTGAAAATTGGCTTTTTAACAGGGGTGTCTACTGCAGCCAGCCCCCAGTGGACGTGGGAGGTATTGCAAATTTAGAACGTTCAGTGTGGGCTTCACTGTTTAGTTTGGAACACCGCCTCTTGGTTGGAACATCACAGTACTGGGTGGGTGTTGCCAAACACATTAGGTATTATATTATGCAAAGTTTATACATCAGCAATCAGCAAAGGTATTACATCAGCAATTATCCTGTGTTTCAAGTGTAGCACATGTCTTTACTGAAAGGTTTAGCTAAATAATTAATTAGGTTCCCTTCAAATACATCATACTTAAATGTTAGGTACCGTGTATGAAATACTCAATATAGGCAAATGTTTCATAGAGTTAAATACATATGTGAATTGGCCATAGCTATGCATAGGAGGTGAGAGTAGGATTGGTAGCGCTGAAAAAAAATCCTACAGTATAAGTGTAACAGTGACGAAGACTGTTATTGTATACACTAAGCCAAATTACCTCATCTCTGAACACAGTTGGAGAAAATGAAAATAAATAACAATGAAAATGACCTTTTATATTATATTTATTTATTTTATTTATTTATTCATACAAAAGACATTACTGTAAGAGCATATTTATTTATCCTGAGTTGTTATTAAGCTGCCTCTTAGAAATAATTAAATGGCTACATTTAATCAAGGCGAGTAATGCACTGATAACTGGATAAACAAGTATATGAATTATTGAAACATCTGGGAAAGCCAACAAGGGCCTTTAATCAGTGTAAAAAAAGCTTTCTCTGGCTTCTTTCCATTAGAGTGTGTGTGTGGGGGGGGGTGTATGTTTGTTTGTGTGTGAGCGTGTTGCATCAGCCCTGCACGGTGTGCATATGTAGATGTGTGAACGTGTGTGTGTGTGTGTGTGTGTGTGTGTGTTTTGTCCTGTGTGTGTGTGTGTGTGTGTGTGTGTGTGTGTGTGTGTGTGTGTGTATTGTGTCAGCCTCACTTTACCTGTCACACTTGTTTGGCCAATGATCTTGGCATGTGTGTGGATACTCAGCAGCACACTAACACAGGCTGGCACATCCCGCCGCTGGCATGTCCTTCAGACACACACACACACACACACACACACACACACACACACACACACACACACATAGACAAAGAGAGAGAAAGACAGAGGGAGGTAAAACACACACACACAAATATACCCATAGTGAGATGCGCACACACACACAAACACATCCACACACACACACACACAAGCACATACACACACACACACATAAATTCATCCTCAGACTGAAAACATGTCCCTTCACCAGCACACCCCCTTCCACCCGAGGCCCGCATCATGGCGGGTCCTCCATTCTGATTGGCTGAGAGAGGAGCCTGTTTTGCATGTTGGGATAGCAACAGCCCAAACAGTGGTGTTGGCCATCAGTGTTGCGAGCACCATGCGTCTGTGTGTGTGTGTGTGTGTGTGTGTGTGTGTGTGTGTGTGTGTGTGTGTGTGTGTGTGTGTGTAAGTCTCTCTTTCAGAGGCTCCCTGGCGGAGGTCATAATCAATGAGACATGTGCAGTCTGCAGTCCCTCTCTAGCCCCCCTCACACACACACACACACACACACACACACACACACACACACACACACAACACACACACACACCACCCCATTCAAGTCTAGACATGCTCCCCAACTACATGCAGATGTGATGCGAAGTGACAAAGTGGGGGAGTCGGGGGGGGGGGTGCGGGGTTGGGGGGCACCATAATGAACTTATAACATATGACGCAGGGGCACAGCTTGTGCTTGTGCAATTAATGCTTATAACGAGAATGACAATCAGGGTGTCCTATTAATTAGCAATCCCACTGCACTACGCACATCTGTTACGGAGCCAGTGGTAATAGCTGAACGAGGTTGTGGAATATACATAGGGAATCTTATGTTTAATATTTCACCAGATCTTTACCAATATAGCACTTCAAATGAATCCTTGGACTTGGGAGTTTATTAGAAGATGAGGGTGTGGAATATACATACAGAGAATCTTATATACAGGGAATCCTAATACAAGGATAAACAAGGGATACAAGGATGGTTTATTGTCATATGCATAGACATACTGGGTAGAGTAGGACATGCAGTGAAATTGCTGTTTTTTTGTCTAAAACTGTGCATGGGGAGATGGGAGTAAAGTGCGTAGAATGTAGTTTGGGGATGGCTACCTGATAAACAGCAGAGGTATAATGGGTGATGTTTGTGGGGGCATAAAGTGCGGTTGGGGTTGGGAGGGAGGATTGGCTTTGGTGGCCAATATTTAATATTTAACCCCATCTTTACCAGTATAGCACTTTAAATAAATCCTTGGACTTGGAGTTTATTAGGGGAAGTGATGTTTCATGGCATTACGAGCAAGTATTTTTGTGACATACTACTGTAAATATTTTGACTAAATTGAAGTCCACCATCTTTGCCAGTTCATACTATGAATGTCAACATAAATTGTCTGGGAGGAAAACTAATGGATTCTAAAAAACATATCATGGACCTAACCAGGCTGTAAATATACTAAAAATGTTTATTGTTGCTGTGAAAATTGCCTTTTTAACATGGGAGTCTTCTGCAGCCAGCCCCCAATGGACGTGGGAGGTATTGCAACTTTAGAACATTCAAGCAATTATTTCTGTGACATGCCACTGAGAATATTTTAACTATGTACTGCATAGGATACTCAGGATGGTAGAATCAAAAATATACTGTAGTGAAGACAACTATTTAAGGAGTGTTATTTATTCTTGCTTCTTCCATCCGGGCTTGTGTGTGTGTGTGTATGTGTGTGTGTGTGTGCATGTGCGTGCATGCATTCATACATAGGCGTGTGTGTGCGTGTGTCTGTGTGTTTGTGTGTGTGTGTGTGTGTGTGTGTGGTGTGTGTGTGCGTGTGTGTGTGTGTGTGTATGCATTCATGCATAGGCATGTGTGTGTGTGTGTGTGTCTGTGTGTGTGTGTGTGTGTCTGTATGCATCACACAGCTGTGAGTAAGAAATGAAAGGGGGGGGTGTCTGCATTTGCGATGCGGTCCCAAGGGGACTCTGCTCTGCCGTGAGACTGGAGATGAAAGAAGCAGGAACCAAAACCAGTTTCATCGAACACCAATCACCCAGATGTGCTGTGTTTGTTTCTGTGTTTGTATGTATGTGAGTGTGTGTGACTGCATCGTGTGTGTGTGTGAGTGAGTGTGTGATGGCATGTGTGTGTGTGTATGTTTGTGTGACACAAGAGTTTTGTTTGATACAGTCTGACAGGGAAAATAAGCAGGTTGGCATTGAAATGAAAAAAATACCAACAATGCACCTGTGCCACTGTGCCTGCATCCATCAAGCGAAGATGACACTGTCCTGAGCCATATACAATGTTCAGTCGCAATAACTCACATAGAGTTTGTGATAACACTTTGTATAAAGCTTGTATTCACAAGACTCTATTAACACATTCATAAAGGGTTGTAATGCATTCATAAAGCTTAATAGTGGTTGAAATTAGTATTTCTAACTATTTATACATACTCATGACTGCACTTGTAAGTAGGTAAAGCTTTATAACTAAGAATGAACTGTGCCACTTGAAGTTGGAATAGGGTTTATTACATAGCATTATAATGCATTACAAATACAGTCGTGAGTATGTATGAATAGTTATGA
>CM059277.1:7895968-7898468 GCA_030347295.1 Setipinna tenuifilis
CAAACTGTCAACCCTTGACTGGAATCCATGCCAGCGTTAAAAAGATGTTCCTCCTGTGTCATAATCACACCTTTTCATCTCCTCTGCGACCTCATCTTCACATTCCGCTCACATGGGCTGCCCACAGCATACTCCACATGCCCAAATCAAAACATGTCAAGGTGGTGTGGCCAGCAATTATCTACATGAGGGAATGGCCACACACACACACACACACACACACACACATACACACACACACACACACACACACACACACACACAGAGACACACACACACACACACACACACATACACACAGACACACACACACAAACATGCCATTTTTTGGTCTTTTCTACCCATTCTGTGTGTGCGTATGTTGTATTTTTTGTGATCTTACTTGTCTATCTGAAACGACATGTAGCTGTAAAATGTTTTCCAGAGGACAGGCAGAGGAACACCTGTCTTCAGAGGTTTAGCAGGCTAACATGCACTCAGTAGGGTTTTTAATATGATAGTATGCCCTTTTATTGTCACTATACACATGCACAATGGAACTGTAATGCATTGACATGAGACTAGGCAGGATTTCTTACATTTAAGGTACTGAAGGCAAATCGTGTGTGTGTGTGTGTGTGTGTGTGTGTGTGTGTGTGTGTGTGTGTGTGTGTGTGTGTGAGATGGTGTTTCAACCAAATTGTTGTCTCTTCACATTCTTTATATTAAAAAACATCATAAACATACAACCTTCAAATTGGAAAATTGAAAAGCAGATTTTTTTTGTTATTATTTTCACCAGTACAGGATAGATATAAAACTGTAACATATAACATGATTATATTGATATCAATGTTAATAGGAGCTTCCAGTCTATATCTTCCAATATATAATTTAGTCATTTGGGCTTAACTGTACACAATTTTTAAATGCATCTGAAATGTATAATTTTAACATCGATTCGTGTCTTCACATTTTTTCTTGTTAAATGGATGGTTAAACATAAAATCATGAAATCAGTGGCAACTGACACGTCTACCAGAGACAAACACACCTATTTGAGTGTTGAGGGAGGTATTTAAGATCTGTGCCTGTTTTGTCTTTTTTACTTTGTTTTTCTACATTAACCACAACACAGTCTGCTTCATGTGCCCATTCTGTAGCTAAAACAACAAAATCCACCTTCATCATTCTTACACACACACACATGAACACACTCACACACACACGCACACATACTCAGACACCAACTCAGACACACATGCCCTCCCAAATCCAAATATGTTAATAGCTTTTTACAAAAAAAAAAAAAAAACTTGGGTGCTGGAACACTTGCCAAGTTGCCATGACAACCATCCGAGACTCACCAAAAAAAAAAAAAAAAAAAAAAAGAGAGAGAGAGGGAGAGGGGATCCTGGCAACAAATCACACATGTTCCGGAACACTTCAAAACTGCGCCCGTCCAATGGGGGGAGGCTGAGCCTGCATGTGCACACGTCCTTTGATATGCACAGCTTAGAGTCTTCCAAGAACGGGGCAGATGCCACCTCCAAAACCCAGCAGGGAGGCTTCGCTTTCCGCCAAAAACACCGAGATGAATCGAACCTTCATCAATATTTTATATTTCTGCTGTTTCCTGACAAGTCTGACATTACAAATACCTGAAACTGACATGCTTTCATGATTTAATAAAATAAAAAAAAATCCTGACTATTTATTCATTTTTAATCCTAATTGCGTGTGTGCCTGCTGTTGTCTTTTTGACTATGGTGCTCTGAATACATGCATGTACAATAAAACAAGATTACGTGTCTAGACATTTTGAGCACACCCTTTGCTTTGTGTACACTAATTCATTACATCGTAGTGCACATTGGCACAGTGTCCCAGTCACACTAGCCTATAAAGTGACCCTCTGAATTATACATATTGAATATATGCACATACACCACCAGTGTTATACAGCACATGTTACCATGCATGGACAGGACAGAACATGTCCACAGACAGTACAAGCAATGTGCCATTAGATTATACTATTCATCATAAAGAATTTACAAATGCACCATGATATCACCAGATATTTATACAGGGCTTTGAAAAGAAAAAACAAACATGCACTCGGCTTTAATTTATCATTCAGGCCATATCTGCAAAAAAAGCTATGCATACTGTAAAGACTGGCCTGCACGGCTTTGGAATTGCGCTGAATTCATCTGCTCTCCCAAAGGTAAAAGTAATGAGCGGCTCGGCGGTCTTGTGGCGCACGTTTGCTGCCGTACAGCACTTTGCATAATAAGGAGTAGGGGTGAGATAAGGCGCTCGCCGTTAGCATTATTTGGCCACAAATCAGCACCAGTGAAATACAGAGAAAGCGCAGAACACGATTCAGATTCAAGCTTGCCCTGCCAGAGATTATAATGCGCTAACATTCATTGCAGGAGTATGTTTCCACAGTATTTGCATTATTTATACACTATATAAGTTCATTTTCTTTACCCTCAGGGACAGCTTTGTGCTT
>CM059277.1:7908468-7920968 GCA_030347295.1 Setipinna tenuifilis
ACACACACACATACACAGGGACAAACAGACACACTTAGACACATACACAAAGGCAAACAGACACACAAACACACACACACACACACACACACACATACTATCAGATTACCTGACCTTGTTATTAAGTTTCTGAAGAGGCGTTAGTCTCACTTTTAAAACGTGATGTTTACTTTGTCATGCACTGCTGTAAGTGTGTAGCTGAAGTGTAAGAAGAGGAGAGAGGTGCAGGGCTACATTACTAGATAGCTAGATTCGCTAGGCACTCAGCAGCCTAGAAAACCTGTCAAAATTCCTCTCATGTCTCTTCATTTTGTCAATTTTCTGAAAATCTTCAGTAAAAAAAGTAAAACAAATAAATAAATAAATAAATGTAAAAATGTCTCCTCAGCAGGCGGTACTAGACGGCCCGCACGCCAAAAACACCGTCTCTGTTGTCACAGCACACTAGCGAGGTGAGGGGACCAACGCCGCCTCTTTGATACATTCTTTATGTTCAAGTGGGTTTTAGCTAAATGTCTATTTTGAGAGGAGGGTGAGGGGGGCTGTGGGGGGGGTTGTGGGGGGGTTTTGGGGGGCTCAGAAAGGAACATTCATCACTGGGCGAGTAAACAGCGGAGTCTGGATAGACACTCTCTGGTGTGCCGTCTGGATCCTCGCTGGGAGGTGTCAACGCTAGTCGAGTAGCCTTTTCCTCGCTGGCTCCTCGGGGACGCCATGGCTTTCTGAAGATGAACGGCATTCTGGGAGTTGATGGATGGGTGTGTTAACTCTCCCCTCCGCACGAGCGACCCCCCGCTGTTGCTCCTGGCTCCAACTTCACAGCGCGCCGCGCCGGCCAATCAGAAGCAAGGTTACGCAGAGATTAGCCAATCAGGGGGCAGAGCAGCGAGAGGTTCAGCCAATGAGTGTGACAGGACAGTAGACAGATAAATGGCCCTGAAAAACAAGACAGCCAGTGGCAGCACATCTCACATGCCACATTGTGTGAGAGAGAAAAAAAAGTCCTTAGTAACGCATCTGGAGAACAAAAAAAAAAAAAATGTTGGAAGTCTGCCATAGCTGTAGGAAACTGAAAAAAAAAAACAAAGACAGGGTGTTTGGTTTTTGGTTCAAAAGCTTCTTGACAACCTCTTACACCCAAAAGAATAAAATGTAAATGATTGCACCTCTTTTAACTCCACTGTTATTTATGTTTGCTTCGCTTCCCATTGATTTAGTGTTGGCTCATTTCTCTGCTAGTTTATTTTTTACCTTCACTCACACGTCAAGACGAGCTTGAGGTGAACATCTGTCGTTTGTTAGTCAGTTAAATGTGACAAGTGACAGAGGGGACCTGATGGAAAAAAATATATAACTAAAAATGTTTAAAAGTAAACAAATAAAGCTATTATTATTTCTTTTTCGTGTGTGTGTGTGTCAACATGTATTGAACCCCTTCCATGTGGTTAAGCATACAATACACTTTGACAGTCCACTTCCTGCTAAAGTTTTCTTCCTGACAGCTGAACTTGGGAATCTTTGGTGCTTGCTTTGAATGTCTTGAGGAGTCTGAGTAGTTGTGGTCTTTTGAAGCAATATATTTCTAACCACATGTAACATTATTTGCATTAAATACATATGCACAGTGTGATGAAACTCAGACACAGACAGACAAAAAAACTGAGGTTTTTTATTTTTATTCAGTTCGTTTATCGGCTTTGAGTGTGACCATGACTTTACCCCCAGTGCTAGTCACCCAATCACAAATCAGTGACCTGTATGTGAGAAAGCATATGCCATTGTGAAGTAGGATGGGTGCTGGGGGGGTTGGGGGAAGGGGGGCGTGTTGGGTTGTGCTAGGGGCAGACAGACATGTACACAAGTTTGTGTATTTACAATTTGGGGTGATGGGTGGTGTGCTGAGCTGACCTTGTTCTTTGTATTCCAGACAGAACACCACAAAAGTCAGAACAGAAAGAACTCGTGTTTGGACAAGGTGAAAATGGCACATTTTTTATTTTTCAAAGGCATTCATCTCCTCGCCACTAAAAATAAAACACCAGCTAAGATCTTAACAACATTTTCCTTTGCATATAAAGGGAGCCGCAGTGATCTCTGGACAATAAAAATGTTAATTACTGGTACGATTATTAGCGCATGCTAATCAGATAACACAGACGAGAAGGCTGCATTTCAAAGTGGGGAAATCCACTGAAAATCATATCTGTTAATTAGCCACTGAACATGGCGGACAAATTAGTCACAGGCCGATTGCGCTTTCAAGATGTTAATGTGACTCTGCTACTCATGCGGAAAAGAGACAGTTCCTCCCGTTCACCGGGTCAAACATGAGGTCCATGCGCATTTCACGGGCCAGAGTATTACCAGAGTGTGTGTGTGTGTGTGACGCTTGAAATGTATTACCAGACTGTGTGTGTGTATCGGTGACGGTCGAAATGTATTACCAGACTGTGTGTATGGGTTATGCTCAAAATGTATTACCAGACTGTGTGTGTGTGTGTGTGTGTGTGTGTGTGTGTGTGTGTGTGTGTGTGTGTGTGTGTGTGTGTGTGTGTGTGTGTAACTAACTATGTGTATGGGTAATGCTCAAAATATATTACAAAAGTGTGTGTGTGGATGGGCTATGCTTAAAATGTATTCCAATAGTGATATCAGAGTTCAGTGTTTGTTGACGGGTAGTGTCAAATGAGCTGAGTAATGTGAGTGAATGTGTGTGTGTGTGTGTGTGTGTGTGTGTGTGTGTGTGTGTGTGTGTGTGTGTGTCTGTGTCTGTGTGTGTGTGTGCATGTTTGTGTATTTGTGTGTTTAGGTTTGAGTGCCAATGTGTGTGTGTATGGGGGGGTGTACGTGCATATGGGTGTGTATGCATATTTGTGTGTGTGTGTGTGTGTGTGTGTGTGTGTGTGTGTGTGTGTGTGTGTGTGTGTGTGTGTGTGATGTCAGTGATGCAGAGACGATGACACTAAGGCAGTCTGCAGTGTAATTGATTTGCAAAGATCAGCCAGCAGCAGTCCTTTGATCCTCCGACTCAAACAGATGACTTCATCCTGACTCCACACACACACACACACACACACACACACACACACACACACACACACACACACACACACACACACACACACATACACACACACACACACACACACACTGCTGAGGACTCAACCTTGAGCAGTCCAGGCACTCTATATACACTTATCTCTCTCTCTATCTCTCTCTATTCCTTTTTCTTCTGACAAGTGCAAAATGTTACTTTCTGAAAGAAAAAGACTGAGCTTAGTGTCCCCAGCATTCAGTCTTAGAACTGTTTGTTTTTGTTTTGTTTTGTTTTTCATCTCAAGATGTAACACACAAACATACACACATACACACACACACACCCACACACACACACACACGGAACAGCACACAAATGGGGAGCAGAAGTGGCAGCAATAAGCAACTGCTAATGGGACAAAGAACTTTATCAAAGACACACAAACATGTGGACACACATACACACACAGACAAGCACACACAACACAAACACACACACGCACACACACACACACACACACACACACAGTTATGCAAACACAAACAGCTCCCTGCTGTGACTACTGTCAGAATGAGAGGAGAAACGCATTCGCTACACACACACCCATGTGCCCATGTAGCAGATCCCACAAACACACAAATGTGCAGACACTTACTAACTTACTTACTTACTTGCAGTATGTGTCCATTTGTTGTGGTAAACAGCAAATATTTGCCTAGTAAACAAACAACACAAACATGCCAAGTCAAAAATGGCTGACACACTCCGAATGTGACAACATGCCAAACCAAAAAGAAATGACCATGAACTGGGGACCAAGTGAAAAAAAAACATGAGTTGGAGTCATGCATAGTACTGCAAATGACCCCCACAAACAAGCATGCAATCCTGGCTTACGGCAGCTTAATGTCAAGAGTACAGGGCTGGAAGTCCAGAAGGTACTGGCACAATATACTTTTTAAAAAGTAAAAGTTTGTTAGTTAAAGTCTGCCAGATTTATTGGACACTTTTAACCAAAGAGCTGCAAAGGATTTGCAATGTTTGTGAATAGTTCTGTCAGCAAATAGGCATCTGCCACTTCTCTCGCTCTTCGGCGAGCCTTTTCTAAACCCTCAATTTAAGCGAGAGTTTTGGACAGTTTGACTGAGAGCATCTGCGGGTCAGGCTGTAAGAATACGGGGGAAAGTTGTGTATCACTCCTACAGCAGCATACAGCCATAAACTCAAGCAGTCTGCACAGCTTTCAAAGGCTTTCAGCCGAAGGGCCAGAGAGAGAGAGAGAGAGTGAGAGACAGAAAGAGAGAGAGAGAGTGAAAGAGAGAGAATGAGAGAAAGAGAGAGAGAGAAAAGGAGAGAGTGAGAGAAAGAAAGAGAGAGCAAGAGAGAAATAGAGAGAAAGAGAGAGAGAGACAAGGAGAGAGTTAGAGATAGAGCGAGAGAGAGGGAATGAAAGAGAGAGAGAGAGAGAGAGAGAAAGAGAGCGAGAGGGAGCGAGAGAAAGAGAGAAGGAAAGAGTGAGAGAAAAAAAGAGAGTGAAAGAAAGAGTAAGAAAGCAAGAGCAAGAGAATGAGAGAGAACGAGAGAGAGAGAGAGAGAGACCAAGCGAGAGAAAATAAGATAGAGAAGGCATTCAGTTATGCATCCAGTTGTGTGTTTATATAACCCTGCGCTTGTCAGCTTGTGCTTTGAAATGCTGCTACTGACCTTGAGGAATAAAAGCAGGCTGTCTAATTGAAACGGCATCTGCGTGTCCTACCTGTCTCTACCTGCTATCCCCACTCGCTGAATGATGGGCATCTGTTCTTGTCTGTTTAACAGCTTGTCAGAGATGAGGTTGCGTGTGTGTGTGTGTGTGTGTGTGTGTGTGTGTGTGTGTGTGTGTGAACGCCTCTGTGTTTGTGCTGTGATTGATGGAGATAGTTTTGCTGCATTCGACTTGTGTGGGGTTAGCAGATACTTACCTTATTTTCTTTTTTTTTATTTTTTCATTTTGTCTTGTACACACTAGAGTTTAAATAAAATGACAAGCCATCATTCACAGTTGTGTGAAGGGACGTCATGTACTGTAAAGTGTCATGTTAGGGGAACAGGAAAGATGGATGAGGGACATACTCCGACATCACATTTCTCAGCAAATATTGGAAATTTACATGCAACGGGCATTATTTTCACCCAGCACAGATGCGTGTCTGTTTTGCTTACACAAACAGAACATAACCTGAAGCACTTCACCCATCCATGTGAGCTGAGCTGAGCTGAAATGCTTTCTTTTTTTTTCCCTCTCTACTAGTATTTGTCTTTCAAACTTTAAAATGTAGTTTTTCTTCTGTCTGTCCTTAATAGCTGTCAGTGTGATTGAGACAGACGGCATGTGGTATGGATGAAGCCACACGGCGAATGACATTCTGGACGCGATCTAATTTCCATCGGCAAACTAGCTCCCCCTGGTCACAGACTATTACACTTGCAAACACCAGGCTTGCATCAGACGGCGGAAATGGCTGCCCATTGATAAATTTAGCCTCTGTTACCATAGAGACAAGTACTGTAGCTATCTCTCCTGGTGATCAAATGATTGCTTCAGCTCACAAGGCATTGCATGCTGTTTCTGTTAACAGTACCCTGGCTGATTTTAGTCCAAATGAGCTTCCCCTCAGATACCTACTGCATTATGACGGCAAAGAAATAAAACATATTCATATTAAAGATAATAAATAAGAATTAGGATTTAATAAGGAAGCCATCTGGAATGGATGCATAAATGATATAAAGAATTAGGCTTTTTCAGTAAGGGTAAAACATATAAAACATGCAGCTTGATTAAGATTAATAAATTGCGTATTACAAATTTTGATTTGCTGTTTTTACTGTTAGCTTTTTACTGGCTTTTTAAATGCTTTACAGGTCTGTGTGACCATTTGTTTCAGGGAGAAAAGAAATGCACAAAATTATGTTTGTGTGACTCAATTTTTGCATCCAAAAAAAACCCCATCAATTTAACATTACAAAAACCTAACGGCACTTAATGGCAACAGTCATAAACATCAATAAAGTGTTATTAATGTTCATGATATGTGTCATGTCATGTTTATAAAGGCCTCGTGTCACTCTTATATAGACACCTTCAAATAAAGTGTAACCAAATGATTTTTTTTTTTAGGATTTTTGTTTTTTTTTTTGTTTTCAAGTTAGTATATACAATAGTATATAGTATACACTTCTGGCCATGCTAGTGCTGATCTGGAACTGGTAGTGATCTCAGTCTTCACTTCTCACCATGTGTTCAAAACAGAATAAACTCCATTTTATATCCTTACCATACATACCAATTCCTCCCTACCATAGGATCATAGTACTGGAAAGAACTCTCTCTCTCTCTCACTGTCTCTCTCTTGTTTTGTCTCGCTGTCTTTCTTGCTCCCTCATGTTTTTCTTTCTCTACCATACATACCAATTCCTCCTAGTACTGAAAACAACTCTCTCACACTCTCTCTCTCTTTCTTTCTCTCTCTCTCTTTCTGTCTCACTCTCTCTCTGGCTCTCTCACTTTTCTCTCTCTCTACCATACATACCAATTCCCCCTCACCATAGGATCCCAGTACTGAAAAATAAAAAAAAACACATGACTGTCAGCAGTTACACTCAGTCCATCTCTGAGCTGAGACACTGTCATAAGCACCAAACAGACACACCAGCACTCTCCTAGCGTAGTGCACTTTGAGGGAAGGAAGTACAGTCCTCACTTCGCACCATGTGTTCAAAACAGAATAAGCTGCATTTTATATCCTTACCATACATACCAACTCCTCTTTACCACAGGATAATAAATAAAAATATAAATAAAAATAACACATGACTGTCAACAATTACACTTAGCCAATCTCTGAGATGAGACGATGTCATATGTACCAAACAGCAACACCAGGACTCTCAGTACCAATCTCTCCCTAGCATAGAGTCCTAGTACTGAAAATAACTCTCGCTCACTCTCTCTTTCTTTCTCTCTCTCTCTTTTTCTGTCTTGCTCTCTCTCTTGCTCGCTCACTTTTTTCTTTCTCTTCCATACATACCATACTACCAACTCCTCCTTACCACAGCATCCTAGTCCTAGTACTGAAAATAATAACACATGACTGTCTGTCAACAATTACATTCAGTCCATCTCTGAGCTGACGATGTCATATGAACCAAACAGAAACACCAGGACTCTCCTAGTGTCTCTCCTAGCGCACTTTGAGGGAAGGAAGTAAATAAATAAGCTCCATTTTATATCCTTACCATATATACCAATTTCCCCTTACCATAGAATCATAGTACTGGAAAAAACACATGACTGTCAACAATTACAACACTCGGCCTATCTCTGAGCTACAAGACTGTCAGATGCACCAAACAGACACACCATAAACACTCTCCAAGAGCTCAACACTGTCATATGTACCAAACAGAAACACCAGGACTCTCCTAGAGTCTCTCCTAGCGTAGTGCACTTTGAGGGAAGGAAGTAGGGCAGTGATATCAGTCACGGCGGCGTCTCCCGCCTGATCCTCCGCAGGTGTGCACAGCACACACACACACACACAGCGCTCGCAGCTGATAGGCTGTGACAGGCGATAATTAATGCACTACCGACACAACACAACTCAACTCAAGTTTATTTTAGATTCTCAACAACAATTATTTTGGAAATCATTCATCAGCCAGCTTTCAGAAACGTTTGGATGCCCTTGGTGACTTCCACAAGCTGTCTTGAATTATTAACAGTGTTCTGGTTGTTTTTTTTGGATTTTGGTGGTTTAAACAATGGAGATCATAATTTTTGACATAGCTACTACAGCTTTGAGAAATAGCAGTGATTGGACAGTCATGTGCAAATGCTTCATCCTCGCTCTTGTACAGAAAAATGTTCATGTCCATTTGACCTGAAAGCATCTTCCTGTGATCACAAAATGAATAGACAATCAGAAAGTAATGTGGTGCTCAGACAACAAAACATCTGAAGTTATGTTTGTACTGCATGTTGTACTGTAAGTTGTACTGTTTGTACTGTAGGCTGTGTGTGTTATTCACAACTGTCCCTGTCTCCAAGGCAAATTTCTCCCTGGAGGAGACTAATAAATAAGCCTAACCTAACCTAAGACAAAGGAGAAAAACACTAATCCTACAATTGGTTTGCTCTCTTAGTGATGTAAAATGTAGGGTTTAGTATTGGGCCCCCCAAGAATTCATCCAGTAGAAAGACGATTTTAAAAAAGTAAAGCCTCAGATAAAGCCTGCAGAACATTTAGATTCATTCTTATGCTGTCTGTGGATGTACAGTACATGTGTAAATGTATTCGGTTGCAGTTACCCAGTGTGTGTGTGTGTGTGTGTGTGTGTGTATTTGTTTCCCTATCACATGTGCTCATGTGTGTGCATGCTTCTCAAGCGTATGTACTCATGTAAGTGTATTTCACACATAACTGAAAATCCATTTACTTGTATGTGTGGAATGTTGTCGAGGGGAGGAGGAGGACGAGGAGGAAGATAAGGAAGAGGAGAAGGAGGAGAAGGATGAGGAGGAGAAAGAGAAAGAGGAGGAGGATGAGGAGTAGGAAGAGGAGTAAGAGAAGGAGGAGGAGGAGGGGGAGGAGGAAGAGGAGGGGGAGAAGGAGGAGGAGGAGGAGAAGGATGAGGAGGAGGAGGAGAAGGGGGAAGAGGAGGAGGAAGAGGAGGAGGAGGAGGATGGCAGGAGCGCTCTGAGCCACAGGGAGAGGGAGTGCCACCGAAGGAGCGAGGGTGAGAGCGTGAGCGCGAGTGTGTATCTCTCCCGGAGATCTCGGTCTAGACGCTGGTGTCGAAGGCGGCTCATTTGAATTTTAAATGCGTTCTGGCGGGTAGGAGGAAGCCAGCTGTCTCTGTGTGGGTGTGTGTGTGTGTGTGTGTGTGTGTGTGTGTGTGTGTGTGTGTGGGGTGGGGGTGAGTGAGCGAGAAAGAGAGAAGGAGGGAGAGACAGGCAGATAGACAGTGCAGCAGACCTCCAATGGGTTGGGGGGGAAGCAAGTGAGTGGGGAAGAGAGAAGGAGAGACAGGCAGACAGACAGACAGCCAGGCAGACAGACAGGCAGGCACACAGACAGAGAGACAGACAGTGGAGCAGATCTCCCATGGGTTGGGGGGGGGGGCAAGTGTGCAGGGAAGAGAGAAGGAGAGACAGGCAGGCAGACAGTCAGGTACACAGAGAGACAGACAGACAGGCAGACAGACAGGCAGACAGACAGTGGAGCAGACCTCCAATGGGTTGGGGGGGTGGAGCAAGCGAGCGGGGAAGAGAGAAGGAGAGACAGGCAGACAGACAGGCAGAGAGACAGACAGACAGACAGACAGTCAGACAGACAGTCAGGTACACAGAGAGACAGACAGACAGGCAGACAGGCAGACAGGCAGACAGGCAGTCAGACAGACAGACAGGCAGGCAGACAGCAGAGCAGATCTCCATCATTAGTCTCAGCAGGAGCACTCCCTGTGGCCTCAGGAACGCTGCTGTCTGCTCCTCCAATCAGACGAAACACGTTACCTCCTCCTAACACACTGTGCCCCCCCCAATTCCTCACCCCCCCCCATTCCCCCTACACACCCCTCCTCCCCTCCCCACACTCACATCCTCCCCATCACCCCCCCTCATCCCCCCAATTCCTCACCCCCCTCATCTCCCTCACTCCCCCCCAATGCTCCCCTCGCACACATTCTCCTCCTAGCTCGGTGCGCCTCCCCTTCCTTCACCCCCCCCCAGCTCCCCCCCATCTCATCCCTCACCCCCACCTCCCTCGCACACCCCATTCTCCCCTCGCACACGTTCTCCTTCTACCACACCGCACCTCCCCTTCTCTCCCCACCTCATCTCCCTGAGCCCCCCCCACACCCCCTTGCACACGTTCTCCTCCTACCCCCTCACCCCCCCCACACTCCTTTCCTCCCCTCATCTACCCTCACATGCGTTCTTCTCCTAGCTCTCCGCGCCTCCCCTCCCCTCCCACTCCCCTCCTCTCCTCATCTCCCCTCACCCCCCCACGCTCCTCTCCTCCCCTCATCTCCCCTCACATGCGTTCTTCTCCTAGCTCGCTGCGCCTCCTCTCCCACTCCCCTCCTCCCCTCATCTCTCCTCTCCTCCCACTCCCCTCCACCTCTCACCCCCACACTCCCCTTGCACACCCCACTTTCCCCTCACACACATTCTCCTTGTACCCCCTCACCCCCCCCCCCCCACACTCCTTTCCTCTCCTCATCTCCCCTTACATGCGTTCTCCATCTCCCTCACCCCCCACACTCCCCTCCTCTCCCATGCTCCCCTCCATCTCTCCTCTCCTTCACCCCCCCACGCTCCCCTTGCACACCCTACTCTCCCCTCGCACACGTTCTCCTTCTACCACACCGTGCCTCCCCTCTCCTCACCCCTCCATGCTCCCCTCCTCCTCTCATCTCCTTCACCCCCCCCCCCCTCCTCCCCTCATCTCCCTGGGCCCCCCCCAACCCCCTTGCACATGTTGTCCTCCTACCACAACGCGCCTCCCCTTCCCTCCTCACCTCATCTCCCCTCACCCCCCCATGCTCCTTTTGTCCCCTCTTCTCCCCTCATATGCGTTCTTCTCCTAGCTTGCCGCACCTCCCCTACCCTCCCCTCCCCTCCCCTCCCATGCTCCCCTCCATCTCTCATCTCCTTCACCCCCCCCCACCCCCCCCCCCCCCCCCCACGCTCTACTCGCACAACTTTAACATAAAGCAGCATGCCTACAACTTCAGCCTGAGCCCCTGACTTCTCCTCTCCACATGCTGCTGTGAAGAATTAATAGAATAATCGAATAACTGAATTAAATAATTGAACAATAAAAGAAGTAGATCTATTCCCTTGCACCCCAAAAAACTCCTCAGCTGGAACATTTTGGTTATTCTCATCTGTGTTGAGGAGCTCCAGTTCTGTGTATAGTTGTGCACACACTAGTAGTAATGTGTGTGTGTGTGTGTGTGTGTGTGTGTGTGTGTGTGTGTGTGTGTGTGTGTCTATGTGTGTGTGTGTGTGTGTGTGTGCGTGTGTGTGTGTGTGTGTGTGTGTGTGTGTGTATGCAGGCATGTAAAGCTCCCAGTAGTAAAGTTGTACAATTGCAAACACGCCGATAGTGCAGCAAGAACTCGAGAGAAAGTTGTTGGAGGCCGGGCGAGTGTGTGTGTGTTTAAAGTGTGTGTGTGTGTGTTTGAAGTGTCCTTAGTCGACCCGGAGGAAACATGTCCAATTAAAAGGCCGCTTCATCACCGGCTCCCACATCGACTCTGCCTGCCATCACTCCTCTCTCACACCATTCATCTACCGATGAGCTCAACCCAACGCTGCGTTCACCCACTCCTCTGTCTATCTCATTCTCTCTCTCACTCTCGTACTCTTTCCTACTCTCTCAACCCCTCTTTAATCTTCCATCTCCCGCTCTCCCTTTCTCCCTCTCTCCCATTCCCCTTCTTCTCTGTCTGTCTGTCTTTCACTCACTCTCTCGCACTCTCTCAATCTCCCTCAACCCCTCTTCAATCTTCCATCTCTCTCTCTCCCTCTCTCCCGTTCCCCTTCTTCCTCCTCTCTCTAGTCTTAAGTTATTATTAAAGGGTCTGAATTCATTAAAGCTTTTTTTGGAGGGGTGGGGGGGCGGCATTTTAGGAGAGATCTAAGTGCAGAACTGGGGGCAATCTTAGCACTGGCTTTTAAGACATTATAATTTTATATTATATATTAAAATATGTTTTTTTCTATTGAGAGAAATCATGGCCAAAGGTTTGGATGAGGATTTTAAATTGACCTCAAATCACACACTGTGTGGTTGCATTCAAGAACAATTACAGAAAGTGCAATGTGTTATACTTCCTAATACTGGCCAGCGGTTTATAGTAGAGTTTGAGTAATTGAGGTTTAATTGAGAACTCTGGATGATACGGTGAAACGTTGATTCATCGTGCTGCAAATTGCGAGTTTTGGCAGTCATTCTACATTACAGTGGCTTGTTATGTGATCAAGCTTTACACAAAAAAAAAACTGATGAAATAGCTTCTTCCTGGCTGCCAGAGGCCTAAGCATCCCATCCTCACTGCACTCTATTCTACCAATGCTAGCAAAGCCCACGCTAACACCAGCCACTGGCTAAGGCCCCAGGCCCCAGCTTCGTCAGCCTACACTGTAAAACCGGATTGTCAATACAACTCAAAACTTTTGATGTAACTGATTACGTCAATAGTTTTGAGTACATTAACTAAAAAGTGAACTTTAAAAGTTTAAGTACAAAATTCATGTACTTAAACTTTTAAATTAACTTTAATTAAAATATATAGTTAATGTACTCAAAACTATTGACGTAATCAGTTACATCAAAAGTTTTGAGTTGTATTAACTTATCCGGGTTTACAGTGTAGAAGCACTGACGCTGAAGCCTGCACTGGCAGCCTGTGT
>CM059277.1:7960968-7963468 GCA_030347295.1 Setipinna tenuifilis
ACGCTTCGGGGATTTAAATAAAAACAGCAGTCGAGCCTTGTACTTCAAACGCGCCCATGCATACACATACACAGAAAGACAGACGAAGAGAGAGAGAGAGAGAGAGAGAGAGAGAGAGAGAGAGAGAGATGATGGGGTAGGAAGAGGGAGAGAGAGAACGAGAGAAAGAGAGAGAGAGGAAGAAAGATGGAGAATGAGTCTGTAAGTATTTATGACTATGCCAATACAGTTTATTAAATTGAAAATTGAGAAAGCACATAAGACATATAGCCAGATGGGAAGACAACATGATACTGTTCTGGATTGTGTTGTGTAATCACCTGTCTCTACCAATTATGGTTTCTGTTAGCTGAGAGAGACTCCATATCCAGAGTTCATATCTACAAAGCAACCGCAAACCACAACACTGACTCTGCCATATTGCCCCAAACATCTTTCTACGGAAGCCCAGTAAGGACAAAGTAACACTGGAACCATATGGGGCCTTCAGGATACTATGTGGCTGTTGATTCGTTAACAGAGGAATTAGGACAAGATATTCGGATGATGGGGCACAGACACACACACGATCATGTACCAACACACACACACACACACACACACATAAACATAGCATGAATAAGAACTCATCCCGTGCAAACACACACACACACACACACACACACACACACACACACACACACACAAACATAGCATGAATGAGAACTCATCCCGTGCCAACACACACAAAGACACACACACACACACACACACACACACACACACACACACACACACACACACACACACACACACACACACACACACACACACACACACACACACACGTTTTAATCACACCTGATTGTCAGTGTCTGGCTGCCTGCATTGAAGAGGAGTGCGAGTGCAAATGCACATGGTTTGTTTCCCACCTCTGGAGCCAGACATGTCGCTTCGGCCAGTGGGAGAGGGAGCGAGAGACAGAGAGAGAGATGGGGAGGGAGAGGGAGCGAGAGACAGAGAGACAGTGAGAGAGAGAGAGACGGAGAGAGAGAGAGCGAGAGACAGAGAGAGAGAGAGAGAGAGCAAGAGAGATGGGGAGGGAGAGACAGAGAGAGAGATGGGGAGAGAGAGAGAGAGCAAGAGAGGGAGAGAAATGGAGAGGGAGAGACAGAGAGAGAGTGAGAGAGCAAGAGAGATGGGGAGGGAGAGTGAGAGACAGAGAGAGAAAGAGAGAGCAGGAGAGATGGGGAGGGAGAGCGAGAGACAGAGAGAGAGTAAGAGAGGGAGAGAGATGGAGAGGGAGAGACAGAGAGAGAGTGAGAGAGCAAGAGAGATGGGGAGAGAGAGAGAGAGATAGAGAAATGGAGAGGGAGATGGAGAGGGAGAGGGAGAGCCAGAGCGAGAGCAAGAGCAAGAGGGAGGTCAGCCCAGGCAAATGTCCCTGCTGGCTGGCTGTGTGTCAGGGTATGGCTTGCTTGGGAAAAGGCAGTGTGGGTTTAAGTGCTGTGGAATACACATTGACTTGATCAGTGGGCTGAAATGGAGATGACATCTGTTTGGGTACTTTTTCGTTCTCATTCTCTTTCCCTCTCTCTCTCGCTCTCTTTCATTGTGTGTGTGTGTGTGTGTGTGTGTGTGTGTGTGTGTGTGTGTGTGTGTGTCTTTTTTTATGTATGTTCTGTATGTACAGTGCATATGTTTTCTCTTACAATTCTTTCCACATTATTACAGTCATACAATGCTAAAGTACTTATCTCTCTCTCTCTTCTCTCTCTCTCCCTTCCCCCCCCCCCTCTCTCTCTGTCTGCCTCTCTCTCTCTCTCTCTCTCTCTGTCTGCCTCTCTCTCTCTCTCTGTCTGTGTATGAGAGATGAGCAATGTAAAAGAAAGAAAGACAAAAAGAAAGAAAGAATGAACAAAAAGAAAGAACCACACAAACAACCAAACTAGCAAAACAAACAAAAAACAATAAAAAGAAAGAGAGAAAAAAAGAAAGAGAGAGAGAGGTGTTTGTGTGCACAGCTCTAATGTGTAGCCTGACATGCCCAGCACTCAGCAGCAATCACAGCTAGATGAGTAAGAGTTACTAATGTCCTCTTAGGCCCAAAGCAGCATACAGTACATTACTCAAAGCCTCTTCACAAGCACTCAAACACACTCTCTATTTCTTTCACACACACACACACACACACACAGACACACACACACAGACACACAGACACAAACACAGACACACACAGAGACACACACACACACACACACACACACACACACACATACACACACACACACACACACACACACACACACACACACACACACTATGTCAGGCAGCTCTGTGGGCGGGCTTGCCAAGGTCTGCTGATGGTGGAACTGAGGACAAGCACCTGAACTGTCCTTAAAGGATCCACACACACCCACACACACACACACACACACACAACACAAGATTAACACACCACACTCACATGCAAGCATGAACACATACACTCAGATATGCAGTGTGCAATGTAATGGCC
>CM059277.1:7983468-7985968 GCA_030347295.1 Setipinna tenuifilis
GGTGGGGGGAGGAGTGTGTGTGTGTGTGTGTGTGTGTGGGTGGGGTTGGGGGGGACGGTAGGGGGCCGCCTTAAGGGCCTTTTTGCAGGCTCTCTCCTAAAATGACAGTGAGCTGTGTGTGCGTGTGTGCGTGTGTGTGTGTGTGTGTGTGTGTACTTCTATCCAGGTGTAATCAAACCGTGTGTGTGCAATTTCTCACCATCCCTAATTTCTCCATCAGTCCACACAAAAGGCCCATGCATTCACT
This sequence comes from Setipinna tenuifilis, assembly GCA_030347295.1. Classification (NCBI taxonomy): domain Eukaryota; kingdom Metazoa; phylum Chordata; class Actinopteri; order Clupeiformes; family Engraulidae; genus Setipinna; species Setipinna tenuifilis. Next base: position 7,983,716 of record CM059277.1, read on the forward strand.
CTTTCTCTCTCTCTCTCTCTCTCTCTCTTTCTTTCTTTCTTTCTCTATCTACACGTACACACACACACACACACACCATTTTCAGTCTCTATGCAGACCCAGTACGTGTACAAAGAGTATTCTGACAGTTTTAACAGAGCATTCACTGATATACAAGCAGCCCCAAAAAATAGACACACACACACACACACACACACACACACACACACACAGGCAAAAAGAACAGCAGGGAGTGTGATTGTTGATCTTGAGAACACACTCTGTTTTGCTGCTCTCTTTCCCAGCTCATTAGAGCATTCATCTGGGCCTTGTGGTTAAAGACGGCTTCAAGCCAGTGCAGTGGTGAGTGCCCGCCCAAACACACACACACACATGCACACACACACACGCATGCCCACACACACACATGCACACACACATACACACACACGCACACACACACACACACACACACGCACACACACAGAGACTCACACTGCAAAGACACACACGTGCAATGACACACTTACAGACATGTACGTCTTAATGCAGACCCGTGCAAAAATGCTGTACATGTAAACATACACACCCACAGGCTTAAGTGCATGCAGTACAGGCCCACATACAGTATGGTTTAGCAACTTGTACTTTATTTTGCTTTCCCTATTAGGGAAGGGTTAGTGTTACATATGCACAGTGTACAGTACATAATGTAACACCACCAAACAGATACACCAAAAAAGGAACTGTAAAATAAAGTGACAAAACAAAGAGAGAGCAGAGAGCACAGCTTAGTCTGCCCATGGGTGAGCCCAACACTCAGGGCAGACTAAGCTGTAGAATTTGGGACCCTGGCTACAATGTTTATTATTATTATTATTATTATTACTATTATTATTATTATTATTATTATTATTATTATTATTATTATTATTATTATTATTATTATTATTGCCCATATTAGGTGCCTATATGTATACGGTTGTCTCTATTCTACAGTATAAGTCTATATATTTCTATTTGTCTATTGTATTGTATTGTATTGTATTGCATTGTATTGTAATGTATTGTAATGTATATTGTATTATATGTATACTACTACAGGTGTGTATGTTGAATGTATAGAAAGCTGGAGTGAAATTCCTTGTATAATTTCAAGTATACTTGGCCAAAAACACTGATTGTGATTGTGATTGTGATGTTTAAGGCAAATAACTCTGGTAGAATGTCTCTGGAGCTTTGGCAAATGTACTGTATTCCCTCCTTAAGGAGCTCTGTCTGACGTGCTGTTCTGAAAACCTCTAGAGTGGTGATGACATCATCAGGACATACAGCGTATCCTAACTGAATGCAGCACGGCCAACTGCAGCTACACACAATACATTCTGGTGCTCTTTGTCCACCCACTGATTTAACATTTACATTAGCTTTGTTTGTTATGTTAAGTGAAGTTGTATCACTGCCTCATTTCAATGAGTTGACAATCCTGCAGGAAATGTTTTTACCGGGGCAGATAAAAAAAAAGAAAATAAAAACACAGCAACCTACAAAAGTTTGTTTAAAATTAAGAAATTCTAATAATGTGTAGCAGTCATGTTCCATAAGCCCTCTCCTCTTAAGGGCTAAGCAGGTCTGCTAGTCTGCCCCTGTTTGCTATTCCAGATAGCCAGATTGTGCACTGTCTCTTTGCAGGTGTTAGAGCTTTCCTTTTATGTAAACACAAAAATTATCATTCTGTAATCACATTTTTATTAAATTTACTTCGTTATGCTTCTTTGTCAGAGGTTGAGATTTGTATTTTGCATTATGTAGAGCATTTGTTTATTCAATATAATTCAAAATCCTTGAAAAAGTTAAAGCTCTCGGGACAAGGTCTGTTGTTTATAAGTGTTCTATGAATAAAAAAAGCCCAGTGTTGCATAATGTTCTTGGCCGTGTATCCCAGAGGATGTGTGTGTGCGTGTGTGTGTGTGTGTGTGTGTGTGTGTGTGTGTCAGAGATAGTGACTGAGTGTTTGTGTGTGTGAGTCCAAGTGTTTGTGTTGTTTGTGTGTGTGTGTGTTTCCCCCCTACTGAAGAGTTCAATAGCAGCCTTATCTGACCCTGAAAATAAGCTATGCAACAGGAGCCCTGTAGTGTTGTTTGTGTAGTGCAGTGTTGTTTAATGTAGTGTGGTGTAGTGTTGGTTAGTGTAGTGTAGTGTAGTGTAGTGTAGTGTAGTGTTGTTTTGTTTTGTGTAGTGTAGTGTAGTGTTGTTTGTGGAGTGTAGTGCAGT
>CM059277.1:7995968-7998468 GCA_030347295.1 Setipinna tenuifilis
AACAAACAAGACACACTCCATACACACACAGTGGCTGAGCTAACGCTGTTATGTGTTGTGTATATGCACAGACAAATGTGAACATCTAACAAACACTTACATATTTCAAAAACAAACAGACACACATACAAACACACACACACACACACACACACACACACACACACACACACACACCCTTACATGCACACATTTCCGTGGGCAGTGATGCCATGGACTCACACCAGTGCCTTGCAGAGGTGAGACACTCCGAGCATCATAAAGCACGCCCCAGTCCCCTCCATCATTCATACAGTATAAATCTAACTCAACCTGGCACAGAAACACTGTCCCCGTAAACCACGTCCAGCTGAAATGTCACGTCCCCATAAACCAGATATTGTCACTGGCAATCCAGAGCGATGATTTCAGTCATGACATCGGTGATTATTTCTTTAGCTTTTTTTTTTCTTTTTAAAGCTTAGTGGTTTAGCATAACAATAGCTTTCCCTCGAAAATCACTTCTGTAAACTCCCACTAAGAAATCACTTCTGCTGTGAACAAATATATTCTTCATTTAATCATGCATGCATACACTAACACAAATGCACACACACACACACACACATACACACACACACACACACACACACACACACACACACACACACACACACAAAAAAAAACATTCACATACAAGGTGTGAACACAAAGACTGGTATATGTGTGTGTGTCTGTGGACAGAAATGTATCCAGATCTAATGGGACAAGATGGAACAATATCTAATGTATAAAAAATTATTATTTTTTTTTTTTTTTGTAAAATCCTGCACTGGGTCGATCCTTCAGAAGACAGGTGTTTAAAATGGCGAATGCCCCCTCGACTACAACCCAGACCCACCCTCACACTGCATAACATTATGGAGCTTACTGCTGGACTGACAGAAATTGTAAAACACACACACACACACACACACACACACACACACACACACACACACACACACACACACACATACCACATGCACAGACACACAAACACACACAAAATTGTAGCCATTACCAGAAACCACCCGAGTGCTGACAGACATTGACCATGTGTACCATTACATTACATTGGCCAATGGAGGCACACTGTGTTCCTTCAAAGGTGTGTGTGTGTGTGTGTGTGTGTGTGTGTGTGTGTGTGCATGTGTGCGTGTGTGTGTGTGTGTGTGTGTGTGTGTGTGTGTGTGTGTGTGTGTCTGTGTGTGTGTGTGTGTGTGTGGGTGTGTGTGTCTGTGTGCATGTGCATGTGCAATATTGTGCATGTGTGTATGTCTGAGTACGTACAGTACAGTTTGTGTGTCTGTATGAATGTGTGTGTGGATGTGTGGCGAGAGTGTGTAGTTGTGTGTATATGTGTGTGTCCTATGTCCTATGTGAGCAGCATGTGTGTGTGTGTGTGTGTGTTTCGGGGGGGCTGAATGGGCAAGATTAGCGCTCTTCTGCGGTTGAAAAGGGGAACCACTCCCACTCCCTCTCACTTCTACCCCCCCCCCCCTCTACCTCCCTCTCCCCTCTCCATCTCCCTCCTTCCCTCTCCCCTCTCCCCTCTCCACCTCCCTCTCTGCCTCTCCATCTCCCTCTCCCTCTCTACCCCCCTCCTTCCCTCTCCCCTCTCCCCTTGCCACCTCCCTCTCTGCCTCTCCATCTCCCTCTCTCCCTCTCCCCCTCTCCACCCCCCTTCTTCTCTCCCCCCTTCTCTACCTCCCTCTGTACCTCTTTCTCTTCCTCCTTTCCTTCCTCCCTCCCTCCCTCCTTCTTTCTGTCCCTCCTTCTGTCTCTCTCCCTCTCCATCTCCCTCTCCCTCCTCCCTTCTCCATCTCCCTCCTTTCCTTTCCCCTCTCCACCTCCCTCGCTCCCCTCTCCATCTCCCTCTATACCCCCCCCCCACCCACCCCCCCAAACACACCTCCCCAGCTCCAAATGGTCCCCGAACAAAAAGCTCATCAGTATTCTGCTCACTCACACTCCCAAAAAACGTGTGTAGGGGTGTGTGTCTGTGTGTGTGTGTAGAGGTGTGTGTCACTGTGAAAGGGGTGTGTGTGTGTGAGTGTGTAGGGGAGCGGGTGGTGCCTTTGAGACTCACTGTGTGTTTTTGGGTACAGTTCTGTCAATGTGTATTGGATGGATTTGTGTGTACGTGGCAGTAGATGTTTGTGTGTGTGTGTGTGTGTGTGTGTGTGTGTGTGTGTGTGTGTGTGTGTGTGTGTGTGTGTGGTGTGTGTGTGTTTCCTGTGTGTGATTATGTGTGGGGGAGTCGTGCATTCATAACTGCAGAAGTGTGTGTCTTGAATAGATTTGTGTGCATGTCTTTCTCTGTGCTTGTGTATGTGTGTGTATGTCAGTGTGTTTGGATGGATGTGAGTCTATGTACTTCATGTCTGGGTGTGTGGGAGTGGTGCACTCACAACTGTGAGGTTGTCTGTCTACGACAGATTTGCGTGTTTGTGCACACGTGTGTGTCATGTGTGTCTTG
>CM059277.1:8005968-8013468 GCA_030347295.1 Setipinna tenuifilis
TGGACCACATCACTGCATAGATCCACACAGAGGCTCAGGGTTAGGAGCCAAAATGGCTGCACAGCACCAGAGATGGTTACACTGACCCATCATCCAAAACCCATTAATTCTGCTGCGATCCCATCAATGCATGGATCCACACAGAGGCTCATGGTTAGGAGCCAAAATGGCTGCACAGCATTGGAGATGGTTACACTGGAGCATCATCCAAACACTATTCAATCTGCGGCGATCCCATCAATGCATAGATCGACACAGAGATTCATGATTTGGGATGGTTACATTAGTGCATCATCCAAACCCCATTAATTCTGCTGCAACCTCATCACTGCATAGATCCACACAGAGGTTCATAGGAGCCAGAATGGCTCCACAACATCAGGCATAGTTTCATTGGAGTGTCATCAAACTCTATTCAATCTGCTGCGATCCCTTCAATGCATAGATCCACACAGAGGCTTGTGGTTAGGAGCCAAAATGGCTGCACAGCATTGGAGATGTTTCATTGAAGCATCATCCAAACCCCATTTATTCTGCTGCGACCTCATCACTGCAAGGATCCACACAGAGGTTCATAGGAGCCAGAATGGCTCCACAGCAGCAGACATAGTTTCATTGGAGGGTCATCCCAACCCCTTGATTCTGCTGCAATCCTACCAATGCATAGATCCACATAGATGGTTAGGAGCTGAAATGGCTGCACCATATTGGAGGTGGTATCAGTGGAGCCCAAACCCTTCTACACAGAATCGTACACCCATCACTGCATATACTCACACCACATAAAGATGCCAAGCTCACAACCAATATGGCTGCACAGCATCAGAGCCAGTTAAACTGGTTACTGGATGTGTCACAGTAAACAGCACTGACACTGTCACACAGAGGAGCAGAAGCTCAAAGCTGAGAGCCAAAATGGTTCTTCAGCATCAGAGCCAGTGTTGGTGAAGCCAAACTTTCTCTGCAGGGGAAAGACCTTGTCACTGTGTAGACCTGCAGGACTTTTAGACACAAAGCTCACAGCCAAAATGGTTCCCAGCACCAGTGCCAGTTTCAGTGGGTCCACCACGGGAGAGGTCACTGTCACTACGCTGACCCACAATGGCTCAGAGGTGAGAGCCAAGATGGCGGTTGCCATATTAGAATCATTTTCACTGGAGCCAACAGGCTGTGCAGGAGAGAACACAGTCACTGCACAGAACCACAGCAGCTCAAGGCTGATATGGATGACTAGTGTCAGAGAGTTCAGTTATTGCACATGTTGACAACACGTTTCTCTGTATATCAGTAGAGGGTTTATCAGCAGATGAAGGTGTGTGTGTGTGTGTGTGTGTGTGTGTGTGTGTGTGTGTGTGTGTGTGTGTGTGTATGTGTGTGTGATTCGGTGTGTGTCTGTGTGTGTGTGTTTGTGTGACGGTGTGTGTGTGCTTGTGTGTTTGTCTGTGTGTGTGTGTGTGTGTCTGTATCTGTGTGTGTGTGTGTGTGTGTGTGTGTGTGTGTGTGTGTGTGTGTGTGTGTGTGTGTGTGTGTGTGTATGCATGTGTGTGTGTGTGTGTGCGAGCCTTCCTGCCTTCCTGAGCAGTCATCCCTTGAATCATGGTGGAGTTTAGAATCAGCCCTCATGCCTGCCCTCATTCCAGGCGGCCAAGTCAGCATGGAGGATAGCGTGCCAGCAGCAGAGGGGTCAGCCCCAGAGTCAGGAGGTAAACACCCTGCCATGTGTATGCCTTTTGCCTGTGAATAGATCTACCTATCTGATTATGTTTGTGCTCATAACGATTTTCAAGCATAGTGCTTACTGTTACTGTAGGTGATTTTATTATTTAAATTGATATTTGTCTTGTCTCTTGCTTTATTGTTTGTGTATCATTTTGGTGGTGGCGTTTGGTGTGTGTATGTTGCAGTCTGTCTTTTACCCATGAACACATTAGCTGATCTACCTGCCATGTGTATTACTTTTGCCCATGAACACATTAGCTTATTTACCTGCCATGTTTATTCCTTTTTGCCTGTGAAAACATTAGCTGATCTACCTGCGCTTAGAGTCTTTTAGACTAACAATCACCAATTTCACTGTGTGTTCTACTTTACCCAGTATGTCTATACATGTGACAATACACCATCCTTGTATCCTTGTATTTTTGTATGTATTCATGTTGCCCCTGAACAGATTAGCTGGCAGCAGTAATTCCAGGCTGGTATGGGGTAAATGTTAGCAAGCGCTAACACTTCAGCTAAAACACAATTCGACTGTGCATTGGTTTGTTTGCAGGTTAGCATGCAGGTAGCTGGAAGGGCAGGTTAGCGTGCAAGCTAGCGTAAATAAAGAGCAGAGCAGGGGTGCGTTTCCCAAACAACGACGGATGTTAGCATTTGAACCACCGTTGTCCGTAGTAGGTTCAAACGACACAACAGTCCGATTCCGACCGTTTCCCGAAACTCTCCAACTACCTACGTACAACGTAAGTCTGAACTATGTTAGTTTAGACTTACGTCGTTGAAACTGCAAAGTATCCAGATGTGTCGGAAGTGCTCGGAGAGTATTCGGATGCATTCGTTGCGGGGAGGCAGAAACGACACCACGACAGTAAGCAACAGAAACGTAGCCTTATTTCAATTCAGCCGGTATGTAGGCTGTGACAACTTCAGCAACTTAGGAAAATGTTCCCCAACACAATCATGTCCCTTACTCATTAAAAAGCAGTGACTGAATACGTTTGTAAACTGTATACGTTTGTAGTGATATAATCGTATATTTCATTTATGCTACCCTACATAGGTGTGCATATAAATATGGCCACCAGTATTCATGTGCCACGATGGTTGAGTTGTTAGCTCGTCAGCCCACTAGTGCAGACCATCTCTCTTTTTTGGAGAGATACGGGTTCGAATCCTGCTACACCGTAATCAATTTGAAACATGTGGAATGGCCTTGATTGTGGATCTGTGAACCGTGATCATACATCACAGTATTAAAAACGACCTGTCAAATCAGCCAATAACTTTAATAATCCAACAACATTTTGCAACAACTTTTGGTGTGTTGTGGGGTGAATTTTCTATCGTCTTTTTACATGACCTGGCAAGTGCCAGGATGAAAATGAAGTGAATTTAAGTAAAACCATTCATGCAGTGGGTGGCGGTAAAGCATTGAATGGTGCCTAATCTGACCCAAGACGGCCAAAGGTGACGAGCAAGACGTCACGTGTACAGAAACCGACATAAACAATGGTCTAACGACAGGTCCAAGCTAATCGTTCGAACTATACAGTTTAACGATGGAACTTCCGATGGATCGTCCAGACTTTGCTGTTGGGAAACACCTGCGTCGTTGAACGATCCATCCGACTAATGTTGTTGTAAACATCCGTTTTGTTGTGTCGTTCGAACGATGCTGTTGGGAAACAGTAGTGTCGTTAGTCCATCGTTCAAACCTACGAAGTTGCTAAGGAAGTTAGCAACGACGGTTTTGGGAAACGCACCCCAGAGCAGTAGGCTACACTGAATAGGGGAGAGCAATGCTAACCTGCCCCAGGGATGAAGCTGTCTGTTAGGGGTGTAAATATTGTCCAGAGTGATGAGGGTGTTTTTATCACGAACATGAGGTATGAAATTGCAAGTCTTCGCCTGACAGATACAGACATGCACAAACACATTGACACTTTGACACACACATACATGCACCAATCTTGCACAGACAATCAGACATATGCACATGCACCATGCACCATGCACTATGCACGCACATACACACACACGCACACACACACGCACACGCACACACACACACACTCACAGAGAAAGAGACACGCACAGTCTGCAGTCTGCTGGCTGGCTGTCCTTCTTTCTTCATGGTGAAGTTTAACAAGAACCCGCACTCACTCCCTCAGTCAGAAGGGTTTTTGCTAATGAGGAGGGAACACATCTTTTTCATGTGTGTGTGTGTGTGTGTGTGCAGATGAATTGCTGTCTTCCAAAATTATATCTAGAGTTATAACTGGTGATATCACCTCAAAGCCATGTCTCTTCACACACTGACTGCCAGAGATAACATATGCAATAGAATATGTGATACTGTGTGCAATAATACATTAGTAACAGTTACATTAATAACACATTAGCTAAATAAACATCTAATGCATGAATGGCGGAGATATGGACTTTTGCCGTTCGTATACAGATCTCACAGCCAAAAGGCTGAAACATTGCAGGCTATCAGGTCAACACTGGGAATTATTTTTAATTATGTAGACTACACTTTATTTACAGAGTTTGCTAAGTTCTTTATCTGTCTTTCTGTCTTAGTTTCTTTCTTTCTTAGTTTCTTTCTTTGTCTTTTTTTCTTCCATCGTTTCTGTGTGTCTGTCTGTGTGAGTCTGTCTTTCTTTCTGTTTTTCTTTCTTTCTTTCTGTCTTTCTTTCTTTGTTTTTTCTTCACCTGCATTCTTGCTGTCTTGGCCTGTTGTGTTGTGCACTGGGACATTCCTCAGTAGAGAGATAAGGGGGTCAGCATGGTCACGACTACTTCCTCTCTCTCTCCTCACCTGCGGTGCAACGACCTCTGTGGAACACAGATGACCTTGACAAACTCTGTCACCCAGTTGCTATCTTACTCTTTTGTACTGACAGGCCCTCACCACCAAACAAAACACTTTTCCCACACACACAAAGTCATGGAAGTAGATATCCCAACACGCACATGCACACACACACACACACACACACACACACACACACACACACACACACACACAAAAAAACACAAATACAAACACACACAAACACACGCACATGCACATAAGGTCATGGAAAAAGACACACACACACTCACACACACACACACACACAAACACACACACACACAAAGTCATGGAAAAAGACATCCCACGTCTCTTGAATGTTCCCGGAATCTCCCGCATGCTGATAGCTGCTCCCTGATGCCTGCAAATTAGATACAATCTCCTGGAATCCGCAGCCAGAGAGCAAGAGAGCACATGGCAGCCACAGAGTTGCCAAAGGATTGAACATTATGGGGTGCACTTACTACCATGGCACTGGGTTATAGTCATGTGTGTTTAGTATCTAAGTCATGTTAAGTGGTCAAATCACGTGATGGGAACAGGGTGGGGTTTGACCTTGGGGGTTGGGCGAGGGTGTACGCTCTTAAAAATAATGGGACTAGTACCGGTTCATTGATGCCATAGAAGAACCTTCACTCTCCATGGAACCATCCAGAGATGATTAAAGAACCATTTAAGCACCTTTACTTTTTAGCATGTATGTGAAAGGTAGTTCACATTGCAAATGGTTCTGTTGTTTTAAAGTGCTTTACAAATAAATTCACCTTGACATTGACACTGACATTGACATTAGCCATCATAAATGGGCAGATAAACACTGTTTTGTCCTTTAAAGCAGTGTGTGAATGGTGTTTACATGACTCCTGGCCATGATACGTGGTAAAGGTGGAAAACAAAAGGGCAAAGAAGCACGCTGGATATCCTGAGTTACTACGACTGGGTGCTTAAAGCTTCTGAAAAGTAAAGCAGAGACTTAGACAAATGAAGCAAGCACTTAGCAGTTTTAATGACTCTTTTAACCGACTGAGGCTCATTTTTCTAAGTGTGTACATACACTGAGGTGGCCCATGCTGTGGTGCCCTAGCAGCTGGTCTTTAGAGTTTAACTCTGTACACATGACGGACTTCAGCTACCATCCAGATATTTAACACCACACTCTGGCTTTAATAAAAGCAACAATGTTTACTAATAAACACCCCGTGACAATCTTTCTTCAGACAGACACACACACAAGCACACACACAGAAAACATGTCCTCATTGTTTGTATACAAAGAGCTAGTCAGAGACCGACAGACCAACACACACACACGAACACACACATGAACACACAAACACACACACACACACACACACACACACACACACACACACACACACACACACACACACATTCCAGACAGATTCTGTGGTTTGTCTGTCTTTGTGAGTTCCTGTTTAGCAAATCTGTCCCTCAGCCGGATCCTAAATCGCCAGCAGGAGGTCAAAGGTTAGGAGACCTGTGAGGTGAGACTGAGCAGCACATACTTTGGTTCTCTTTAAAACACACACTCACACACACACACACACACACACACACATACACATACACACACATGCACACACATACTAATCAAAACACACTCCCAGAAGTATGTATACACAAACACACACACACACTTACACAAGTATGTATACAAACACACATACAAACACACACACACGCACATGCACACACACACACACACACACACGCACAGTATTAGTCTGTGTAACTTCACAAACAGTCCAGGTCCACTCCATGCCCATAAATGTGTCTGTACTGAGGTGTTCCCATTCCTAGGGCCCTATTTTGCCGCGGCGCATTGTGCATTCGCGTTATGCGCATGCTGTCATTGCTATTCTGTGCCAGCGCAACGTTCATTTTTTCAGGCAAAAAATCACGTTGTCTAGATAGCAGATGACATTGCGCCGTGACGGGCGGTCAGCGAAAAGAAGAGGTGTGGTCTGGCGCAAAGCGCACCAGGTGCTATTATGAGGACGTATAAACCATTTGCGCTTTTGATTAATAAAAAGGTGCTTTTTCGTCACTGGCGCATTGTTGAAAAGATATTTTAGAGGCGCACAACGCCGATGTAGGCCTACCTGCTGCTGCGCCAGAGAGGCGAGCTGAACTGGCAGAAAAGTTGCAACATGTATAGCCTGTATAGCTATGTATTTGTATGTTTTAGTAAGCAAACATGCACAAATAATGAGAATATAGCAATGTTGTGCAGTTTATAGCAATGTTCTGCAGTTTATTTACAATTTCTTTTGTCGTTTTAAATAAACAGCGATTGCAATGTTCTGCAGTTTATTTACGATTTATTTTGTCGTTTTAAATAAACAGCGTGGCAAGTTGTAAGAAATATTATGGACAAATCATCAAAAAGAAAACTAGTGGACTAATGGTTTGATGGACCTATACCTTCCGTTTATTTTTGATGTTTCCTTTGAGTTTAAGGCTTTGTTTCCCGTCTTCTAACGTTGTTGTACCGCTTTCGGCGCACAGCGCGTTGAACCCCGATGTACCTGCTGCTGCCGCAGAGAGGCGAGCTGAACTGGCAGAAAAGTTGCAACGTATATAGCCTGTATAGCCATGTATTTTTATGTTTTAATAAGCAAACAGGCACAAATAATAAGAGTATAGCAATGTTTTGCAGTTTATAGCAATGTTCTGCAGTTTCTTTTGTCTTTTAAATAAACGGCGATTGCAATGCTCTGCAGTTTATTTAATAAACAGCGTGGCAAGTTGTAAGAAATGAAATGGACTAATCATCAAAAAGAAAACTAGTGGACTAATGGTTTAATGGACCTCCACCTTTTATTTTTGATGTTTCCTTTGAGTTTAAAGCTTTTCTTTCACGTCTTCTAACGTTGCCGCTTTGGGCACTGTTCGAAAGT
>CM059277.1:8030968-8040968 GCA_030347295.1 Setipinna tenuifilis
AAACAGGATCTTAGAACCTGGACACACTGCCCTATGACCCAAACAGGATCTTAGAACCCGGACACACTGCCCTCTAGCCCACACAGAAGCCCAGAACACAGGCACACTGGCCTACAGGACCTTAGAACCCGGACATGTTGGGCTTGGTCCCGCACTTTCAAGTTTCAAATTTTCAAGTTTCAAGACTGCTATTATCATTGTACAGTTGCCTGTCACCAGAGTATGTGCAACCCTTACCTCATGGAGGTCTAGCCAGAGCTGTCTTTAGTGCTCTCTGTCTGTATTTGTGCCCTCAACCAAACAACAGAACAAGAGAATGCAAAGCTAATTAAAGAGAAAATAAATTCATCAGCATTAAGAGTTTTGTTGTTATTGCTAGGAGGCAATACACCCACACAGTGCTCACATATTACAGTAAGACACATACAGTACAATCCACAGACACACAAAAAACACATAGCATCTTCCTCATGGCCTACACCCACTCATACACACGCACACACACACACACACACACACACACACACACACACACACACACACACACACACACAGGTGAAGGGCAGGTGAAGTCTTTAAGTTAATGGAGATACATGCTGTGAGACAACAGCTGTCACAACAGGGCTCCAGATGCACTTGAGAGGACCTATTGATTGACAGGTGAGTGACATGCAGAATTCACGGTTCACATTCCTTACCAGGAGCTGACTGCATCAGCAGGCATGCTGTGTAATGATTTTAGTGATGGATTTTTTTATTTATTTTTTTATTTTGCTATACTGGCTATACAAGTAACTCTTGCCATGTGAGTGGATAGTTGGGGAAACAAAACAAAAACTTAAGTGTAATGGTTATAATATAATATAATATAATATAATATAATATAATATAATATAATATAATATGGCGTGGTTAAATGTCCTATTGTGATGCATTCTTTAGAATGTCAATTCACTTTTGTTATCTGCACTAATACAAAGTAGTCCCTGTTTTCCGACCACATTACACTTGTGTATCAATCCGCCAAGTTGGTGCTGAACTTGAGATGACCCTTAAAGATGGAACAGCTTTAGCAAATGATGAATGGATGGAAGTAAATAAAGAAGCAACATGTTAAATGCATCTGAGATCAATTTTTAGTGCTGTTGCACTGCATTTGGACTCAAGCAAAGCAGTTGTGCTAAGCTAGGCCCAACAGAAGACTGGAATGGCTAGCTTGACAACCAAAAGTATGAAACTAATGACTAGTGTAAGCCATATCACATCAGTTTGGAATTATCAGCTTGTCCAGTATGTTAAAAAGACATACTAGAAGTAGTTCTACTAACAAATTTGGTTTAGCGATTCAAACATGGACATTATAACCACAAATAAACACAAGACAAGTGTGGTAGCCGCAGTATAAGTGGGATAATGGACTTCACAACGCCAATATATCAGAAGCTAATGCACTTTGAGCTGTAAAGGCCAGTTCACTTCACATAACCCATCATCCCTTACATATATAAAAAATAATTAGACTAGGATAGGGGGGGGGCAGGTCATTACTGAAGACTATAGCACAAAAGTTTATGCTGTTTGCACTTTAATCCCCCCTCCCCAGGCACAGTTTAGACTAACAATCACCAGTTTCACTGCATGTCCTACTTGTAGAATTTTACATGATTTTCTGTACTCTACCCAGTATGTCTATGCATGTGACAATAAAAAACATCCTTGTATCCTTGTATCCTTGTACTTCATCAGTATTTTTTCACCATCACTGTGACAAGGTCAGCAAGGTCGGCCTTGTGAGTCACAGCTCTGTGCTCTGCTCTCCCTCTCAGGTGAGCACATGAGAGACCTCCAGGCAAACTTCTCACCCACATGAGCTCATTCTCACATTTCCTGTTCCTCCACTAGTTCCACTGTTGCTAAGTTGCTGAGCATTGTGGCTGAATGGGATGCTGAATGGTTGCCGAATGCTATACAAAAAAGGCTAAAAAACCACACAGAAAGTTACAAGAACAAGAACTTATTGTAATCATAGTCCAGCAACTGACTGCCAGCAAATGTAACAGTACACAGAGTTTTTTAGTAGTTAACAAGCTTTTATACCTTATTTAGTTTAATGGGAGATATTCATATCTGTAATTGCTTAGCCAACGTTTAGCCAAAGACTATGAAACGGTTCTTGAAGTCACACAGCATGAAGTTTCGGTAGAGAGAGTCATATGGGTCTGTTCCACCACATGAAACCAAACCAGGCAAACTAGTCACAACCTCCCAGCATGAGACAGAAGAATCATATAACCACTTGAAATTAGGCTCCCTTAACACATGCATGCACACACACACACACACACACACACACATACTCACATACACACACACACACACACAGCACAGGCTTTTGAGTGGAAATTGGGCTTCAGTGAATTAGCAGAGATTACATCCTGCTTCTTATGAGGGAAGTCATTGCAAAAGAGACGGGGGCAGGGGGGGTGGGTGGTTGGGTGGGGTGGGGTCGGGGGTGTAAATTGCTAACGCATGTGGTCTCCTTTAGTGAGGTCATCAATCAGGGACATTATCGGAGCCACGCAACGGCACACTCAGCTCCCGCTTCAAACGCGGCGGCCGCCGAATGGGTAATCTCTGTTAGCTGGGCCTCACACTTTAAAGGCACCACAGCGGCTTTCATGTAGGCCGCAAGTGTTTCAGTCAGGGGACGCGTGCCCGGGGGGAAAACGCAGGCAGACAGACGGCAATACGACACATGAAGAAATGGCACAGCACAAACATGGCCAAGAACCAAACAAACCCCACAGCTGCGTCTGTCAAAGCGGATTAGCTGAGGAGACCGCTGCTACTATGACAGTTTCTGAAGCAACCACTGTAACTTTAGAACTAAGATAACCATCATTATTTTATAACATTAGAACTATAATTAAATATAAAAACGTGCTCAGTCAGGAAGAATGATACACGTGAACAACAGAGAAGAGAAGAGAAGAGAAGAGAAGAGAAGAGAAGAGAAGAGAAGAGAAGAGAAGGTGAGAGAAGCAGTGGCGACTCTAGGGGGTGGCCAAGGGTGGCCAGTGCCACCACTGAAATGTCATTGGCCACCCCGATGGCCACCCTAGATCCGATAGGTATTTATCAAGTTCGTCAACACAACAAACAAGAGAAACACTGTCAAGTCAATGATGCTACAGAGAGCTGATTTCTGATCAGCGGAAGTTTTTCGAGTGACACTGAGGGGTCAGTAGACACGAGATGAGCACTGCGCGTGTCGCCTCCAGCCCCATGCAGGTCTGGGTGGCAGTCGCTTATTTATCGTTCAAGATCTGGCAACTCTGCGAGATGAACACTGCCTGTCACCTGCAGCTCCTGCGAAAGAGAGACCGCATCCATTAACTGTATACATCGGGATTCAGTCAATAAGGTATGGTAATTGAACGATTTAATGAATAATTATCATGTCGTAATTTGCTCTGAATATGTAGGAAAACTTTATTTAACGAACTTTATGTTAGTAGCAGGAACAGCTAAAAGGCGAGATAGCCTACACGAGACAAGACGAGAGCACAAGTTAACTAGTGTAGCGGCTACACTAGTTAACTTGTACTACACTGTAGCCGCAGCCTGCAAGCCAAATTAGTAACGTTAACGTCAGTTTCTTTTTTGTTGTTGTTAACAGGATAAATTGAATATGAAACCGTTCAGGACAGGAGTAGCATACATTTCTCGAAAGGGTAGTAGCCCATTAGCTACTTTCACAAGTACGATACAGACTGCAGTAGGCTAGTAGAGCCTGTATCTCGAAACCACATGAAGTGATTTAGTAAAGTTGGAGCAAATCATTTAAGTCCAGATCACCTCGGCTCCCTGTAGTAACCCACAGCGCTAGTCTACTTCAGAGTGTGACTCCACTCATAGCTAAACTTGCTGTACATATCTGACCACAAATGTATCAATATGTCTTAATCCTGTTGTTCAAACGTAACGAAAATAAATCGTCATGCACACAAACTCATGATACAGCAGTGAGTGCATTCATAATACAAATTCACATCATGTCATTTATTTGTTAAAACCATAATGACACGGCTTTAGAATCTGACACTGTCCACAGCAGTAATAGTCTTGCAGACCGACGGCGACTCATTTGGAATTATAACATTGTTGGTGATTCATTGAAGTCAAAGTTGTTATCTAAGGGGTCCCAGAACCACAAGAACACCTTAAATTTTTACACTGATTTTAAAATCAATTCGACAATGATCCCTGTTGATATTATAATTACAGCTAAGTGAAGTGAGTTGATTGAATGATTGATTGGTTGCATGATTGAGTGATTGAATTACATTTTATGCAGGGATATTAAGAGAATATGAAGAGAACAAAAGACATTCAGAGCTTCTTTCTAAAAAAAGAAAAGACTCGGAGTCAGCTACAGCTTACCAGCAGCAGTGCAGAGGCCCACACAATGCAGCATAGTGATGATGAGCAGTCCACTCTCCCAATACAAGATGGTAGGTTATGTATGGAAAGTTTGAATTACAGTTACATCTGTCTGAAGTACTACACACACAATTTAAACAGCTGACAGAAGATGATGAATAACTTAAGATTTGTATGTATGTGTGTGTGCACGCGCCTGCCTGTCTGTTTGTGTATTTATTTGTTATTAAACCATCCTTGTATTCCCACAGTTCACCAGCCACACTTGGAGGAGGAGGAGACTGACTGTGAACCAGTATTGTCTGGAACTCCACCTACTAAGCATGGTATGTCAGGTTCAGAAGTCATTCATGAATGTGTCCTGACTAGTTTCAACAATAAATGTACACCAACTACAGCTCCTTGAGTATCTGTTTTTATTATTAGATTATAGAATGAGTTACTAGCCTTCTAATAATTGATCCCTTGCTGACGTTGTTGGTTTACCCACTAATAAAGACATGCTCTACAATTTTAATGGTAGGTGTATCCTAATATGGGACAGAATATTAAAAAAGAAATCCAGAAAACAACTTTGAAGAATATATTTTAATTTATTTGTATTCCATTAAGGGGGGAAAACAAAATCAGCAAGGGATCAAATACTTATTAGTCTCACTCTATATACTGTATATCACAGATGTGCTCTTAGGGCAGGCAGGATAGGCTCTGCTTGTCCCAGGATGAATCTCATTAAAATATAACACCTGTTTTTAAAAATTGTTTTTAGTCTTTCGTAAAAGTTTTTTTTTTTTTTTAAGCAGATAGTGGCTCTCCATATTTGGTTAACCCTCCTATTACCCTCAAATTTTCTAACATCCTTTATCCTTGGGGTCGATTTGACCCCAGCCATTTAAATCTCCTTAAAATGTGCATTATTTAAAATATTGGCCTTGGTTATTGGTTTGTGTGTGAGGTACTACTATATTTCTTTGTTGAGGACCAAAAAAAAGCCCTTTAAAAATAACTTAGCCCCCATAAACACCACATACATCCATGATGTATTTCATGATTATGGAAAAATATGGAAATAGCCATAAAATCTTACTGATTGATCTAAAAATGGAAAGAAAGATATTTTTGGTATTTCAATGGATGCATAGTACCTCTAAATACAAATTTCTGTTATTTGTAACATTTGTAAATAAATTTGGTTGTGGTCATCAAGAATAGTAACATCCATTGTCTTCGGGGTCAATTTGACCCCGGGAAAAACAGCTTCAAAAAGAAGTCCAGTTGCTTACAACTTAGAACTTTTGCGTACTATGACCTGGATGAATGAGAATCAGAATCTCCATTTTGAAACATCAGAAAATTGCTCAATTTTGGCTGAATTGACTAGCCTACCATTTCCCATTGAAATGAATGGGGACGGAACTTCCTCATTTAGTATATTGGCTGTATGGCCATGACAGCACTGTCCAGGGAGCAGTGTGTGGGACAGTACCATGCTCCAAGTACCTCAGTGGTACTACCGCTGGTTACCCATTATCCTAAGCGCATGGCCACCATTGCCTCAAGGTTCTTGTGGAAATTGTTTTGCCCCTCTCCCATGTCATCAAAATTATTAGTGTTAGGTTAGGGCCATAAACGGAGGAAACCTGTCTGAAGACTATAAAACTGCATGTTTTGATCACCTTAATGTGATCTAAAACAACTTAAACATGTATGTGCAAAATGTGGATATTTTGTATATGTTTTATGCAGCTAAAACAATTTGGGGTCAAATTGACCCCAAGGAACACGGATGCGTACAATATGCATACAGGACATTGAAAACGTATTATTTTGTTAATTTTATGTTTACCCAGTTCTCCCCATTTAATTAGGAAAAGTCATCAAGGATGAAGCAAAAAATATATATACTTGGTGTATTGTTGAGGTGTTAAACATTGAATGGGGTCAAATTGACCCCAAAGATAATAGGAGGGTTAAAATGCAGGAAATTGTGTCTAAGAAATACAAAATTTCTATGTGTATATAATTCCATGGCCACCTCAGACTATATTTGTGTGTCATCTTGGCCACCCCAGTAAAAATGTTCTGGATACGCCCCTGGAGAGAAGAGAAGAGAAGAGAAGAGAAGAGAAGAGAAGAGAAGAGAAGGTGAGAGAAGAGAAGAGAAGAGAAGAGAAGAGTAGAGAGGAGAAGAGCACAGAATAGACAAGAAGAGAAGGGCAGAGAAAAGAAGAGAAGGAAAGAGAATAGAAGACACTATGTGCACATTATCAGAACACATGTGTCTTAGAGCGTACTCACAATAGGTACTCACACTGTATAATATCAAACTGTACCCCGGCACGGTTGAGTTGCTGAGTTCTAGAATCTTTTCATAAGTGCATATTACCATAACAACAGAATTCTGTTTGATTGTCAAATGGAACTCATAATTATGCACAGGCACGTTTGAAATCACACTACATGCGTACTGTGCCTGAGTCCAACTGAACCAGACTTGAGTCCAGCTCTCTCAAGCCTACTAGCGTACCGTGTCCTGGTACAGAACAAAGCGATCACACTGGTCAAACGCACCAGCGATAGGCGAAAATCTGTGATACAGTGAGACCATATAGAAAATATTTTATTTTATAGTTTAAGCCTTAAAAAACCCTTCCCATATGTGTTTCTAATACATGTACTGTATGTATTATTGAATTATTACTGCATTTTAATCAATATTAATATGTTACAGTATAGTTATAAATTCAAAAAAATATTTTTGCTCTGACAAACTTTTCTTCAGCATGCATAGTGAAAAAAAATCTGCGATACAGCAGGACTGAGAAAGGTGAAGCGTGATCGATCTAGTGGGGGATTATCACTGTCCTGTATTACTGTACTCGGGTACGCCACGACTGGCATAGTGAGAGTGCACCCATAGGCTACATCTGCAGAACCGCTCCGCCTGCCCAGTGTCATTCACCAGCCTCCATCCTGTCTGTTTCTGCAAGGTATGGAATATGATACACACACTCTCACACACACACACACACACACACACACAAACACACACACACACACACTCGTGCCGCAGGTTTGGCTTCCACTCCCATCCAGCCAGCGCGGGCCAAAGTGACCTTGGTTCCAAAATATCCTCCTTAAACACTGGCGCCGCGGCCGGGGGACGTAAATCCAGTGCCATAGCCCACCCAGAGCTCTCCTCGCCTGTGTGTGTGTGTGTGTGTGTGTGTGTGTGTGTGTGTGTGTGTGTGTGTATGTGTGTGTGTCTGTGTGAGGGGAGGGGAGGGGGGTGGGGGTGGGCTATAGCATTAAATGGGATTTATTTGCCATCCCTGGATTTACATTAGGAAAAACCCGAAGGTGAGGCGTCAGCGCATTTCTGCCCACCTCAGTTACGCATGTCCGGGGGGGATGTGGTCAGGAGACGACACCGACACCAACACCACCCACCACACCACCACCACACCACCACCACCCACCCATCATACCACCACACCACTCTACCTGCGCCTCCTTTGACCTCCCTGATCCTCAGGCAGACATTAGGAGTGACTGGGAGGGGTGTGGTGGGGGGTAGAGAAAGAGGGAGAGAAAGAGAATAAAGAGAGAGAGAGAAAAAACGCGTGTCCAGCGGGATGTGGTCAGAGGACGACACCGACACCACCCACCATACCTGCACCTCCCTCTGACCTCCCTGCTGCTCACAGAGGAGACAGTGGGAGAGACTGGGGGGAGAGGGGGATAGAGAAAGACTGAGGGAGAACAGGGGATATAGAAAGAAAGAAAGAAAGAAAGAAAGAAAGAAAGACTGAGAAGAGAAAAAGAGTACAGGAAGAGAAAGAAGAAAAGGAGGATTGACAAGTGGGAGCAGGAACAGAGGGTGAGTCAGAGGGAGAGATGCAGATGAAAAGAACGAGTGTGGGAGAGAGGGAGGGAGTAAAGGACAGAGAGAGAGAGAGAGAGAGAGAGAGGGAGAGAGGGAAAGATCACTCCCTGTTTTTACACTGACCACAGTAGACATCCAAAAGGCCCAAAAAGCCCCAGTGGCCCTTGCCAAGCTGAGCTTACACCAAACACACTCACAGCTCCCAATGGACTTAAGAGGACCCGCTCATGCACACACTTACACACACACACACACACACACACACACACACACACACACACACACACACACACACAGCCACACACTTACATTTATACACATACACATGCACACCTATTTACAGACACATTTACACACACACACACACACACCTATTCACACACACACACACATACACACACACACACACACACACACACACACACACATACACCCCTATTCACACACACACACACACCCCTATTCACACACACAACCCTGCCCAACTGCAATGCCACACAGCACCAGGGACAGGCAAAGAGAGAGGGAGAATAGAAGAAAGAAATCCCTTTTGCCATTTGATTAAAAGTCCCCCATTAAGTCAGGCTTGAACATTCCCTACATGCTTTGCTGCCCGCACATAATGAGGGGGGCAGGGGGGGGGCAAGGGGGGGGCAGGAGGGGGTGACGGGGAAGTGGACGGCAGGGGCACCGGGGGTGACAGTGGGGGTGCCTGACCGATTGACCAGACCTTTTCTTCAGGGTCGGAACCTGCAAGTTTGTTTGAAGTCCGAACCAAAGGACCAAAGGGGAAGAAAAAGCTTTGAATGGGTGTTTGTGTGTGTGTGTATGTGTGTGTGTGTGTGTGTGTGTGTGTGTGTGTGTGTGTGTGTGTGTGTGTGTGTGTGTGTGTTGGGGAGGGGGCCATTTGAGTACCAAATGTGAGTGTGCTGTGTGTGTGGTAGATGTGTGTGTGTGTGTGTCTGAGTGTGTGTGGCATATGTGAGCTGATTGTGAGTGTGCCGTGTGGATGGCATGTGTGTGTGTGTGTGAGAGTGTGTGTGTGTGTGTGTCTGCATGTGTGTGTGTGTGTGTGTGTGTGTGTTCTGTTGCTTTTCTTGTTCCTTTACCCCTTCTGAGTAGCTGGCCACCCAGCAAGATGGAGCTGGAAACTTTAACAGAGTTTATAATGCATGCCTGGATTACAGGCCCAGGAAGCGGTGTGTGTGTGTGTGTGTGTGTGTGTGTGTGTGTGTGTGTGTGTGTGTGTGTGTGTGTGTGTGTGTGTGTGTGTGTGTGTGTGTGTGTGTGTGTGTTGGGGGAGGTGTTGGGCTGGAGGTTGGGGTGTGTTCAGCTGTTACTAATTAAAAAGACTGAACCTAAGGCCGCCTACTGCCTGGGAACAGCCAGAGCTACTGTGTCCTATTCTATTCTACTGGCTCCTACGCCACTCTCTGCCACTTCCTTGTTTAGATACTATTGCAGAATTAGGTTTTGTTTGCCTTAAACATTTATCACTTGGAAATGTTTATGTTGCCAATTATATGCAATTAGAAAAAATGAAAAATGTTCTATGAAATTAGATAATGTTTTAGGATGAACATGCGTGCACAAACACAGATACACACACACACACACTCACACACACATACACTTCTGTGCATATGAACATATGAAAGAACTCTTGCATTC
>CM059277.1:8065968-8068468 GCA_030347295.1 Setipinna tenuifilis
TGTTCATAATATGCGTCATGCAATGTTTATAAGCCTCATCACCCTTGCATACTGTAGACACCTTCAAATAAAGTGTTACCATTTACTGACTGACAAAGATGTTAGTGAACCTTGCGTTAATATGGCAGTGCCCCTAGCACACCCCTACTCTCCCAAAAAATGGCTCCTCTCCTGCACAAACAGGGGTGTGCGTGTACCTACTCCCCCCAAAAATGGCTCCTTTCCTGCACACACCAGGCTGTGCGTGGAGGAGAGGAGCCATGTAGTCTCCCAAAAATGGTTCCTCTCCTGCTTACAGAAGGGGTGTGCGTGTCCCTAGTCTCCCAAAAAAATGGCTCCTCTCTTGCACACACACGGAGCTCTGTATGTCCTTAGTCTCCTAAAAATGTCTCCTTCTCTGCACAAACAGGGCTGTGCGTGTCCCTACTCTCCCAAAAATGGCTCCTCTCCTGCTGCACACACGGGGCTGTGCGTGTCCCAAGACAAAGCTGCCTGCCTGGCCCATAGCTCAGCAGCACAGCCAGGAACATTCAATGGCAGCCATTTTAAAAAGCCAGATCATGAACACAATACTTAATACCAGTATAACGCATCAGTGAAATCTACCCCCTATTCCGCTGAAAAATGTATAAACACATTATGTGTGCGATGGGGGAACGCAGCACAATGTAAATCATTTTGGTCATCGTTCAGTATATTTAAACATGCCAAGATTGCTCGCAAATCAAGCTCCAGTGTTATCAGCAGCCATCTTAAAAGACCCCATCAGCGTTCTAAATGCTATAAATGTGTGTGCTGCATGGGGCGACGTGTTCAAATGAGATAAACATGCGATAGGGCACCAGCGTCTCTGCTGCCAACACGTCCACAATCTGCCCCTGGGCTCAGCTGGGGATGCTGGGATGCTGCTTGTGTTATCTGGCTCCGCTGTGGATGTGGATGTGGACGGCGCCTCGGATAAAATAACGCTAAAAAATGCAGATAAACTCCCCTCCCCATCCCGCTCACACACACGGGGCCCTAATCTAAACATAGGTTGATACACACACACAGCGATCGGCCCGATAACAAGGCCCAGTTTTATAACACGTTGCCTCATGAAACAGGAATTTGAATGTGAATAGAAACACACACACACACACATACACAGTGACACACACACACACACACACATATACACACACAGAGCGACACACACATACACAGCGACACGCGCGCACACACACACAGCGACGCACACACACACATACACACATATACACAGACATGCACACACACACAAGTTGGCCCCAGCATGGAAATAGCGTAGTGTGCACACCAAGAGTACCCGTAACAGAACCACTAAAAAAGCTTTTTCTCTGTGTTTCAACACAAGCAGTGTGTGTTTCTGAAACAAAAATACTACAATACCACACTCACATTTCACTCAGCGAAAGCTATACAGAGCACAAACACCTCAGCGTAATTTCACTAAAATAACCACCTTCGCTGTTTTTCCCTCCTCCTGCTTTGCCTGTGTTCATTATGGTCAGGACAGGCTGCCCAAGCACTCCTTCTGGTGTTACAGCACTGGTGGGGGGAGTGGAGAGTGGAGGGTGACCGCTGTGCTGCGCTGCGTGTGGGCATACTGAGAGGGACTTAGGGGCTTAGGGGCTCCACCTCACCCTCATGCAGGCAGGCAGGCAGGCAGGCACGGACCTGCTGGACTAACCACTGCTCAGATGACGGCATCCAGACCGCGTGCATTTAGCAGAAAAACAAAAAACAGCTGGGATATAATCTTACAGTACAGCAGTACAGATGGATGCCATCCATAGTTCGGATTACTGGGGGGTACTGGGGGCTACAGCTAATAACTCGCAAAGGGACAAAAATATTAGGGTTGGGGGGTACCGATATATTAATGTCAAACAAGTTTTATGTAAAACATAAAACACAGGACCCCCTAATGATGGAGGGGTAATTTACCCTCGCAGTTGCAGTCCTACACACACATACAGTGAGACTAACCTCATCGAGATGGCTCACTATGCATTCAAAAAAAGGTCTGCACAGTTAAGCTTGGCTGGCTTAACTTTTATTTAAGTTCCCATCTAGAGTGCATA
Organism: Setipinna tenuifilis; assembly: GCA_030347295.1. Lineage (NCBI taxonomy): Eukaryota > Metazoa > Chordata > Actinopteri > Clupeiformes > Engraulidae > Setipinna > Setipinna tenuifilis. The sequence goes on from CM059277.1 coordinate 8,068,074, forward strand.
GCAGTATGGTTTGGAGCACACACTGCTCTTCATCAGACATACTGTACTCTATGCATCAATCTGTGTGACCTGCCGAACCAGGTTCTATTCTGTAGTATGGAGGACTTAATACAAAGGAAAGTCTACAGGACACCGATAAATCTAAAGCAGTCTTTTATTTGTGCAAACAACACACACACACACAAAGTCTTTCATACACATAAAACACACACACAAATAAAAGACGGCAAGATTTATTAATGTCCCCCACCCTTTCCTCTGTGCGCTACAATGAGCATATATATACAGTATATACACTGGGTATAATACTGACCAATAGCTGAACAGGTCATGTCCCCATTCACACAAATACAACCAGCGGAGATATAGTCTTACAGCAGTGCAGATGAATGTCA
>CM059277.1:8073468-8083468 GCA_030347295.1 Setipinna tenuifilis
ACTGTACATTTTTGACAAATCACGACAGACTACAAAGCCATCAATAGACAGATGCTTCAAAATGAGTCTCTTTTGTTTCGAGTGGACCGAAACGAAAGAAAACAAAAAAGCACACCCAACAGTAAATAATTCGTTAGTATAATTATTTATAAGAATTTTTCAGCACTCTGACATGTTCCAATAGTTTATTTTGCCTTTGTTCGTGGTACAGTCTACTCGGTGAGCTACAGAACAAAGACATGCGCTCTGCCTTTTCAAGTTTTTTAAACAAAGGAGCAGAATTGATGGCGCACTGAACCTGTTGCACACACACACATACATAACAGTAAGACAATGCACATCCCTAATGGTAAAAGTCTAAAAGGTTTCTAAAACTTTATTTCCAAATCTAAGCTCAACCATTGTTTTTGGTTTGGTGAAACTTAAAAACGGATTTAATAGTGCACCTGAGAGTTCTTTTTGCATGAGAGTAGGAAAGCGCAATGATACTGTACTGTCGTTTTCTTAGTTCTTCTTAAAAGCACATCCATTCACGTGAATATTTTAGTCTCTTTTCAAACGATTTATGTGTAATTGAAAGTTGAGCCCAGATCAACATCCACTCCTCGCGTCGCGTAACTTTTGACAGCTTTGAAGGTGAAATCATCCCGTGAGGAACACTATTCAGATTTAAAAACAGCTGTTCTACTTACATAATTTACCCATTTACCGAGAACAGTTGCAATAGTTTTGGTCTAGACGAACGAGTTCCTACATTTGGAAAGAAGAGTTGTGCATCCCTACTCTCCCTTCAAAGCGCTCTGCCCGAACAAAGGAGCCCCGCTTTGTGTGCTGAACTTTGAAAGCTGACGCACCAACTCATCGCAAACTTTTTATCCAAAATAAACCATCAAACACCACCGAAATCGAGACCAATGACACAGGCAGACTCAATAACTTACCGTGGCATTTGTCAGTGTTTCCCAGCGAAATTATCTGGATGCAAAAAGTTTGGAAGTGCATATTTTGGTTGTGTTGTTAGGTCTCTTTGTCTGCACGTGTGAAGGAGCTCTTGGCCGCGCCTTGTTCATCCAGTTCAGGTCCCGCCCTCTCCATGCAACTAAATAACAACAAACCCTCACCAGCACTCATCGCCATCCCGAAAAATCACCACTTCATTAATGCCATAGCCCAGACAGACCTCGTTACCTGCGATAACTAATTGGAAATGGTTTGTAAGTTGGAGTTTAAAAGTGTCTAATAGCCAATCATGTGTACCTGTTAAACTCTTTTGCCCTGGCTCTTTGCGAAGTGCCCCTGCTGTGCGTTTCTGTGATCGCATTATGGGCATCGTGACCGACCGTGATGACCATCATCATCAACTGACCAGAAAGAGAGCAAGAGGTTGATCCTCCGGCAGAGTAAGATAGAGTAAAAACGGCATTAAAGCCGATTCGCAGCTTCCTCTCCTCCCTCCAGCCAGACGTCTAAATATAACAAATGAGTGGAACTGTGACAAATGCATGACACGTATAACAAATTGGTGGAACCACATACCTACACTGGGTGTATGATAAAGTGTGCTTAATACGTTTATTCACAGACAAATTATGTACTTATAAAAAAATATTGACCTACAACTTGAAAACCGTAGCTTTTTGCTTCTACCTATTTTTATACATTTGTGGCTGTTTTTTCTTTAAAAAATAATAATAACTTAAGGGCATTTGTGATTATGGTACATTTGGTACATTTTTGTGGTATCAGATTCTGGTGATGTTATGGATAATAATTTTACATGGATGAAGTATGGGCAACATCTGAAGTTTTAAAATCCTATATTTATGAACTTTATACTAAACACAAAGTTAGTTGCATGTCACATTTGTTTTTTTTTTGGCATTTAGATGAGATGAATAAAGCAAAAAAAGATTAAGACAGAAATTTTAATATCCCCATCAACCCAAACAGAAGTTCAAAAACATCAAGAGTTTCCATGATCAAGAGTTTACCAAATCACCAAGAGTCCAAAGAGGAATATGGTCAAGTGTGTGACCATAGCCAAAGTCAGTGCTTTCAGTCCGTGTTTGGGGTATTACAGCAGGCTAGCATATGCCTTGAAGCGTTAAGACAGAATGACACATGACATGCCTGGGTCCATGGCTACCAGTGATGCAATGACGTGTATCTCTCAGCACAATCTAATGAAATAACCTGCAACATTCATAAAAGGGAAAGATTTGGTGCAGCACGGAAGTCTTCTTTTTTACTTTTATTATTTTATAGGTGCATAACAACTAATGTTTCGACGCCATGCGTCTTTATCAGAGTCCATGGGACTGCAACATTCCTCATTGAAACTGAGAAACTGGACATGCTGTAAAGGAAAAAAACATCCTTGCACTGAAATGGGGTTTGGGTCATTGAGAATAAATCTGCATATGCTTTTGCCTTTTAAACCATGACAAGAAGATGGCTAATATCACACCCCTTCTTGTCAAGCGTTATCAAGCGCTGTCTATTTCACTCACACTCCCTCTTGAGCACTCTTCACACACCCTTCTGATCACTCAGTCTCCAGCTCACACACCCCTTCTCCTCCACAGCTGGAGTACTCCCTTGGCCTCGCCGCCATCAGCACAACCATCTCCATGGGCTTATGCATAACTTGGCTACTGATATGACCACCACCCATCTCCATGGGCCTTTGCAGGGCTGGGCGACTCTGCCAGCAGAACAACCCATCACCATGGGCTTATGCATAACTTGGCTACTGCTATGACGGCCACCTATCACTATGGGCCTTTGCAGGGCTTGGCCACTCTTCTATCAGCACCAGCCATCACCATGGGCTTATACAGGGCTTGGCCACTGTGCTATAAGTGCCACCCATCACCATTGGCTTATGCATAACTTGGCTACTGCTTGGCACTACCCATGTCCATGGGCTTATGCAGGGTTTGGGCTCTATGCTATAAGCACCACCCATCACTATGGGCTCATGCAGGGTTTGGCCTCTCTGCTATGAGCACTAATCATCACCGTGGGCCTATGCAGGCCTTGGCCTCTCCATTATGAGTGCCACCCATTACCTTGGGTGGCACTCATAATGGACTCATGCAGGGCTTATGTAGGGTTTGTCAGAGCCCGTGACGTCAAGTCCTCCTGAACCTGTCCATCTTCTACTACATTCTAAAAAAATAAAGGTGCTTAAATCTCTGGATAGTTCCATGGAGGGTGAAAAATAGTTGAAAAATGGTTCTTCAGAGCATCAGATCATAATAGCTGTGCTATTTCATATCAGCATCAAATGGTTCTTTAAAGAACTGTTGCGTCGATGATTCTTTGAAGCACCGAAAAAGGTTCTTCATTGCTCTGAAGAACCAGTACTGGCCCCATTATTTTTTAAAGTGTACCCCAGAAAGTTCTGTAACAACACTCTCCTAGATGTTCTATGAAGAACCCTTGCAGCCTTAAAGACCTGTTTAAATTTTTTCTTTCCCCCTCGACTCATCTACAAAACAGAGAACACTCTTTGACTGCACTGTTGAGGACAGAACACCCTTAGACAGCACTTTAAAGGAGACCTGGATTGACCCCCAGCCCAGGGATACTGTAGATCTTGGCCCTCATCTGCAGTTTTCTTGGTGCAACACGCAAACCTATTTCAGATGTGCCTAAGGCCTGCAGTACAATAGCTAAATCCAGGCAGCTTCCACAGGCTCCAGTCAGCAGCAGATAATGTTACTGTTTTTTCACAGAAACATTTGTCTAACAAATAGAATGGAACCAAACTCATAGTAAACTAAATCCCATTGATTCCGTTTGTCCTTTTACAAGTTATTTACAGGGAATGATGTGTTCTTTTTTTTTTTTCTTTTTGTTCTTGTAAAGCAGATGGTATGTGCTTCTAAACACTGACATGACATCACACAATAGACCAGCAGCCCTATGGAGAAGCTCCCAGTGCTAGGCTAGACTATAAAAGGGTACATAAAAAATAAACAATGAAGACCATTGTTCACTGCTTGGTATGAAATTCAGTGTCTTTTTTCAATCAGAATACATTTGTCCACATTAAACAGTCAGTGACAAAGTGACCAAGTTTTCTAACTGATTTTATGATGCATGATCTACATGTTGATAGCACAGCTTGCTCTGCTAATCTGGTCTGATAGAAAGCAGAATGTGATTTCTAGACATGATTCTATTATTTCTATAAGGAGAGAGAGAGAGAGACAGAGACAGAGAGACAGAGAGAGGGGGGAGATAGAGAAGAGAGAGGGAGGACAGAGAGTGAGAGAGAGGGAGAGCGAGAGAAAGAAAGAGAGAGAGAGTACTTGGCAGTTAGTTCTATTGCCAAGCATAAGGAATGTACAAGGACTTTGTCATGGTAAACTGCTGCACACACTCACAATAGCAAGTGCAGGGAATACAGATAAAAGAGTAATCTACAACAATAGCAGTATTGTACAGCCACACACAACTCAATGAGTTCAAAAGACAGAAAGTGCATGATGTATAAGACTTTTTAAAAAGAGACGTTATAGTGTGCTGTATGATTAACTACATGGTGTGTGTGAATGATGAACTAATGTAGTGTGTTCAGAGAAAACACAAGACACTTGTGGTCCTAGGAGGGGTACCTTTGGTAGAGGAGATGTAAGCCTTCCTGAGATTTAAACCTTATTTTAGCATACTATTGTTTGGGAGAACACTTAGCCGTAGCACTTTAGGTTTTATTATTTTCATTTCCAGATTATCATTTCCTGATTCAATCCTTCTGTCGTTGTTTGCTAAGTCTCGTGGTGCAGTTGGTCTGCAACATTTCCAGGACACCTCATCAGTAATGCACTCTGTCGTGCAAAGACAAGAGGCTGTAAATTCAATTTTGGGTGGAAATCAGTAATTGCCATTTTTGGAACAATAAAAATCTGTTTTGTTATGTGGTCAACTATTATGAGTCAAATGTGTTGTTCTTTTTTTGGTAAAAAATAAGAGCTTTGCCATAATGCTGAAAACACATGCAAGTGGAAGATTTTTAAAGTTATTTTCCTCAGTTTCACCCTCTGGTGAGTTCAGGTCTTTGTGCCTTGCTAGGGCAGCCCTGTAATGTCAGGGTGGGTGAATGGAGCCTGTTTGGACTCCGTAAGACGTTCCACCCGGTCGAGGGAAGAGGGCTAATGTGTCGGTAAAGTGAGATTGTCTCAGTTCCTCTTCTTCCCCGGGAGAAAAGGAAGACTTGCACAATCCCACATGGCTAGCGGCGTCTAAGATTAGCTCTTGTGTTTCGCAGCCTGTCCCCACACACACACACACACACACACACACACACACACACACACACACACACACACACACACAGAAAGCATCTCTGTGTCATTAACCAGTGAAGCTGAGGCTCTTGCCAAGAGAAATATCGATTTGCCTTCTTGAGATTTAATACCTGATTTGCTATTCAATAGCGAACAAAATCCTTTTTGGGGATTTTGTGAAATGTCATGCAAATGATACAAATCTCTCTCTCCCTCTTTTTGTCTCTTTTGATCTGACACACATACACACACACACATCCACACATGCATGTGAACACGCACGCACACACACACACACACACACACACACACACATCCACATATACATACACACACACACATCCACATATACATACACACACACACGCACACACACACATACACACACACACACACACACACACACACACACACACATACACATACACACACACACACACAAGCAGGTGGGGGAGATGGGCATCTGGTTTCAAAAGCTGAATAAAAAAAGCTAAATCTTTGATGTGTGTTATTGACTAATATTCGTAATAGTGCCCTCACCACACCACACCACACCACGCCGTTGGCATATCATATAATGCATGACTCCCCCAGCATCTGTAATGGCTGTCTTTGAGTGAACGCATCTGCTCCTGGGGGCATATGATTTAGCAGAATGACCAGTTACCAAATTGGTGACTGGGCTCTCATTGCGTTTGACCCTGTCTTGAGTGTCTATTGTGAAATGTTTGTGGCATCTCTGATGTAAAAACCATATGCTGAGATGACAAACACTACAGACCCATGACCAACACACTTTGACTTACGTAAGCAGACACACCACTGCCTTTGGGTCTTTGCTCATATTCCTTATATCTTACACTACAGCAAACTCTAACCCTCTCTTTCTCCCTCTCTCTCACACACACTCTCTTTCTCTCTTTCTTTTTCTGTCTCTCTGTCTCTCTCACCACAACTTTCACTTAACCCTCTCTCTCTCTCCTTTTCTCTTTCTCACACACACTCTTTCGCTTTCTGTTTCTCTGTCTTTCTCAACGCCACTTTGACTTAAACACACATCAGTGTGCTTCTGAGTCTTTGCTAATATTCCTGATACTCCTCCTTCCTTGCTCTCTGTTTTTCTCTCTGTGCTGCTGCAGTAGAGGATGATGTACTGATGATCATGAGGACCGGCCCTTCAGCCTGTGCAGGGCCGAGCTGAGGAGCTCTCCCAGACCATTACGTGAGGTGGTCACTGCATCAGGGGACCATATAATCAGCCTGGAGTGGGCGCGCAGAGCAGGCCGAAATGAGCCCGGAGATTAGCTACAAGATGTGGAGAGGAGAGGAAAACAGTGCGTCAGAGGAGGAAAAAGAACAAGACTTGTCGACGTGTAGATTTACAGGCCCTTGGGCGGCCATGACCGCTTATCTCATTCACTCGGAATTACTCGGAATAACATATCCCAGTTATACAAACAAGCACACAAACAAACAAGCAAACAAGCACACAAACAAGCACACAAACAAACAGACAAACAAAATACGCCAGCCCCATATTTATCATAACCACTGGTGTCTCGGATGTGTCTGTGTAAGTGCCTAATTAAGTGATTTCCTGGATTACGGGGTGATTGCCACAAAACTGCCCTTGCTTTGCTCTGGTCTGGTCTGGTCTGGGTGCTTTCATCTTCCATTAATCAGCATCAGCCCTCTCTCTTGAGCCAGTCAAGTCACTGTAATGGCAGAGGCTCATCTTCTGGCCCCATGCAGGCCACTGTGAGAGCACCAAAGGCACTTGTGGCAGTAAGTTGGTTCATGGGGGAGTAATCTTGAAATCTCATTGTACTTGTACAGTGACGATAAAGGCTTTCTTACTTACCTACTTACTTAGCGGAAGAGATCCCATTATCGGCATATCGCCTATTGCCAGACACTTCCCTGCTGTTCCACTTAAAACAACGCTTAACCTGGTGGAAAAAAAGAAGTTATCATAGTAAAAATAGATCAATTTAGCTCATATAAACTTTTGGTTTGAGTAAGTGAAGTTATAACTTTTATTTTTAAACTGATTTTGCATCGAAACATCTCTTTCACCACCCATCCGATAATAGACTTACGTATGCTACTTATCTACTTAATCTTAAATGCTGTTTGTTAAACAAACAGATTACTTGGCCATGGGAATCTCCGCAGACAGAAGCCGTGATTTTCTTGTGGAATAACTCAGAACTCAGTCAAAAATATATTTTTAAAAATATGATAGCTTGCTGGTAGCCTCTTTCACTTCAAGTTAAAGTATAGTGAGATGTCATATTCAGTGTATACACACACAGAATACATATAGATAGAAGATCATATCCATCAAATCACTGAATGGACCAAAAGTCCAAAAACCGTCTAAAAAGTACTATAATCATGGATCATGACAGTAATGAATTATCAATAAATAAAGCACTCACTAGAAAAATAGACAACTGCAACTGAAGTGAATTGAAAAACACACTTAGTCTCAGTGGACAGAGTGAAAGCTGCAGTTCTGCTGTTCCCAGCCCTTACTCCAGTGAGGCCAGGATGACTGCATGGCTTAGTAAGTGTACAGCCCAAAAGTATTTCATTGACTAAAACCCTACACTCTAAAAAATAATGGGGCCAGTACCAGTTCTTCAGAAGGATGCCATAGAAGACCCTTTTTCAGTGCTTCAAAGAAGCGTTGAGGCAACAGTTCTTTAAAGAACTATTTGACGCCGATATAACATCTCTGAAGAACCATTTACAATGTGAAGTACCTTTCATGTACATGCTAAACAATGAAGGTTCTTTAGATCTCTGGATGGTTCCATGGAGAGTGAAGGTTCTTCTATGGCATCAAAGAACCGGTACTGACCCCATTATTTTTTTAGAGTGTAGCAACATTTTAACTGGCCAAGGTCTTACTTAGGCAGAGTCTGAATTACTTCTCCATAATTGGGAGGGGTACTACTTTTATTGGGGTACTACCTTTCACATTTATTATTAATTACAGTATTAGGACATTATCCCCCAATTGTGCTATTTTGTCTTTTTGGGGGGTACTGGGTCTTGATCATGGGGTACCGTACCCCCCAGTGGCCCCTGTATATCGGACTATGTATGTATATAGGGACTCCTCCATGCCCCTCTGTGTGCCACCTGTCCTACAGAGGATGGTTAGATGTGCCCCCAAGTGTCACCACACACACTCTCGAGAGGGCCTCTCTATATCTGCCACCTTGTCAACGGCCTGTGTGTGTGAGCGAAGTTTTATTTTGGATAAAGCCAAGTGTGTGAGGATGTCTGGCCGTTTAACATCAATCACTCACGGCCATTACTGACACACGGGGGAGGGCCGTAAAGAGCCTCACACACACCCCGATGGGGACTGGAGCCAGCATCTGGGCTCCTCATTGTCAATTACTTATGACTTATGATAGCACTGAAATATGCCTTTAAAGAACTGTGTGTGTATGTGTGTGTGTGGGTGTAATTGAGTGTGTGTATGTGTGTGAGTGTGAGTGTGAGTAAGTGTGTGTGTGTGTGTGTGTGTGTGTGTGTGTGTGTGTGTGTGTGTGTGTGTGAGTGTGTGTGTCTGTGTGTAATTGAGTGAGTGTGTGTGCGTGCGCGCTTGTGTGTGTGTGTGTGTGCGTGTGTGTGTAATTGAGTGAGTGTGTATGTGTGTGTGTGCGCTTGTGTGTGTGTGTGTAATTGAGTAAGTGTGTGTGTGACACAGACTCAGACTCGGAGAGAGTCCCTTAAGGGCGTAATGTGGACAGGAGCTGACATGATGGCCCCATCAGTGTGGATGGATGTGCTCCCGTCTCATTAAAAGGCACTGTGAGCATGTCCCATAACTACGCTCACCGAGTCTCCGCCGGCCGCACACAGAAACAACTCAGGAATAACTGCAACCATTTGACAATAATGACAGGACCTTGTGTGGGTATATTTATGCAATCCTTCTGTGACTCAATCCCCACTGTCCTCGTGAAAAAAAATAAGTGTTTTGTGTGTGTGTTGTTGTTTTTAAAAATGCCAAAAAGAAGTGTTGTGCGTGTGTGTGTGTTTTTTTTTAATGCCAAAAAGAAGTGCTGGTGGGGGGTAGTAGGGGAAGGGAAGGGAGGTGTGTGTGTGTGTGTGTGTGTGTGTGTGTGTGTGTGTGTGTGTGTGTGTGTGTGTGTGTTTTGAAATGCCAACAGCACGATAACATAGCATGTAATAAAATATACCCATGTCTTATATCAAATATCAAGCTACAGAAACTATCGTGTGTGTGTGTGTGTGTTTCAAGCACAGGGCCCCCCACCTCTGTAGGGCTCCCATCAGGCCTCCTGTTGTTCAGGAGTGAAATTCACAAACGTCTGCTCTACTCTCTTGTCACACTGGAAGGCAAATATCATTTCAGTCACCAGCTCTGGTGGTTTCTGACACCGTAGAGAAAAAGCAAAAACACAAAAATGCACTAAGCAGTGGGCTGCTCCTGCAAATGTTTGAGCCCCTTAAGAGTCCTATATAGATCGGGATCTTATTTCCCAAATTATACACTCTAAAAAATAAAAAATAATAAAAATAATAATACACTCTAAGGTGCTTATACTCTTCTTTACATCTCTAGATTGTTCCATGGAGAGTGAAAACTATGTGTTGAACCATGACATGACATAAAAGGTTCTTCCCATCATACAGTAAATGGCTCTTTAGAGCCTCAGATC
>CM059277.1:8088468-8093468 GCA_030347295.1 Setipinna tenuifilis
GGCATCTAACAGCGACTAACACCTAGAACTAGACTAGAATTAACTAGAATTTGGTCCTGAATTGCAGAGTATAAAGTTCGGCGCAGGTTTGAGTTGTGTTTGAATCCTGAAGTTAAGAATGAAAATAGCTGGTGATTATTTTTTTGTCCTGTAAGGAGGAATCAAACATAACACCACCCTTTGTCAAATAACCCTAATGCTGGTGGACAGTCAGTCTGACAGAAATCTCACAGAAAGAGGACAGCTAACATGCATTTCTGTCTTTTTTCAATATAAATGTTTGTCACAACCCACCTGGTTCCTAAATTCATCACGAGGAGACATAACCCAACGCGGCCCCCCATCTGTACCTCTAAAGACATCAAGTTCACTTGGCGATCATTAAAGAGTTTATCAAGTCCCTTTTCATTAAATCTGATTAAAATAGCCGACCTGAGCCCGCCCTTGTTTACGTGCAAATCAATCACAGTTTCCAGTTCGGATCGTGTATGTATATTTTCCTATCACATCAGTCCGGCTCAGGACGCGCTCTCATATCCTCTTGTTTCTGAACCGCCAGGATCACATCGTCCGCCTCTTCTTGACCCCCGTGTCCCAGTCAGTCATGCCGGAAACATAACGCAGGCATGCAGTCATGCCCTGCGCTCACCGTCGCTCTCGCACGGGACCCATCCGGTATTATGAACACAAACGCACTTTGACCGAAATCCCTTTTTTTTTAGAATTTAATGCAACGTCAATAACTTCTGATTTCTTGTTCAATAAGTGAACACCAAGTTTGAGATGGTGGACTCCAGCCAGTCCCCCGAGATCATCTCGCTCACCTCCGGGGTGCAGTAGTCTGGGAACTCGAAATGAGAACCAGATCCAGACTCGAAATGAAAGTCCAAGTCCCGGTCAAGTACTGAGGAGCCCAGCGACATGCTGTCGAAGCCCGGGCTAGGATTCACGTCCAGCAGGTCGTCTTCAAACTCCTCATCCGAGGAAGAGGAGGAGGACTGCGAGGAAGAGGACGAGTGGCACGCGGAAGGAGCTGGGGACGGTGCCCGCGTGTTGGTGTAGTGGTGCTGGTCGGAGCAGACGCTGCGCGGGGAGTCGGCGCCTTGCTTGCCACTCGCTGTTCCATCTTCATAAAGGCTCAGTGGCTCGTTGGACTCGGCTGAGCTGCTGAGTGTTGGGCTGGCGGGCACAGCTGCCGAGGACGGGCTCACCCCGCTGCCTCCAATCACATAAACCCTCTTTGACTTCTTGTCCGGAATTTGCTTAGCCGCCGAGACAGACCTGGATTTGTAGAGGGAGTGATGGTCCGCGGCAACAGCTGGGGAGTGGGGCTCCGGCGCGGTGGCTGTGGCTTTGGCGCTCGCCAGTACAAGTTTGTGCTGCTTGCTGGCAGACCTGGAGCCGCCACTCTTTCTGGAGGACGACTTGGAGCTGGCGGAGGCGCAGCTGCTTCCAGTTGGCTTTTCCGCCTTGTCTGTGGACTTGCTGGAGCTGCTGGACTTCACCTTCTTCCTCGGCCGGTACTTGTAGTCAGGGTAGTCTGCCATGTGTTTGAGCCGAAGGCGCTCTGCTTCCCGAATGAAGGGAATCTTGTCGCTGTCTTTCAGGAGTTTCCAGCGCTTGCCTAGTCGCTTGGAGATTTCAGCGTTATGCATATCCGGTGACTGTTCCATAATCTTGCGCCTTTCTATCTGAGACCATACCATAAAAGCATTCATGGGTCTCTTGATGTGGCCGCTGGGAGTTTTGCACCAAGCGGGGTCTAATTTATCCCCAGCCGAAGCGGTAGAACCGGGAGTGGGAGAAGAGGCTATGTCCAGGTCCATAGCTCCGGAATCGGATGACTCCCCGGCGAAGAGAGCCTCGGGGTTCTCCGCGCTGCTGCTTCTCTGAACCATGGCTACAAATGTGGGAGAGAACACTCTCTCTGAAAAAAAGTCCTCCAAACTGCTGATGTGTGGAGCGAACTGTGCTTAGTTGTCGCGGTGTGATATGAGGTCAACCCTGAGAGGCAGAAGGTACAGTGGTTTACAGTCCTTTCCAGAGCGGGAAGTGCTCGGGTGAAAAGTTCGTTGTTGGGGATCTATCATGCGGCTGTAACAGCCCGGTGTTGCTCGCTTTAACAGCGCCCTTCAGCTGAGCTCGAGTAACAGTTGCTGCTGGTGCCGTGAAACAGTTCAGTGGTTATGTGAGCGCACTGACAGTGCAGAGCTCTCTCCAAGTTTCTGAAGCGGTAGAAGTCAGTCTGCATATCTTTCCCTCTCAGGACCATGTGGGAAGACCGCCCTGTTGCCTCGCACTAGCATCCACTTGCCATCTGCGATATGTGAGTTTTAACAGCTTCACATTCAGACACTCGCAGCTTTATCCGTTTGCACAAATAGAATGGCGATAGAATCCGGCCAATCAGCGGCTGTCTCCATCCTTCCCCGCGCCAATGTCACGCCTCCCGCGAGCCCATTGGTCGAATAAGAAATCTAATAATAATCAGCGCGTGCAATGAGGAGCTTTATGTCTGACCTCATTCCAGTGTAGACGATAAACTTACTTTTTAAAGGGGCATGCTTACGTGCCATTTCTTTTTTTGCGAATCGCACTGGAGGTAGAGAGCAGATGACAGACCAACCAACACAATAGAATAACATATTTATGGAAGACATTTCATACCAGAAAGTATTGTATTGTATTGTACAACTGTAAACGCACATTATTTACCCATATCTCATTAAGTGCAAAAAATAAGGTGGATGTTTTAGAACTGTTTATGTTTGGTATATTTGTATATTTTGTGCAATTGTTGGGAGAATGTGGTTGTGTGTTGGGTCACGGTCAAGGCTGTGTAGAGTGGCATTGCGAGGTACAGGAGCACACAGCCCGTTGTGTGTGTGTTTTGAAGACAACAGAGAAGCGAGCGCTCCTTGGACAGCATGGTCGCGAGGGCGGAGCTGTGGGGAGGCGGGCGCTCGTGCTCTCTTGTCACCATGTCTCCCCACCCTCCACCCTCCTCTGTTCGCCTTCACAACTGCTCAACAGCGGAGACATTTGGGGGAAACGTTTCCATTCCAAGATAACCTCAAAAACACTAGCCAACCGATCACCTCATTGTCAGATGGATTTGGCGTGTTCAGAAAAAAACGTGTTTTTAATGTACAGAGGGGAAATAGGGAAAGGTATCTGGGTTCACAACATGTGATGCATCAGGTTGTAAGCCCTTACCCGCTACCTGTGAACCTCAGGGTAAACAGTTGGCTCACAGGCCAAAGATGGCATGTGTACTTTCAAAAAAAAAAGAAATGTACTTTATCACCAAGTATTAAGTTGCAAGAGCAACCGAAGGCAGAAAGCCCTCTTACAAAAACATGCCTTTGAGGAATCGAGCTAGGTGATTGTAATACGCTAGATGGAGCTCTGGAGCCAGGCGAGGGACTAGACCAGACAAAGAACCGCGCTGGCTATGGACAATGTAATAAGCAGTGAATTACATAATGTTTTAGTCGTTTATTTAAAGAAATCATACTATCGCTGTAGACAAGTTATTTCACTTGTTAAGTTTTAAATCTTGCATAGCAGGGGGGGGGGGCTGTGGATATCAGAAATGTCAGAAGCTCATACAACTACTGTAAAGAAGACTAACAATTCTCCAATAAAAGGACAATAAACATTTCTATTATTACTTTTGTTGGGGGAGAACATTAATTACATGCTATCTACATACTGCCAGGACAGATACAAGGGAATGTACACATATATGAACAAGAATATATACATTTACACATATACATATAAAAGAACAACACATTGTAAGTATCAATTCAGTGGCAAGCCTCAGTTGGAAGCGACTGGTCTCTTGTTCAGTCTAATTAGGTGAAGCGTGGTTGGTGTTCCAGATTGTGTGGGGTTGGAGCGCGATTCAAATGTGAAGGGCAGCGAGCCCAGCTTCACGAGAATAAAGAATAAAAGCCTTTCTTATCAAGTGCGCGTGGCAGAGCTTGAATCACCGAAAACAGAAAAGCCAGACGAACCAGCATGGGCCGGTTCGCACACCTGTGGTGTCAGGTTATGGTTCAGCGTTAGGTAGAGTGCTGGAGAGCTATAGCCTGAGTCGGCGTGTACAAGAAGAGTGTGAGTGTGTGTGTGTGTGTGTGTGTGTGAGAGAGAGAGAGAGAGAGAGAGATCCTGCTATTGTTGAGAGAGAGAGAGCAAATGCAGGTGAGAAGTGTTGGTGGTGCCCCCTCGTAAAAAAATAAAGAAGTATGTGATGCGACTATTATTTAACAATACACTATTATTGTTAGTAGTTAACAAGTTCAAAGTCTCATTACCAAGTACAATTCTATTTCCATCCATTTACACTAACAGCACCAAGTGAGATTTCGCCTCTGGCTTGTTCTTAATCTCCATGTTGGGCTAATAGCAGCGATTTTCCGCCATAAATCCCTTTCCCCTACCGGACATCAAAGGGAGACAGTCATCAGTGGTGTTGACTTGACGATGACAGACCACTCAGACTTATTAGTGGAGCTGCTTCCCTGCCCGCGTCCACTGTCCCCTGCGCCGTCAGGCGTGGGATAAATTGGATGAGACACATTATTCACGCAGCCATATAATGTGACAAATACGCGCTGGGTTCTTTCTGGCGGAGGTCATGCTAATGTTTTCCATTACCGGATGATTGTGTTTTATAGACTTTGTGGCAGGGAGTCAGTCTTTCTGCGCGCGCTCCCTTTCGGCCATCCACGTGGGGGCATCTTCTCTTTTTTATCAACCGCTCGTTAACAGACGGTTACCGTTTAGGTTCCTTGTTTTGCTTGTTTACGTTCTTTTAAACTGGGAACATCCATCCATTTGCGGACTATCAATGCACAGAATGCAGTTCGCTACAAAAACTAATCATATTTTAAAGAGATACAGTATGTGATCCAGTTCAGAACATTTGGACTTGACAGCAGCTGTAAAATATATGAAAACCAATTGGTGGTCTATAAGCATAAATTAACTAA
>CM059277.1:8112607-8117607 GCA_030347295.1 Setipinna tenuifilis
CGCGGACTCTGCTGCTGGGAATATTCACAGCATTCCCAGAGGGGAACGATGTCCATCTTCGACCCACTACAGCTGGAATGCTGCCTGGGCTCCATGGATCAACCCCTACTGGGGCGGACAGTACTGGCCTGAGCACTCACACACTCACACTGGCCATCAGATAAACAACCACTAGCCTAGCACGACATTCCTCATGTCTCAACAGTTAAATAATAATTAGCTGATAAATGGAGAGATCGGAGACACACAAACACACACACACACACACACACACACACACACACACACACACACACACACACACACACAGAATTTTGCGTGTGCACACTGATAAATAGAGAGATTGCACACGGACATGAACACACACACACACACACACACACGGACACGCACACACACGGACACACACAGAATTTTGCGTGTGTACACACACACTCTCGTGTTCCCCTCGTGCTGCAGCTCCGGCTGTGTGTCTTGTCCCAGCCGCAGGATCTGCCGACAGAGACCTCCTCTCCTATCCTCCTATGCACAATCGGCAGCTAAATCTGCCCATTTTCTTCACCACCCGCCCCCTTACACACACACACGCGAGCGCGTTCACACACACACACACACACACACACACACGTACGTTCACACTCTCTCTCATTCCGTGCCGTTAGAGTGTTTCTGATTCTGCGTCTCTCCTACTCCGTTCACCCCAGCTCTTCTTCTTCGTCGTCTCAACGCAAACTGCTTCGGACCGTGTGTGTGTGTGTGCGTGTGTGTGTGTATGTGAGAGCGGATGCGCTTGTCTGTGTGTGTGTGTGCGCGTCTGTGAATGAGTGTGAAGTGAGAGCCGAAAGATGCTGGTCCGGTCGGCGAGTAGGCGGCACTCGAGCAGCCTCTGCTCTCTCATTGGCTGAGCCAGACGGCCGCAAAGCACCGCGTCACTGCCCCTCAACCAATCAGGTCGCAGCAAGGCTGAGAATGAGTTTGTGAATGGGCTGTGCTCTACGCACGCATGGTGTGAGATCTCACACAGAAACACACACACGCCACTTTCAAACGCACAGACCGAAATACTACTCGTCCACTACTGGCCACACGAGCACTGCTTTCTCGCTCCGTAATTATGCCAATCACACACACACACACACACACACACACACGGGGATGCAACACCCTCTCAAGGATGTGTGAGCATGCTCACTTCTCGATGGTGGGGCGTATTTGTGCGTCTTCTTTTTTTTTCCTTTGTGACAAAGGAGAATTAATAAGTCACAGACACACGGATAGGCAATGTCTCCTTCTCTCTCTGGCACACACACACACACACACACACACACACACACACACACACACACACAAACAGAATCCTTCCCCCCGCAGCACTTCCTGATGCACCAGTCATCAGCTTCCTGAAACTGCCGAAGCACAACAAACACAAGCGGCGTGGCGGTTGGTGTTTACAGCTAACAGGATCCCTGGCATGGAAATCAGCTCTCCCGCATGCAGCGCACAAAAACACTGCTGTCTCTCCACCAAGTTCCTGGCTGCTGAGCTGGGGCTGGGGCTGGGGGCTGGTTACTCATCTGTTGATGCCACCCGGCAGGCGTATGGTGGATGCACAGTGCCATCTATGGGCAGACGGCGGTACTGCGGCCAAGACCTGGACAACACAGCACGAGATGACATCATCCGTTGGGCTCGATAACACACAACACACACACAAAGGGCAGCGAGTTCTTCGCCTCGGAGAAACTCCCTCGCCAGCCTGCCAGCCTGCCAGCCAGCCCACCTGCCCCCCCGCCCCCCCGCCGGCCCACCCCCTCAAGGAGAGAGGAGTCATACAAACACACACATAAACTTTTATGGCGTGTGTTTATTTCTGCTGGGCTCGGCCTCTCTACAAGAGAGGGCTTTATGTTTTTATCTCTCTTCTGAGGGTCTCTCTCTGTTTCTTTCCCCGTCTCCGTGCGAGTGCCTCAGAGAGGCCAAGCTTGGGGTGCCTGGGCATCACACACACACGCGCACACACACACACACACACACACACACAAACACACACACACGCACATGTGGGGGCGCATGGGGGCACCACCATCTGCATCTGCCCGTCAATACCCTTTACAAAAGTTACACGCTGTTTAACAAGTGCGTTCACAAATCAAGTCTGACATCATCCTTTCCTCTCCTCTCCGCGGCGGCCGTAAATATCATTCCCCAGCGCCTGGAGCCGGCTGCAGAGCAGCAGGGAGCCTTGAGGTGGGTCTGTGGGTCAATACTGCCACCTGCTGGCCAAATGGGAGAACTGCAGCAGCAGGTGAGAGCTGAGGTCACTGATGGGTTCTGGTGAGGACACACATCTGCCCTTTTCCCTAGTGTGTGAATGGCCAAGGTGCTTTATTTAACAGCAACAGATGGTAGAAATATACGTTTTTGTATTATTTTAAACAACTGCTTTGTTTGTGTGTCTAATTCTACATGCTTGTGTCACAGAAACTCACACATACTGTAAAATTGTAAAAACAGGGGCTTTCAGTCTGCCTGACTGTGTCACGGTTGATGTCTAATCAGCAACTTCACCACTTCACCGTTTATACTATTTCCTTTCTTTCCCTCTTTGCCTCCCTTTCTCCGTTTCTCTGTTTCTCTCTCTCTCACTCACACACACACACACACACACACACATAAAATAAAAAAAACATAGAACACAGACACAGACAAAAAAGGAAGCCACTTTTAAATTCCTGACTTGCTTTGTCAGTCCCTAGTGAGTATGATGACAAATGCTCAACCTCAGGTATTCATTACTATTTACATGTCATTCATCCCCAGCCAAATGAACACCGTGACGTGGCAGCTTTCAAACAATGGCATCAGTGTGAAAATGATTTACAACTTAACGTTCCCACTGCATTTTAATGAGCATTAAAAGTGTTTGCCCATTCTCAGACAGTGACACTAACAGTGGCAGTGACAGTGGCAGTCTGTAGATATGATCCTGGGGATGAGTGAGGTCATGAGTCAGACATTGTGCCTGCCATGAGCATGCCAGAGTGAGCTTCCTGCTTCCTGTCTTTGTCCCGCCCCCTGTCACATGTCTTCCTCTTCATGCCCTGTTTGGATTTTTTCCACTTATGTTCTAAGCATTATTAGTAGATCTACACGTTGCGTAAGAGTTTTTTGTGTGTGTGTGTGTGTGTGTGTGTGTGTGTGTGTGTGTGTGTGTGTGTGTGTGAGTGTGTGTGTGTGAGTGTGTGTGTGTGAGTGTAAGTGAGTGTAAGTGAGTGTTTGTGTGTGTTGAAATCCTATGAGACAAGGGGAAACAGCAGTTCTAAAAGAATGCCAAAGCAGGTCATTAGAGTTCTAAGTGTTGTAAGTGTTGATAGTGCTGTAAGCACTTCTGTAGCCAAACAGGAACAGCTTCCTGCGAAAAAGCACGTCTTCACATTCTTACGTAGTAGTCTAAACATGAGAATAAAGTACACACATCATCAGAACTGGTTACTTGTGTTTATTCTCATGGTGTTCAGGGTTAGTGCCTAACACAGGCCAGATCACCACACCTCTGCTTACATAACAGACCATGTCTACAGCCCAATATGGGGCAGAAAGAGGCTAAATACACCTGTCTATATATATGTGTGTGTGTGTGTGTGTGTGTGTCTGTGTATGTGCGTGTCTGTCTGTCTGTCTGTCTGTAAATGTGTGTCTCTATTTGTGTGCATCTGTCTGCCTGTGTGTGCGTCTGTCTGCCTGTGTGTGCGTCTGTCTGCCTGTGTGTGCGTCTGTCTGCCTGTGTGTGCGTATCTGTGTGTGTGTCCAAGGCCCTGTCCCCACTCCCTATGACTAAGGGAAACGAAAGGGGGCTAGAAGGACTGGCACTCCACGGATCACTGCTCTTTGAGGTGGTTCAGTGGAGGGTATCAGGGTGTGTGTGTGTGTGTGTGTGTGTGTGTGTGTGTGTGTGTGGAGGGGTGGGGGTGCACTTACATGAGACAAAACACACAGGCCTCATTTCCTGTCAAGGTCTACAATTACCACCCCAGTCTTTCCGACCGCACACACACACACACACACACGCAAACACACCCAGCACCACACGGCTCGGGCACAATTAGTCTCCAGCATACAAACACACTTCCTCTGCAACAGTAAACACACAGACAGAGAGAGGGAGAGAGAGAGAGAGAGAGAGAGGGATAGAGAGAGAGAGAGAGAAAGGAAAGTAGAGAGGGAGAGAGAGAGAGAGAAACAGAGATAGGAAGAGGGGGAGAAAGTAACAGAGAGAGAGAGAAAGAGAGGGAGAGCAAAAGAGAGAGAGGAAGAGGAGGAGAAAGAAACAGACAGAAAGAAAATAGAAAGAAACAGAGAAAGAGAGAGAGAGAGAGAGAGAGAGAGAAATGGCAGCAGAACAGAGTAATGTATTAAAAAAAGACAGACTGGAGGCATGAGTGAAGAAAGAGAGAAAAGAGGGATAAAAGAGGAAGGAAGAAGAGTGTGTGGTGAGTCCCCTGTGCCTGCCCGTGCCTGCTAAGGTGAAAATTACAGCTGTCAGGATGAGGACCAATTAGAGCCAGTTTCACAGCACCACTTCCTGCTGAACCCACCGCTACGCCAAACACCTCCTCTCCTCCTCTCCTCTCCTCCTCTCCCTCTCCTCTCCTCCTCCACCACCACCTCCCTCTCTCTTCTTCTTCAACACTACTCTCCTCCTCATGACCTTCCCACCTACTCTCCCTCTTTTCCACCTCCCCCTACTCCACCTCTCCTCCCGGACCCATCCTCTCCTCCCCTACTCCACCTCCACCTCTCTTCTTCTCCTCTCCTCTCCCTCTCCACCACTCTGCCTCTACTCCTCCCCCTGTTGTCCTCATGACCTCTCATCCCCACCTCTCCCTCTTCTACTCCACCTCTTCTACTCCACCTCCACCTCTCTTCCTTTCCTCTCCTCCCCACCTCTCCTCTCCCTCTTCTACTCCACCTTCTCCACACTTCCTCTCCTCTCCTCCTCT
>CM059277.1:8120107-8197607 GCA_030347295.1 Setipinna tenuifilis
ACCCCGTGATCCGTGATATAGTGAGACCATATAGAATTCATTTTATTTTATAGTTTATGCCTTAAAATACCACTCCCACACATTTACTGTATGTATATATGTTATTGTTGCATTTTTATCAATATTAATGTTACAGTATAGCTTTCATAAATTATAACACTGTTCTGATGAATGTTTATTTAGTATGCATAGTGACATAGCATGCCTATATTAATGAAAACAATCTGTGCTGGACTGCGAAAGGTGAACCGCAATATAGCGGGGGATCAATGTGTTATGACATTCCTTCGTAGGGCCCAAAATGTATTTCAGCACCACCTGCTGTTGCGTGACAGAGCTATGAGTTGCAGAAATTGGCACCTCCCACCCAGTTGTGCTTGAGCAGGTTACGGTCTTACTCCCCAGTAGAAAACTCACCAACTGGGTGCTTGAACAAGGACAAACAGTCAAACTGATGTCATACATGCTGACATTTCCTACAGTGTAGGAAATAAAACAAATGTAATAAATATAAAATATAAATAAAAATACAACTAAAAAATCCAAGGCGGTAACCAGCTAAGGTGCAGTAGGTAGGTAAGGCACACGGAGATAGACGTGTCTTGAGTAAGTTTCCCTGGGCTGGAATACTTCAGACACACACCCCCACACACACATGCAAGGAGACAGATGTACTTAAGAACGTTTCCCTGGACTGGGACACTTCAGGCACCACAGCAAAGAAGAGTGTACCAGCAACAACTGACTGGTAAAAGATCTCCCAACATCTTGGTGCATACATTGAAGGATCTCAGCTTGCTAAGGAAATATAGTCTGCTTATCCCCTTCTTGTATAAAGCCTCAGTATTGGATTTTCAGTCCAGCCTGTTATCAATCACTACTCCCAGGTACTTGTACTCCTTAACCTCCTCCACCACCTCCCCCCTGATCATTAGAGGCTGTGAAGGCATCTTCTTCCTCCTGAAATCTATCACCATCTCTCTTGTTTTGGTGACATTCAGCCTCAGGGGATTCTGATCTGACCACTCCACAAAATTATCAACCACTGCACTCACCCTTCCTACCCCCTTATACACCCGACAACAGCTGAATCATCAGAAAACTTCTGCAGAGACAAAACACTTTCAAGTGTTTCAAAAGCCACATTTATTTAAAGAAAGGCTAAATAAAATGAAACTAACACAAGTAGTCCATGTAATAGGATTAACTCAAATTAAATGTGAGTTAAAGCAACATAGGAAGGTTTGTCATTATCTGTAGCAGAGCACAACAATTCAAACACTAGATGGCGCCAAAGCCCATTTAAACTGCCTTGCATTGAAACAAATTTTCAGTAAAAACTCCTAAATCTAAACAATGTAAAGATCTCTGCACGTTTACACAACGTATTAAAACCTACAGCGCTTTTTAACCTCAAGGCCACTTGCAGGGTCACCTGAAACACTACAGATCAGTCCAAAAACAAAAAGAAATTCATTAAAATCCTCTTCATACCCAACCGACTGACAAGCTGAACACTAATTCATTGAAATATGTTTGGTAAAGGGTAGATTATGCTTGCTTGACCAAAAGCAAGCACACCCACCTCAAGTCTGGGTGCTAAACAGAAAGTCCACGACACCAGTGTGCTCCCACAAAAGTTTTTAATCATTACCCTTCTTCAGGCATGCACCCTTCATCAGACATGAAGACACATCTGAAGATGAGTGCATGGCCGAAGCATCATGATTAAGTACTTTTGTGGGAGCACACTGATGTGGCGGATGTTGTTTCTGTTCTTTAACTTTATCACTTGTCTCAAACATGCAAAGTGAATAGATTTGATAATACTGTCGATGCAATATATAGGAGCCCATTTATGTGAACATACTGATGAGGAATCATCCAAGTAGTCAGTTGCTTTGCATCAAACCATATTTAAATTTAGGCCACATTATGCTCATTAGAGGTGTTAATCGTGGCTCAGGAGAGTTAAAAATCCTGCCATGCTCTTCTTTGGACAGATGATTTCACACACACATCCGACTGACTCTGTCAGAATCAGCTGGTTAGAAATAATGGCTTGGATCAAACATGTGGTAGGGGTTTTACTCTCTGAAGCCGTTTACATTCAGAGCCGACACTTCTGATGCCCATTCACACTTCACATCAATTTAACAAAACTACCAGGCACTGGCATGGTTTGTTTTTAAATGATGCTTCGCATGTTCTTCTAGCTGGAAGAAGATGAGGAAAATGAAGGTAACGGATGAGCATTCTAGCCGCCCGCTCACCTGTCTGTCTGTAGCTCTTCCGTTGTCTGCTGCTCCAGCTTACGTCTCCGGGAGCGCGGGACGATGCTTTTTCTTGCAAACTGGCGCTCGTGAGGCGTAGGATCATGTGCGGACACCATGTCCTCGATGTCATCAATGATGGGGTCACAGGCCGATGGCATGGTCTACGGGCACATCATCAAATCTCAGACACCCGTGCGTGCATTCTCTGTCGCTACTGTTTACCTATTAGGCCTATCTACTTGTCAGACCATACCTAATAATAAATGTTACAACTGAGTCGGTGTTGGAGCCTTAACTGTGATTACCTTCATAATGCTTGAAAAAATCAGGACCTGATTTTGTCCACCGATAACCTTAACATAAAACAATAATTAGCCTCAAAAACACCTCTAACACACGCAATCCTTGTTAGGTGTTATCAGCGGTTGCGCTGTATCTAGTCTATTCTATTGTTATTACACAGGAATGTAGCTGCATTGCCTGAAAGCAAAAACATGTGTATCTTCTGATTTAAAAACTGCGGCAACACTGTGGCATAATGTTTTCCTTTTAGCTGGCATGCTATGATAGCAACGTTTGTTATCAAGTTTGATTCTGCTACTCGGTATGTAAACAGCTCTAAACAGTTTAAATGTGAACACAGTGTCTGCTTGTTTAACATTACTTTCAAAATATAAACCTACAGCAAATGTGACAACACAGCTTAAAGTTTGACAACTTAAGTGTCAGAAGACTAGCATCAGCACCAGCAACGACCCACGTGTTGTTACGTTTATAGATTAGGCGATTAAAGACACCGTTGTAACTCTTACCGGTATTATAAGTGATGCTTGGCTCTTCAAAACTGCTCTAATTAACCTTAAATTGCTGCTAGTCCTTGTTAAACAGATCAAAACTCTCTTGTGCTAACACTGACTGCGCTGACTTTCCGCCATACTGAAAACAACCTATGACCTCGTGTGAACTACAGCTGACTGAATGGGACAAACGTCTTCAGAAGGCGTTTCGTTTCAGTAGTCTGAAAAACTACTGACTTTTTCCCCTTGTTGAATTATAAGAAATTGTAAATATTACCAAAATGTTATATTATCAAAAATGCAGTATTCCGTCCAAAATATTTTCGGAATATATTATAACCTGTAAATTATTTTTTCTGATTTAGTAGTATTTCCTGACTGTACTGCTAGTACAAGGATTGTGGCAATTGTTTCAGGAATGGGCCTACAAATTGTAATGTACGTATTTATTCATTTAGGGCCATTTGTGATTACAAACAAATGGGTGAGAAATTAATATCTACTTACTTATTTGGGTAGTTTAACATCTTGTGGCCTTGTAATGCCCTGTAGCTTGTCATGTTTGACATAAAAATAATGTTCTTCCTGGGCTGTTTTTAAAAACTAAATGCTAAAAAGTGACGTGATCATTTTAAAGACAATCAAACCATATAGGCTTAGTAAGATTTATGACATTCTGGTCTAGCAGAGCTGAGTGCAGCAGTCATCTGGCATCTGTTCCTGCTGTCCAGAGGGTGGTGCATACCAGACTGGACTACATAATATAAATACACAATATAAAATATATATATTTAAAGAAAACTACTTGACTGCAGACACCAGTCTTACCAATGTTGCAAAGTAATAATAAAGTATAAGAGAAGATGCATTACACAGTGAAAGTAATTTTGTGTTACTGACTAGACCAGAAAGATGGCTGAGTGGCTTACAATTAAGTTCAAAATTAACCATCAGTATTACTATTCCTTAGTAATTACTAATTGGTAACAAAATAACACAAATACATGTTTTCTGTGGAACTGTACTTTAATGGTTAATGACAATGAATATAAAATACAGAACTTTTAAATACACACCCACATTACTATAAAATATAAAACACTGGAGCATTGAAGGGTAAATGTCCCCCATGCACTCATCAAAAATCCTGAAATCATCATCCCACATGGTCTTCAAATATATGACAAATGTGACATTCAACCCAACTCTGGTGGCAGCCGTGTGGCTAAACTCATTAGCCATGCTGCGGAACACTCGGACACCATTCTAGAACACGGAACACAAAAGGAGAGCTCATTCATCCACACAGCAGCAATTAAGCTCAGGTTAGCCTTCCCATCCCCAAGCCAAAATAACCCAACAGAACCAATCCTGACCGCCACTGCAGTGAGGACTGACCTGCCTTTGCATGCAGAGTAGGGCCTGAACTGGACTACAAGATGGCTGACCTTTACATACAGAGGTACAGGGGCTTCCTGCTCACGACACAGGTACACAAAGAACCCTTTACCGTTAGCCTTTCTAGAAGAGTCCCAAAGTAGAATCTTCAGGGACTGGATTCCAAAACATAACAGAATCAGAATATCATTGAATCTAAAATCATTGCTGTTCTAAAGGAACATCTTCCCTACAGGGTCCTCCTAGGATAACTCACACAGGCATTCTACTAACAAAACATTAGTACTAATAGCTTTTACAACAACTGATATCGATAGCAGCAATATGATCATGATGATGATGATGGTCTACTCTAAGGTGTGTGTTGTGTTCCTGTTTGGTTGATCGTTTCCTGTAGTTCAGATTTCAGCTACACACAAGACTGCAACAGCTGGTGCGTCTGCTGCATTGCAGCTGCTGGGCTGAGGTGAGGGAGGACACATCGGAGGGAGCATCGCCTCACTCTGTGCCACCCCACCGCACCCCACCGCACCGCACTGTGTCTGTGTCAGCGGGGAAGTTCAAAGGCACTATTTCTACACGTGAACACAGCACATTGACAGCACTGTGACGACAGCTTGCCCTGACACTTCTGATCACAAAACAAAACTGAGGGGGAAAAAAAACAAAACAAAACAAAAAAACCTGTTCATGTACTGCCAAAGGTAAGTTAAAGAGTGGCCTTCACTGACACCAGTCACACTGTGTAAACTAGGAGCACTGCAAAGCCACAGCTCACAATGCTCTTTTCACCAGCTCATGATCCTAAAGATCATCATGGGTGTCAGGAGTACGGAAGCCATTAACAGAATCGTACTTCTCCTGCAGTGAAACCCACTGACAGGCTGAAAGCGTGATGAACGTAGCACACTTACAACTTCGGAAGAAGCCCCCAGCTTGATACTGCATCAAAAAAAACTCAACTTGTTTCTTAATTTATTTACCAAGCACAAAGGCAAGCTTTGAAAAGAGAAAACTTTCTGAACACACACACACACACACACGCACACACATATACACAGATTTCATTTAGACAATGCTGTATTCAAATGGCAGATATATTAGAAAATTACTTATTTATGGTACATAAATAAATTCTAAGCTGACAGAATGGACAAAGCATATGCAATAGATCTTGAATGATCTTGAAATCCCTCTGCGTTGAGGGAATCCCTTTCGATTTGTTTGTTTTTTTTTTCTTCATAAAAAGAGTCAGGGAAATCAGCCTGCAAGGGAAGAAGGAAGTCCTGCATTCCTTATATGGCTATGTGGTTCAACAAGGTATGGCTCCCTGCGAGGGACAAAAATAAGCAGTATAAAGTGCATTTACGTAAAATCATTCCAGGAAAACACTTTGTCCTCATATTAGGTCCAGCCATTTTTGAAAGGAGGCAAGTAAACAGGCGACAGAGCACAACATGTTTCCACCGTCGGGTAAGAAGCATCCTGACGAGCTTCCTCTGGGGGTTCAAAGGTCAGAGCAAACACCAATCCCTGCACAGCAGAACAGACTGTGCACACTGGTCAGTTTCTAACACGACTGCCACAGAACTTGAAGTGTGATTACTCCAAAAGACAGGGGAAATGGGCTTCCCAAGGGCTGTGTGTTTGTGTGTGTGTGTTGGGGGAGGTGTACAGCACGGTGTTGTCCTCTTGATGGGGTGTGGTGGCTCACACACACACACACACACACACACACACACACAGTAGGCATCAGCATGTAGCATCACACACACCTCAGTATTGCTTTGTCAAATCACGCTCTTACAGGGGGTATCAGACGATGTTATGTTTTCTTGAAATAACCATTTTACATAGAAAAACAACAAACAATAGCCAAGTTTAACAACCACACACACACACACACACACACCGAGAAAACGCAGCACCCCTGGCCAGCGAAGAGGGCACCTGTGGGTGCTGTTTGGCAACGCTGCCTAGCAACACATGTACACATAATAACCATAACAACCTGTAAGGGGAGGGCGGGGGCGGGGGGGGCTGAGGGGCAGCTGATGCCCAGGGCTCCTGGGTGGTTAAGGCACCATCAACGCAAGTGCATCACAGCTGGGTGCTTCCATCACACACAGTTTACCCACACTACAACAGGCTTAGCTGTAGTGGGTGTGTGTTTGTGTGTATGTGTGTGTGTGTGCGTGCACGTGTGTGTGCGTGCACGTGTGTGTGTGTGTGTGTGCGTGCACGTGTGTGTGCGTGCACGTGTGTGTGTGTGTGTGTGTGTGCGTGCACGTGTGTGTGTGTGTGTGTGTGTGTGTGTGTGTGTTTTTGTGCGCTTCGGTTCAGCATGCAAGCGAGCCCTGTTTGGAGCCGAGAAGCTAAGAAGTGCACTTTGCCGTGCTCTGTATGAGCAGGTATGCTAAGAGCCAGAAAGGGGCAGGGGGGAGGGAAGAGGGCGGGGGGTTGGTGGTCTCTACTCTGCATTTTATCTCAAATCACACTGCAGCCCTGTGCAGCTGTACAGGATTTAGACAGCAGGAAAGAAGAACCACTCTCCTGTTAACCAGAAAAACAAACGAACGAACATTCACAACAACAAAAAAACAACCAATATTCCATCTTGCCATTGGGCAAAGCCACATCAAACCTACCAAAGAGACTCCGTCAGCCTCGAGTGGCCGTCTTTTTATAAACATTGTGTCGTAATTATATTACATCCAATAACAATAGTAACTGAATAATAACACTCCATTAGAGACCATGATTCGCCCCCCCCCCTTGATGACTTCGGTCTCATCTGAACCAGGGGCTTCCCAGCAGGCCGCACAGAGAAGCCTTACGTCAGCCTTCTGACGATATTTGATGGTGTGCCCATCAGTCCCTGGCTGCAGAGCACAGTGATGCTGATTGGGTTTGGGCTTTGGGTGGTGCAGGGTGGTGATTAACTATGCCTGATCCAACATGCCTAAGCAACTGTGCCGGCATCAATGCAGCAATGACCTTGCAGACGGACAGACAGGAAGCGACTGAGTTGACCCTCTCGTTGCCCCCTGGTGGCCGGAGGGTGTGATGGCAGGTGGCGATCAGTTGCACAGCAGGTAGTCCAGGGGCAGCTTGTCCAGGTTGCAGGTGTCGAAGAGGTCGCTAATGCCCACGCTCTCGTCCGGGTCAAGCACGTAGTCGTCCTGGAGCAGCGGGGGGGACAGGCTGAGGAAGGAGGACAGGTCCGACGAGGGGTTCTGGTCCTCCGTCTGCAGCAGCAGGCTGGTGAAGGGCGAGTCGATGGGGGACAGGTTGGTCACAGTGACCGCCGGAGGGGAGGGCTCCTTCTCCTTCTCACCCTCTGCAGGCAGGGAGGGGAATAGCAGGGCAATATGTTAAACCAGGAATGAGCAGTCAGCCAACACAGGCTACAGGCACAGAACTGCTGAACACCCTTGTACATACACATCTACACACAGCATTGATGAAAACAAATGCTGAGCAACATGTTGATATCTGAGCTTCATGTAGGCATTACATTAGTAATTATGAAAACTGGTAACGGGTATGCCAGAATTCATGAATGGCACTGCAGCCAAATAATTTAAACGTTCTTTAAACATATATTAGTAAAATATTGTGAGGGACTTGAGTGTCTACATTGCTGTCCAGTGAAAGAGAGACCAAGAACAGAAAGAGAAGGGGTGTTTAACTGGTCCCAACAAGCAGTAATGCAGGCTGATTTGTTAATCATAATCCAATGCAACACAAGCTAATGCCATTACAAAAATGAATGTTAGGTGTGGGAGCAACATCTCTTTACAGTGCATAGGCATTAGAGGAAATGCTTAATTATTTTGCACAGAGGATCCGTTTTGAGTTGATACAGCTAGCAGGTATATTTAGCAGTATTCCGAACACTATGAGTGAAAGACTGTCACCCATGCACAGTCACATCCTTTTAACATATGTGCAATTGAGTATACACACACACACACACACAATAGTGGTTGAATACAGGTACATAAAACCCAAGACAAACCAACAGAGATCCAGTCCATAGTTTGAATTACAGGGGGTACTGGGGTGTACAGTCCAAAACATAAAAAGGTAGGTATGGAGGGGGAAATTGACACTCTGGTCCGGTCCAGTCCACTCACCATCGGACACCCTCATGAACGTGGAGGAGCTGCTGCTGCTGCTGCTGGTGGTCTGGCCCTCCTCTGTGACCACACTCTCCTCCTCATTGTCATCCGGACACAGGAACACATCTATGGGCCCCTTGGTGCTGGTCAGGTGCACCTGTAAATTCTAGAATCAGAATGCAGAATATTAACAACACTCTTTTACGAAGATTCTAGAGCTCCGCTTCAGTATCTCTGCTTTGACATCATGTGCTGTACAGTGTAGAATGAGTATTTTTCTGTTGTAAATCTAAAAAGACCACAAAGCATTTCATTCACTATTCAGTATACTATGTTATATCCAATTCTTTTTAGATAGCAAAAACAAAATGGCCGCTACAGAGCCAACTGTCATTACCACTGTCATTTGGCAAAAACTTACCTGTTCCAGGTCGGGCACTTCTAGTTTGGTGTCCGGCGGAGCCTTGACCACGATGACCGTCTGATCCTTCAGACTGCTGATCTGCCGGAGATCGTCGTACGACACATACGCCAGCGTGACACAGCGGTCAAGGACAATATCACTGAGAAACTACCTGGCAGATGTGACAACTTCAGAACTGTGAGGCGTGTGTGAAATCTGTGCTGACTTAGATCGATATTGACACAATAAACATAGTCTCCAGCAAGTTTCTCTATACAGTCACTCTACCACTCTTAATCCTGGTTGAAAATGTTCTTCAGATTGGTTCATGTTCAGTTCTAACACTACATAATCTGAAGCAAGTTTCGGTCTCTCAAGTGTATCTACGTAAAGTGAAATTGTTTTCCTTCTATACTCTGGTACTGGTACAAAATATACTTTAGATTCTTTCACATTCTCTAGCCGTGCTCCAACCCCCCCTCGTCCAAAATCAGTGTTTGAAGGGGTGCAGCAGACAGCCTTTCCGTAAAGGAAACAGAACACACATACACACACACGGTTCCATTACCATGGCGACGAAAAATAAAACAAGAACATCCAAACAAAACAGAGCTGTGCGATGGCGGTGCAGTGCGCTATGCTAGGATATTTCTGGTTGGCGGGGTTGTCGGTCATGAGCTTGACGTCCTGCGTGCAGCTGGTGATGAGCTGGTCCAGCCGCAGCTCCTCCTGGTGCAGACGGGCCAGCTCGCCGCTCAGAGCCTGCCTCTGGGTCCCCACGCCCCCCGCCTCCGACAGGTTACAGCCCCTACAGGACGACAAGGAGAGGGAGACAGAGAGACACACACACACACACACACACACACACACACAGACAGACACACACACAGACAGACACACACACACGTCAGGTCTTGTGTTTTATTATAAACAGTCTAGAGTCAGAATCAGAGTCTTTCAGAGTGGCTGCTATTTGGTAACTGGTACGTGGGCTCTGACAGTGTGTGACATCAACAAGGTGAAAAATAAGCTGCAATAGCACTACGAATAGGCAGTTTATGAACCAATTAAGCACCTTATGTTATGAACTACTCATTTTAGTTTTGAATTTGTGTGCGAACTTTTGTCTTGTTCATGTAAATAACAACCCCAATACAACATGAAAAATGGACACACATCCACTTCCCACTTTCCTGCTCATTGTTTGTCCCTTGCTCACCTAGGTCCCCTAGGTCTAATTAAGGAGTGTTTGTAAATATCAGGCAGGTTGCAGCCTCTTGAGCAGACAGGGAGGGGTAGACAGATGCCCAGCTCTGATCAACTATGGAAATAACAGCTTGATAAAGCTGCCCACCTTCCTGCTGCAGCATGTGGAGAGTTATGTTATAAACTTCGAAGGACTGGACTCGTGATATCCTGTTAACCACAACAACGGCAAGAGCCATTTTCCCTTTGTAATTAGGGGGTGCTACCTTTCACGGGGTTCTATCTTTTACATAAATTTATGTTAACCCACAACCCTATTTTGGTCTCTCTGGGGGGTACTGGGTCTTGACCAGGGGGTACTGTACTGTCCAGGTAGGTCATAAAGCATCTCTGGTGATATGGGGAAAGTATAATAGCATAGTACACAAGACTTGTATCACACTCATTCCCTACGTCACCACCTTGAGTGTGCGAGTGTTTTTCTGGCACATGATGACATCTGTGCTTCCCCAGGTGGGGGACACACACAGGTGGAGAAACACACTGGTGGTGGTTTAGTGGAGGTCCCCACCCTCACCGGGCAGTGCCTTGGGTGCCTTGACATGCCCCGCTTTCAGTGCTACATATTCACAGTGCATTTTCACTGTTGGTAACTAGTATTAGTTATACTAATATTGTACCACTTTATACTCCTGTCAACCTCAAGACTAAGTCATTTCAGCAGGCTAGCAGCCCAAGGTGACAGAGGAGTTCTAAACCCTGGCTAGCATTTTATGGTGTGCAAATAGACTGGCTGAGGACTTACAAATTCAAGAGGCAGACATGCATAGAACTCAACTGCAAAGAGATAGTTTCTTGCTAAACAAGACTCTTGCTAAACTGTTACTAATATCAGATACGCTTGTGGTACAGGCACGAGTCAGTCTGGCACAAATGTTAGTGAATCAAGAAGACAGGTTCTTGCTAAACTGTAACTAACATCAAATACTCTCTGTCTGAAGAGTCTCATTCATCCAGGTCATGTTAGTCACATGAGCTAAGTTGTAAGCAACTGGACTTCTTTTAGTAGCTTGAAGACTTTCTCAGAACTGAAAAAGCCTTTTGAATCTGGACGCACTGTATGGCTGCAAATAATAATAAAAGTAGTTCAAAAAAAAGAAGAAGCCTTTTGAACGAAAGCTACTAAAAGAAGTCCAGTTGCTTACAAAATACTCGTGATGGTGGCATGAGTCTGGCAAGGCTTATAGTGAATCAAACATGGCCTTTCTAAGCAGACGGGCCCCTTGCACGGGCCTCACGTACATCCACTGGATGTTGTTCTTGGACTTCTTCTTGACAAGGTGCACGCCCTCCAGCACGTTGGTGATGTCATAGAGGCGCCTCTTCTGCACACTAAGGGTCTCGGCGGCCCAGTTGAGGTCCACCACACCGTCTGGCGACTGGCTGAGCAGCTGCAGGAACTTCTTGGTCAGGAGACCCAACGACGTGTCGTACCGAGACTTCTCCTTGTCCGCTGGAGACTTGGGAGCTATACACACACACACAGACACACAGACACACACACACACCACACGTTAACATGGCAACCTTTATTACACACAGTAATCATGTAATGTAAAAGGTCAACTCAACCTATTTTAGCACATCAGTTTAGTGTACAACCAGTTAATAATCATACGATATTCAATTTATTCAAATTTAAAATTGAGCCACTATGCTCATCCAATTTCAAAAAATCCAAACATAAATTGCACACATGAACAGTGCATTTCAACATGTATGTATACATTCAATGCAGACACATATAAACACACACGGACACACGGACTTATTAACACCACACAAACAGGACAATAATTTGCTTAACCAACGTCAAAGCTGCAATTTATTCATTTAGTACTCTAGTGGTTCAACTGGTAAAGCAACCGGAGGAGGAGCAAAGTGCAAACTCCAGAAGTATGGGCACAAGTCCAGGCGAGCAGTAAAAGAGCATTTTTGTACTTCGGGGTTGTTATAGCTAAAACCCATCTGCTAAAGACACAAACATAAATCTCCACAGTAAGAGATGTTTCCAAATGCATTTAATGTAGGCCAAGTGTTATGAAGCAAAAAGGCTCCTGTACTTTTGCTGGGCTTGCTGTTGACCAGGGTGGTGGCATCTCTACCTCTGGACGTCAGTGCCAGCTGTGCAGTGGGGAGGGGGTCAGTATCGTCCAACGCCAGCCGTCTCTTCGCCTGTGGAGAAAGCAATCGGTACATGCGTTAGAGTCTGTGTGTGTGTGTGTGTGTGATCTGAAGTCACAAGGGACTTGCTTACTTGAACATCACAGCTTTTAAAACACTTACTATGTGCAATGACATTAAAACAGCCTGTGGAAAAGACAATTAGTATGTGCATGTACACACCTTGAACCCCAACCCCCCACCCTCAGATCTACAGTCACAAGGGACTTGCTTCAACTACATGGCACCAAAACTTACTGTATTATTGCATGCAATGACATTTAAAATCCAAATAAATCATTATACTAGTGGGGAAAACGGTCTTTGTCCATAACACTGCAGGCAACAGCTCCACTGTGTCCATCATGGCTGAGAGTTGTGGCTTACAAACACTACGACGACAGCCAGGCAAGCTGGCCATAATTTCAAACTAATCGTGCTGTAGCCCACAAATTAGCCCTTTTACAGTGCTCCGTGGTCTTTAATGGCGGGATGGGGGGGGGGTCAGAAGGTCGTCACTGGCGAATCAGATTGCTTCACTGCCCGTCTGCCACCATTTAATGTATTTCGGTATGACCAAAACAACGACATCGCTAAGCTCACAGTTGTTTTGATATACTCCATATGCAATCTGGAGACGCTGTGAACCAGTATTTGTTTTAGAATAAACAGAGAGGAATGGGTCACCGCAAGGGGAAACAATGAAGTGGCAAGATTTCATCTCTAAATAACGAACGTCTCAGCCCTGAAGGAGAAAGGAGCAAAAAGAGCTCCGTACAGCAGGACTTTGGCAGCACTCTTGACAGGTCTGCACCTTTTCCCAGCTTAAAAAAACATGGACAGTTCGTACACTAGGCTATGCCATTTGTCCCATCAAAAAATAACACTTCTTCAAATAAAGTCCCTCCTGCTACCATTTGAGAATAAAAGCTCTTGACCTCGTTTCTACCTGGGTAAAGACAGCGCTACGCTGTGCAAGTGTTATGCAACAAATGATGAAATAATGTGAAACCATCCACCCAATACTGGAAGACTTGAGCTAATCACTAGTCCAATTCTACGTCGAAAGACAGCATATGGGGCACCCTGTGCATGTCCAACAGGTTTCACTGCATTCTTAACACATTAAAATGACCGAGGCTGAGGTCTTCCCTACACACACACACACACACACACACACCTACACTTCTGTGCAATCTTGCACAGATGCACATTAGCTTACAGGAGACTCTACACACCCCAAAGAGAAACACACACTCCCAACAAATCCTGTCCTTCAGGTTTTCTGCTCTGCTACTGGAAAACTGGGAACGTTTTTAGACAAATGAGGAGTAAAGTGCCTTTTCTCACACATTCTGGCCAAATAGAACCACACTTCCCCAACAATGTTCACTTCCCTCAACAGTTACATGAATGGCCACGTCTTCACTGCAGCTCATCAGTTTCCCTTTGTTGGGCCAGCTGTTAACTTCGCTGTTTTGACCACTGTGAGACTACAGACAGACAACACAATGCCACTTTTCATTTCAGCAGACTTCGACCTACATCCTGCGTGCAATGTGCAGCTGCATACAGCATACTGCAGCTAGTAATGCTATCTTTTTAACAAGACAACGTCCAAAATCTCCCATGCCCTTTTGGTGGTGACTGGGTGTTTTAATTCATGCTGGCTAGTTATTCTCAACATGCAGTCGAAGTTTAGTGGCACTGGTGTTGCAAGCGAACACGTCATGGCAAACCATTGCTTTTTTTCGCTGACAAAGATCTCAGCCTAGCTCGTGGTTCACGGTTTAGCCGCGTGGTGTGTGGGCTGCCAGTCTGGCAAAGGAAAAGAAGGGCTCGAGCTTAATGTTTGCGATGGCTACTTTGCTCTCGGCGCGTCAAGCGTCTCCCTATTTTCGCCTTTGACAACAATGACATGTCTCGCCTCGCACACAGAGTAGACACTACCATCGGCCTCTCGGAGCGGTCACTTTAGCTTCGCGGGGACTTAAATCCATGTGTCCATGTGCAGAATGGCTTTAAGACGATTACGTGTTTCTCGCACAGAGCTATTGCTCAACTGTGCGGCTAAAAGCACGCTGGCTTTTTCCCTTCCCCCTCCAGACCCACACACGGGCAAGGCAGGCCTCTGTTTATTCCGCTACAGTGTTTTCAGTTCTGTCATTTTAAGCCTAAGCCACAACCCTCACCCCCCATTTGTGTCATTATCATAATCTGGTGCACATACATCGTGCTAAGAACAAAGAAACTCAGACATATTTAGTCAATAACTTCAACATTGACCTTTTCCACTCGTGTGTGACCCCTTATATGGTCACTGGGGGGTTGAAATAAGATAACTGTTAGCTCTCGGGCTAATAGAATAATCGTGGTGGTTATTACTAGCCCCTGGAGCTGTTGCTACCCACCAACTTCCCAACAAACAAAAGCGCTAGCACACTGCTATTGCTGGGGCAGAAAATAACTCACAAATACCCCACAGTCGCTAGCTGAGAGATAAGGCATCGTGTCATGTCAGGGCTTGTTCCTCAAGCTACTGCTAGTTAGCAAACATGGCTAAGGTACTTGCTAGGACATATTTGCGACAGGTAATAAACCAACGTGCACCAAAACACCCATTGCATTTAGCCACCTCATGACAGTCATTGTTTCAGGTGAATTTACCGGTGGACGTCCTAAGGCTGGTCGCTGTCCTGTTCCGAGTGAAGCTCCGTGGGGAGTGGAGTACAAATTGGAATTCGCAGATTCAGACAGGCAGACATTTGAAGTCTGAGAAATGCTAGGCGGCGGAGTTATTATGTGTATATAAGTGGTAGTGGGAAGAGTAGATGTTAGCCGATCAGATAATGCCGTCAAAACTACGTTCTTTTCGAGCGAAGAGCCGCCAACCCCTGCAATAATTACTTTCTCCGTAGCTGGTGTTATCCCTCTTCTCATCTTTGTGGACTCGGATGCCTTTTGTCCCCTCCCTAGTTTAAACCCTATTATCTACTTATCTGCCGCGATTTCGTTGACAATACTCACGGCCAACATTAGAACACCGTCTAAACTACCGATATGTCAAAGTCTGTCCGCACATTAGTCGTTCATTTTAGCAGATGGATTGGATTGTTCTACCAACACGGAGCGCAACCTGGCTTGCTGAAAATGGCTCCAGGAAGCTAACAATGAATGAAGGATACAGTTTACGCGCGAAATACCCTCCCGCGAAACTCATATTTCCCGGGATATTTTCAAATGAAATTTGCATACACCTAATGATTGGTCGGCTTTATCACAAACTCCACCCACATGTCCTTACGTTTTGACAATGAGCACCAGTCAAAGCATGTACACTAAAATGTAAAGCTCCCATTGGCTACTTGGATGACATTTGCGAGAGCTCGTGAATGCTGGTTAAAGAGATATTTCCTATTTGAACGTTCACTGTAGTCAATGTGGTATTTTTGTTTATATTCCTTCAAATTGTGATTTCTGCAAAAAAGGCCATGGACTGCCAATTACCGTTTAAGAGTTGGTCTGTAAAATCAAATAGATGATTCTTTAACGACCAAGTACTCGAAAACTACACCGCAATAACTGGCGCCATTAAATTTAACTCTTTCCAAGCCATAATGAACTATGCTAGCAGGGCTACGCTTTCAGTCAGGACCAAAAACACAGGCCAACACAAGAAAGTCCACCTCAACAGGGTGTTGCCAGTTTTCCCATGATGCTTGCGCAAGGTTTTTGCACTGAAGTGCCTGTAAGCTAACGGTTAAAGGGCGAGGTGACAGGTGGAGATTTGACTTGGAAAACATGTAAAGAGGTGGGGGAAGGGTCGCTGGGGTTGTACCGTCACATACACTTCGATGGTTAAAGAGGTTTTAGTAAAAGGAACTGTGGTCTTCCTTTCAATCATTTAAACATATTGTAATTACGTCGACTGTTCTTGCCTAGAATAAAGCTTAACAAGACCATACTAATGGCTTTGTTAATGTGTAATAAAGGATGACTGTGCTGTCTGCCATATTGTTTTGGCTTGAACGTAGACAGAATAGCTACCTGCATGCAGTTGCCTTGGCTGTGGAGATGTGGCAAAGGTAATGAGTGGAGAATGAATAATGAGAGGTGTTGCATTAGCCTGCATGTCCACACATGACACTTAGCTGCAACTCACTCAACAAAACAAACAGACAGCCTGTGAAAGTCAACCTGTGTAATAAACACACATTTCAGTTTCAAGAAGAATTTATCATTGATCAGTTTAAGACTTCAAGACCTGTATTGTCATTGGACAGGTGCCTGTGCAACAAAACTTTAACAGCATGGCCACAAAAGTAGGCTACAAGATGAAAGTATCAAAGTGTTCAAATTCCTTTTATAGCATTTAGTAGTCTATACAGTTATTAACTGGGCTAAACTTGTTAAGAGGCTACAGCCCTTGTTATTTCTTTAACATATTTTTG
Source organism: Setipinna tenuifilis (assembly GCA_030347295.1). Taxonomy (NCBI): domain Eukaryota; kingdom Metazoa; phylum Chordata; class Actinopteri; order Clupeiformes; family Engraulidae; genus Setipinna; species Setipinna tenuifilis. The sequence goes on from CM059277.1 coordinate 8,136,986, forward strand.
GCCATTATTTAAAAATGGTTGGTTGGTTTGTTATATTAAATCTTCATCTTCAAGATATAACAAAAAAATTCAGATTCAGATCCTTCTAATATTTGAAACATTCTGACCTTGTAGCCATGTGTGCATTTTCAGGATATGTAGCAAAGTTTTTATCACTATAGAATTGGCAATCTACCTAGTATACCTGTTAATGTGGTGTAGGTAACTCAGAACCTATTAACTTTAAAACATGCATGTTGAAAATAATCCCATTGATGATCAGTGCAATTGTACTGATTGTCTTTTTTCTCTTATCGCCCTAGTGTGTGTGTCTGTGTGTGTGTGTGTGTGTGTGTGTGTGTCTTCCTGCTGCAACTGCTCATCTCAACCTAAGCGTTTCTGCTTCCTTTCCAAACCTTCTTTTTTGCCTCCTCAAACACATTACTCTTATCCCTCTCCCTTATAAACACATTCACTTTCATGACATATTGCTAGTACTTGCTAGCCTGACTAGCAAACCCACATCCAACTGCGTGGTCTGACCATGATGGACAAGCCAGGTGCAAAGCAAGGGGCGGGACCAACGATTTTCTTTCAGACTGCCTCTTAATCTGATAGGATAGCGCCAAGACTAGAGATACACAGTCATAGGCTTCGACCAATCAGAGCAGTGTAGGTCAATAAAAAAAAGTCGTGATGTGCCCTTTTGAGTTGATTCAAGTCCAGCGTTCTAGACAGTTTGAGGTTTTATCAAGCAAGTTTATAGGCCAGCTATAGGACGACTTTGCAGTAGTCGAGCCAGGATATAACTATGGCCTAAGCCAGTGGTTGTCAAACTGGGCTACAGGTACCCCTGGGGTTACTTGGACCAATTCAAGGGGGTACAAAATAAACCTGTGAAAGGGTTCTTGGCTTTCATTAGTGTAAAAATATTGTACAGGTACAGACATCAATGGAAAAACATCTTACATTTAAACTACCCCCATTACAGTTTAACAGACTCGACCATAGGTACCACCACATAATATAGCTTATGCAGCAATAATTATACAGAAATATTAATTGTTATAAGCTTCTTGTGGTGCAGGGGGTAGAACATAGACTGTCTTAGGGGGTACACAGACGTTACATTTTTGGGAAGGACTGACCTCAGCCAAGAGTTGAGTGTTATATTTAGTCAGGTAATGTCTGGTGTTTCATGTGTTGTAAAGCATAAGTTAGCACAGATGCTATATGGTCATGACACGCAAGTTTTTTGCAACCTTAGTAGGACCAACAGCAGTAAAGGCAATATTTAGGTTGATATTGTGCTGGATTAAATGATGGGCTGGGATAACCAGGAGTTCAGTCTTAGGTTGAGTTGGAGAGGGTGTTTATTCATGCAGGTAAGTCAGAGGCGCAAGCAAGATGAGATGTTGGTGGGTATAACCAGAGTTTAAATTGGGCCAGACACCTAAATAACTCAGGTCTGCCTCCTCACCTTGGCAATACAGCCAGCCGGAGCTGAACTCCCTCCAGCTGCTTCAGTGTTTAAAGTAGTACAATAGAGGGAGATCTTCACCACTGTGAGTAAAGAAGGGTTCCTCCTCCTTACAAAAGCTCATTTAACCACTGGGTATAACAGTGCATCATTAGTAAGGGAGTCCATGCAAGCAGATAATCTTGCCCAAGATGATGATGCTGGGATGAGGACATTTGTCCTTGCCCATGACACTTAACTTTTATGGTGTTTTTTAGTGTTATGACAAGGTTGACAAGGTATATATATATATAATATATAATATAATGGAATCCATGCAAGCAGATAATCTTGCCCAAGAAGGGTAGTAGGGTACCCCTTATGAAGAGACGATGGGGTGAGGGCATGTGTCCTTGCCCATAACACTTGCCTGTTTTAACTTTAACATTTTACCCAAGTGTTTTAGTTATATTATGGTGTTTCTAGTGTTATTACAATGTTGTTGATGTGGAATCACCAGTCTTTCCATTCAGACATGCACTATAACATTTTAAATGTATTTAAAGTAATTTTGAGTGTACATAAAGTGTGTAGTGACTATATGAGTAATGATGGATGTTGCACCTTTATAGTGACACAGTTCCACTGTTACATCAGTGAGAAAGATGAGAGAAGTGACAAAACTGAAAAAGTAATCACAAGAATTAATTTACATAATAAACCACAATCTTTAGGACTAAATGTAAATGTGATTAAATTTAAACTGAAGGTCTGCCAAATTTATCTTGTTAAGAATATTGAGAAGAGAGGGAGAGAAAAAGAAGAAAATACATGATTTTTGACCCTTAAATGAACAAGTTAACAAGTTAAATAAAAAAGTAACCAATACGTATGTCAATAAATCTAAATCTGGGTTTTATTGAGAAACAAAACTATAACTTCCTTCAAAAATGTTTGTAGTTGGGTATTGAATTTTAATGTGAGACCTAATTAAAATTATGTCATCCCAACTAATTCGACCAGCAGCACTGAAAACGCACTGTTTCAGCTGACAGCCAATTTGACAGATCTCAAGCACATCGCCGTACTGGACACAGCACTCTTGGCTATGGGAGGGACCAGTGTTCCCCAACCAGCTTTTACGCATGCTAAACGCAAACTTTTAGTAGCCTATTGCATTGCATCGCAACCGCCTGAAAGACAGAATGACATCTTTGCCCCGCCTTGGTGCTCCTACAAACTCATTGAAGTTGCAGGTCATGCCGTGGTGTGTTGTTTCACTGTAGTAGGCTAGACACGCCATCCAACTAAAGTCTCCGACATTTCAGCTGGGCGCCTAACCACCAGGCTACGATGTAACGTTCACACACGGGTTTTTAAAGTTCGTTTGGATACCTTTTTTATTTCATTCACATGGTGTCAGATAAAAACTTTTTTACTGTACTCAAATTGTGGAGCTAAACTTAAAGCGTAAAATGAAGGATGGGGGAGGAGAGTGTCACCCATAGAACCACTGGCTCTTTACTGCTGTCTCCGCTCAGCGACCTCGTCGGGATTCCTTTGGATCAGGTAGGAGGTTTCAGCGATGGAAGCGTCGGAATATAACTTATATTATGTCTGCCTCGAAAGAAACTGGACTACTGGATGCGGTGTAAAAACAATGAAGTGAAGTGATTTAGCTTTTTTTCTAGTCTTAGTTGCTGTGGTGACCGAAGCCGCTGTCATAAACATTTAGCTTTCATTTCAGGGCTGGTTGTGGTCATGTTGTGGTTGCTGATGAGGTGTGTTGTGGTGGTGTGATGCTTCGGTTGCCTAACTAGTCGAATAGGCTATTTATAAAAACGTTTTGTTGGGTGTGTGAGAATAAACATTTTTAAAAGGATGAGTCACAAGTACTAGTCGGTCTTGGTTTTGGCCACATGCGTTTCAGTGGAGACTGTACCACTGTAAATTCAATAAAATAACGACAAATTGGTCACAGCCGTTCTGCATGGAGTGGAAAGCCACGGGAGTAGTTGTGCTCTGCCAAAAGATGCAGAAGTTGCCATTTCTGATTTTTTTTTCATGACACACTAAACCCCTCTGTCACACAGACACACACAGACACAAAGGCACACACACACACACTGACACACACCTCATTATGCAGGTCTTACGTAGCCCACAAAGTTCCATTCAGCGATAATCTGGGAAGGCAGTGCTTATGTCACACAACAGAATCAGGTCATTCAGTTCAACAGAATGGCCTCTGTCTCACTCTCTGTCTCCGACCTGTCTCTCTCTCTCTCCCCCTACTCCCATTCATTATCTCCTGTCTCCGACCTGTCTCTCTCTCTCTCTCCCCACTCCCATTCATTCTCTCCCGCTCCCGTAGGTGAACTTCTTATTCTGCCAGATATTCGGGCTTGCGGCGGCCTTCTGGTTCCGGCGCTCTCTGAGCCACCAGCGGGCCGGTTCTGTGGTCCGCCATGCCGTGGCCACTCTGCTCGGCGCCTGCTTCGCCATATTCTGCTTCGGCTGGTAAGAGACCCCCCTGTCCATCCCACAGTCCTGTGCGGTGGTAAGAGCCCCCCCCACTCTCTCCATCCCACAGTCCTGTGTGGTGGTAAGAGCCCCCCCCCCCCCTCTCTCTCTCCATCCCACAGTCCTGTGTGCTGGCAAAACTGGTTATCTTTCTGGTCAATTACCCTGCTCTGGCTAGGGTAGGAAGAGACAGTAAAACTCACAGGAACTGCAAAGTATATATGTCAATCTAGGGTCATCTTTTGCAAATCAAATGATGTTCATAACTTCGTTTGGACTGAAACTTTTCACTGGTCATTTATTTATTTTTATGTGTTTTTTGTTTGTTTTGTTTTGTTTGTTTGCTTGTTGTAGGTATGCCTCACATCTTTTCATCCTGGTGTTGGCCTGTTACGCAATCTTGGTCATGGCAAGCCACGACAACATTCACAGGTGAAGTCACCACATTCTTTCAACGAGTGCATTGTAACACAACCACCTGTCACTGCCCCAAATATTTTGACACCTGTCAAGTAGAGTAGTCCAGTAGGGGTATTCCACAAAGCAGGTTTGGTAACTTACCTGGCTATAGTATAACTCAGAGCAAGGCAAGTGATGAACCCGATCAGAGCTCTATGGCTGTGGCTTGCTAAGACAGTGAAGCCGTACTGCAAGCATGTCTGTAAGGCAGGCCACCACTCACTCTGATTTATCTTATCTGGGTTAGTCACCAAACCACCTCCTTGGCACACACTCACCCCTGCTGAACACAACAGCCATTTTGTGTTTTTATTGATGGCCGTAATGACACTGTAATGGTGTGATTGGACTCCGCGGTCCAGAAAGACCTGTCTCTCTGTTTGCCCGCTGTGTTGATGGAATGTGATGAATGTTGGCAGGTCACCCACGAGGTATTTTCCCGTTTGCCCTCCCCGGGCTGGTAGATAGAGGTAACATTGTTTTACTGTGTGTGTGTGTGTGTGTGTGTGTGTGTGTGTGTGTGTGTGTGTGTGTGTGTGTGTGTGTGTGTGTGTGTGTGTGTGTCGTCAACCTGATCTGTTCGAGCTGGAAGACTAGAATGTCCATATTGTTCGGCCCATAGAATAGTGTATGCAGGCCTTTCTGAGGACACTGCGAGGAGGTAATGTGGTCATGTGCTGTATTGTTTGTCCCACAGGTACTCTATGGTCACCGCTATGGGCTACCTGACCGCATGCCAGGTCAGCAGGGTCTTCATCTTCAACTATGGCATCCTGTCCACAGACTTCTCAGGGTGAGACTGACCTCCAAGTGCTGCTGATTTTCATCTTATCAAAACACACGTCTGTATAAGCCAATACACACACACGAGCAACAAGCACACAAGACACACAAACACACGTACACACACAAGCATACACACACACACACACAATCACACAATCACAGGCACAGACACAGACACACACACACACACACACACACACCCTCACACACACACACACATTGCCAGAGAGAAAGAGTGCTTAAGTAAACAGAAGTTTAATGATTTTTGTGCAGTTATAGGTGAGCATAGCCTGGAGAAATATGAATGAAAACAAAATGGCGTCACGGATAAGCCTACTCAGTTATGTTTTCATCATTATGTGCTAATTTGCCTTTCATGCCTGACCTCCACACCTGTCGGAGATATTTGCGGGCATGTAGCTGTTGATTTAGCCTGGCCACACCTGTGGTGCAGGGCTCTACCTCTGGCCTTATCTTGCTGCCTTGGTGGCAGGGAGGCCCACACACTCCCTAAAATAAACACACACACTCAGATAAGGACACGGCCACCAACGCCACCATTTGTTTTACCTGCCTGCCCCGTCTCCACCACTACAGCAGGACAGGTCCACCCTCGCGCCATGGCTACGGGCTATGGATACCATATGAATGTGTCATTATGGATACCATATGTTTTAGAATGTCTCGCGTTTTAGAATCCTGTGTCTGTGAAGATTCTCATTCATCCAGGTCATGTTAGTGAGATGAGCTAAGTTGTAAGCAACTAGGGTTAGTAGCTTGAGGAGAGTTTAGAATTTAGAATCCTATCTTTTCCTTTTGACAGGGTACAGTGGTGCACACAGAATTAAGTCAAAGGCAGAACAAGATCATTTCGGATTTGCAGTTTTTTCAGCAGACTGAGTTTCTTCTCATATTGTCCTTGTGGAGCTATTCACCTCGATAATATAAAAGTTTATTTTGTTCAACTTCAAGTATTAGTTTCAATCCATCCCCATACAGCTGCCTGTTTAGTAATTTGTTAGGCTAGATAATAGGTTATCGTTATATCTCCATGGTAACAGGTCTCCCGAGTGCATTTATTTAATTAGCCTACACACATAGCCTTCAAAACATCTTCAGACACTAATGTTTCTATAAAAAGACAGTGTTTACCTTGTGTCAAAAGCAGAAGACAAGTGTTTATTCTACAGCTTCTGTGCATCTGTATGTAGTGCTGTCACAACTGGTGTATCCAGTTCCATTGATTATAGGGGATGCATCTGAAATGCAGGAGGTGTAGCCTCCACTGGTGCCATTAGCAAGTCACCTACCACATTTGAACTCAGTGGAATGAATGGTTCGAGAGTTGTGCATGTAACAGACAGAGTGACACAGAGACACACAGACAGGCGTTCCTCGCATTTATAGACAGATGTTATGTAAAGTAATGTTTTGGCACTTATCTGTCTATGATGTGGCCATGATATGGCATTTTCTCTGGCTCTGATCTTGTATCTATCTATCCTTAATATGGCCTTGACCTGATTTGTATTTATTTATTTGTAATGTGGCCTTATTGCTGATTCTGATGGGTCTTCTATCTATCCAGCTCTGACGTGGCCCAGATTAGGGTGTTAAAAAATCTTAACTGGCAGTGTGTTCAGGCCAAAAGGGGGGGGGGGGGGCTGGGCCAAAATTCCAGGCTTAGCCCCTTTCCAGGCTTTGTCAGCTGTTTTGCCTACAAGTGTCTCTCTCTTTGTGGAGATGGATGGATGGGCGGGATGGGCGGACAGACAAACGGACGAATGGACGAACAGATGGATGGATGCACATCAGCTGCCTCCTATTAAGTCCGGTGAATGCCCAGCCCGTGTGTGTGTGGGCCCGTTGTGAGTCTCCATCTCCAGCGCTCTCGATCTCCGCCACCCTTAGCCTCCGTTTCTCCCACGCCTCCTCCCCCTGCGCTGGCTCTCCGCACCACTAACACAGACACAGACCTGCATTTCAATTCCTGTCCTGTCCCCCCCCCAGCGCTGTCCTCCCCTGCACTTTGAACTGAGTTAGGCTGCAGTGGCTGGGCCTGTGCAGGGTAGGGGAAGTGCTTTAAAGTCGGTTAATGTAATAAAGGGAGCTTCTCACGGGGTTAGCAGAACAGTCATTCTGTTAGCGGATGGTGCTTTGTGTGATTCAAGCCCTTCCTGGCCTCATGTTGAAGTCAGCCTTACTAAAGTATTTTACTTATTTGCTCCTGACAGAGTGATTGGTGTCTTGAGTGAATGGCAGTCTCTGCTCTAAGTGAGTTTGTGCCTTATTATATGATATTTAACCTTATACTGCATTTGGGAGCAATGGGTAGTTGTTGCTGCAAATGTTACCGATGTTGCAAAATTGGAATGCCCTGGATGATGGCTTATAGGACTTCCCCACTGGTAACTCGAGGAGGGCTTGGCTTTCTCAGAATGATCCTAATTTCCTGGACACAGTTTTTTTCTCAGAATCTCAACCCAAATAAGTCAATACTCAGCACTGTTCTATTTTAGAACCCTTAAAAGTTCTGTTTCTCAATGTCTGTGAAGAATATGCTATGATATAGTTCTAGATGACATGTTTCTTCACAGAATTCCACCTATAACAGTACCCCTTATAGGTGGGGTAGACAGTGTATTTTAAAAGCATTTTGTTTCCCTAAATCTCAAAATGGTTCTTACATATGAATACTTCAAATTGTCTAACAAACAAACAGCTAAAAAGGACATAACCTGTGGCAGTTACAGGGGAGTAAACACCCTGTGCAAGCATCTCATTTAGACAATATCAACTCATTAGATGAACTACCAGCCTGTCTGCATACCTTCCTGTTTCGTTCCTGATGCACATACTCAACTCGGAAGGAAGGAAGGAGGGAAGGAAGGATGAAGTGGGATTTGTTTTCCCAAACTAAAGTTTTTCAAGAGCCTGTGTTATTCCTGCTAGCATTTCCATCATCTCTTGCATTGCCTTTAGGGTTGTCAGGCCGACTCCATGGAGGCTGCTATGATTACGGGTGTGTGTAGTGAGAGAGACTGATGTCACTGTGATGGTTTAGGTGTCGTAAACCAGACGCACCCGTGCTTCCTGCTAGGGCATGCCAGAGGCCATAGTGATGAGTCAACATCAGTCCGGATCTGTCTGTCTCTCTCTATCTCTCTCTCTCTCTCTCTCTCTGTCTCTCTCTCTCTCTTTCCCTGGCCCTCTCTCTGTCTGTCTCTCCCCAGCCCTCTCTCTGTCTCTGTCTCTATCTCTCTTTTTCCCTGGCCCTCTTTCTGTCTCTCTCTCTCTTTCTCTCTTTTACTCTGTCTCTCTCTCACTCTCTTTCTTTATCTCTCTCACCTTCTCTTCCTTTCTTTCTGTCTTTCTCTCTTCCACTCTTTCCTCCTCTTCCCCCCTCTCCCTCTCTCTCTCTCTTTCTCTCCATGTATCTTTTTCTGTCGTTCCTGGTGATGCCAGTCTGGCCCTGGCATTGAGCAGACCAGCACTGGACTGGGCCGTGGTCATGTGACTAAGCAATGTGCAGCACTTGCACAAAGTGGTCAGTATCTTCGCCAAAACAGAGGACATTCTTTCCATGGGGCCTGTGTGAGAGTACACAGCGATTGGCAAAGAGGAAACGACATAGAGTTCTCCCTCTTTTCTTTTTCAGATGACACGGTTTTAGGGAAAGGGGGTGTCTTCTTTCTCTTCTCTTTTTGAGAGACACGGTTTTAGGGAAGGGGGGTGTCTTGTCTCACTTTTTTTGGGAGACAAGGTTTTAGGGAAGGGGGATCTCTTTTCTTTTTGAGAGACACAGTTTTAGGGAAGGGAGGTTTCTTCTCTCTCTTCTCTTTTTGAGAGACCCGGTTTGTTGGGTGCGTGTGTGGGGGGAGTATTTCCATCTAAAATTACGTGTCTTAGCTGTGAATTATAACTGCACACCATCTCAACTCAAAAGAAATGCATACATTAAGCAACACTGATAATCACACCAGAGAACACAAACCCCGCTGTGATATCACCACCCAGGCAAGCTTTTTTGAGGAAGGATAATTAGTTCTATATGGAAAGTGTGTTGTTCTACCTCACCGTGTGTCTTATGACTAACTGATGGCAGGGGCATGTCTGGTCTTGGCAGTTCTTTCAGCATAAAGTGTTTAATCCTTAATCCTGTTCATTTCCATATCCTGTGGCTCTTAAAGGAGTTTATATAGGTGTACACACAAGTCTTCACACACACCACAGACACGCACCACAGACACACACACAAACACAGGAGGGGGGGGGCAGAGAGAGAGAGAGAAAGAGACCATCAGAGAGAATGCCACAATGGAGAACTGGATTATGAGTTAATGAGAGGGCTTTCAATTCAGGAAGCAGATTTTTAACAATGAACTTAATTGTACAGTTTTGACTTGGAATGCACATCCCCCACCCACCTAATAGTGACTCACACATCACACACATACTGTATCTTCTACACATCTCTTACTGTGTATGCTGTTTACGCAACTCCTGACAAGTACGTTGTAATTTAAGGCGTCTTTTGCTGCACACGATTCTGTTTAGTTCAAGTAGACAAGTTTCACCTGAAACAGCCAGGGTGGTTGGTGTTGATAGATTGTGGTGCTTGTTTGTCATGATTGGCTGGATCTCAGGAACCAGTCTGATTGGTCCCCGCTCCCCACCCAAACACACACACACACATACACACACACACACACACACACACACACACACACACACACACACACACACACACACACACACACACACACACACACACACCACTGCCCACCCATCATATTTTAGACTGTCATATAACCAGGAGTCATATAGTCTGTATCTATATCAGCTAAAGAAATGTTTAGACAGTATCAACAAACATGAATGAACATGAATAAGTGACAGTGACGCTCTTTCTCAATGACACTTTCAATGACACTCTCATGGTTTATTGTGGCGATTTTAAGCTCTTTTTTGAATTTGAACTCAGCCCCCTGAAAAATAAAGACACTGTCATTACATATAATAATATTGTACTTAACATGGAGAACCAGGGTCAGGGGGCTAAGGGGGCTAAGCACCCCTAAAGGTCAGATCCTATATTGTCCCTGTTCTCATAAGTTCCTTCTCGTCATAAAATTACCTCTTTGTTTCAGGCCGCTGATGATTGTCACACAGAAGATCACTACCCTTGCATTTCAAGTGCACGATGGTAAGACACTCACAATGACAAGTCTGATGATGTTTTTCAATCTGTTATCTGCACCTATAAATGTGTACATTGCTGTGTTTGTGTGTGTGTGTATGTGTATATTTTTTAATTGATGCACCATGGTCAATATACTTAACATATTATCAGTTCTTACATATTGAGGATAATTTGTTTGTTTGTTCATTTATTTTAAGTTATTTGGTGGCCTTAAGTGTCATATAATCATAGCCTTAATCTAGCAGACCTGAGATGGTTGTGTTAGTACTGGTTGTGGTTTAAAGTGATGTTGTCTGTGTTATCAGGCACATGTAAAGAAGATACACTGACAACAGAACAAAAAGAGCAGGCTGTAGTGTAAGTATTTTACAGTTTGTATTATACTGGGTTATGCCTTTGCCTACTCTGTGTTCCTCTGCATATCTGTAGCTTGTTTATGTCCTCTTTTGTAAGTCGCTTTGGATAAAAGCATCTGCTAAGTGTAATGTAATGTAATAGTGTATTTATTATGAGAAATATTTCACGCCTGTTCCCAGCTTCATATGGAAATGTCCTGATAGATGTTTAGTTTAATTAAAATGAGCTTTAAGTTGTGTAAGGGATAACGGACACTGAGGTGACTGATTCCATGGAAATAGTGATGAGGGGGAGGCAGAGAACTGTGACGCGAAACGGAGTGGAGCTCCCTCTGCTGAGTCATTATTTCCACAGAATTGGTCACCTCAAAGGCCGTTATCCCACTTATCTCTCGTTTCCATCTATAACAAATGTTTTAATCCACTGGTCCCTTCATATTTAAGATAAAATGTGCATACACTACTGAAATTTCCGGTTGATTTGCTACGTTATAGCATTCGTTAGGAAAATGTACAGTGTGAAATAGTAATTTAACTGTTTATTTGGCTACTAGAATTGAGAGAGATATGGAATGGTGATTCTTATTTATTTATTTATTTATTGGAGATCTACTTCAAAGGTAGCCAGTTATATAAAGCTAATGCCCACCTCATCAGCCAATCAGAAAGGAGGATCACATTGCTAAAGGAGATAAATTCATGTATTCAGTAGTCTTTTAAATTGCATATCTTGCCATGGACTGTGAATGCCGTTCTGTTGGATTTCCTGGAGTGGAATGGAATATAGACAGTTTGCAATGACATACAGTATTTTGGTTAGGCTGAGTCATCCTGAACTGAGCAATTGAGTATTTTTTCAGTGACATTTTTTTTTGCCTGGGCAAAAAATCTCTACACTTAAAATACTGCTCACTAAGAATTGTGGTGAATAAAATAAATTGGAGCGAATGAGGTCAGTGTCGTTTTGCTGACTGTTCAAATCCAAATGCCATAGTACAGAGCCAAACACACACTGCACAAACAGTAATGTAGTCTAGAGTATTAAATCTTTTCCCGTAACTTCTGTGTGGGGAGCACTTCTTATAGAGCAGAAGATATACCCAGAGGGAGAGGTTTTATGAAGAAGTTGACCTAAAGTATTCAGTGAAATAGTTTTGACAGGTACAAGAAGTGTCATCTTACACAAAGGTGAAATTGTAAGCAAGCGTGTGTGTGTGTGTGCGCGTATCTCTGTGTGTACAGTATGTTAGGTAGAAACAAGCAGTATATCCTCTCAGGTGATGTGGACCTGTTTTGTAATACCTGTTTTGGGTTGAAACAGCAGATAAAATCACCACCAGTGAAATCACCACCCCTCTCTCTGCCTCTCTACCTCTCTGTCTCTCTGCCTCTCTGTCCCTCCCCCAGATCCAAGCCCTCGCTGCTGCAGTACCTGAGCTTCAACCTGAACTTCTTCAGCGTGCTGGTGGGGCCCTGCAGCAACTACAAGGACTACGTGGCCTTCATCGAGGGCAGGCACCTCCAGACCAGGCTGCGGAGGCCAGGTGCCCCGGGCACACCTGTGCACAACGGCTGGGACAAGATGCCCGAGCCCTCGCCAGTGGTGAGACACCGCCGGGACTTTAAATTTATATATATGTATACACACACACATACTCTGACAGAGACACACACACACTAACACATGCATAGACATACAGACACACAGGCACACACACACACACATATACATACACACACACATACACAGACACACACACATACTCACACACACCACACACATGCACATGCACACACACACACACACACACACACACACACAAACATACACACATACACACACACACACACACACACGCACGCATACATACACACACACACACAAAACCCCTAACTTAAGTCTGAAGTTCCACTTGATGGTAATGGATGTGGTGGCATGAATCATTACCAGCATGCTGATAGAAGCAGTTTTGTCTGTTACTGTCAAAGTCTCTCAGTGTTTGACTAATGAGTCTGTCGGTTTTTGTCATGAATAATCAATAATGGCAGTTTAAATTGATCTGTGAATATCATATCTGTCCCTTGAGGAAAAAAAATCTCAGCCCAGTTGTCTTGAAAATGACTTTTGTAGTCAATGCATTTCACATTCATTTTTGGCTAGGATTTCTTATTTGAATGTCTAGTATTTAATTAGTGTGCAATAACCCGTACTGTATATAAAACCTAATTTATTCTCTTTGCATATGTATATAGCGCCTCAGGACTGTGCACCCTACCCACTTTTTATTCTTTATCTGTTTCTTGCACTATTATTCATTTTATTGTATGTTGGAAATATTTTACATACATGTCTGCATTGAAGACGGAGCTGCTTTTAATTTCATTGTACTTGTGTATAATGACAGGAAAAGGCATTCTATTCTATTCCGTTCTATTCTATTCTACTCTATTCTTTTTATTCTATTCTATTCTATTTTATTATATTCCATTTTATTCTACAGTGTTCTATTCTATTTTATTCTATTCCATTTTATTCTACAGTGTTCTATTCTATTCTTTTTATTCTATTCTATTATATTTTATTATATTCCATTTTATTGTATGGTGTTCTATTCTATTCAATTCTATTGAATTCTATTCGACTCTGTTCTATTCCATTCTATTCTACTCTATTCTATTTTACTCAATTATATTCTACTCTACTCCATTATATTCTATTCTATTGTATTCTATTCTACGGTTTTCTATTCAATTCTATTCTACTCTACTCTACTCAATTATATTCTACTCAGTTCTATTCTACTCCCTTCTATTATATTCTACTGTATTCTATTCTGTTCTATTCTATTGTAGTCTAGTCTAAAGTGTGCATTAAAGAACTGGATGGACAGCCCAGCTATAGTGTGGTGAGCGTTGACCTGTGTGTGTGTTTCCGGTCCCCACAGGGTGCTGTTGTCCACAAGCTGCTGGTCTGTGCTGGATGCCTGGTGGTGTTCTTCACGGTCACTAAAGCCTTCCCCATTGAGTACAACATAAACGGCCTCTTCGTCAGCAAGGCGCCCTTCCTCACCAGGCTGGCCTACGCCTTTGTGTCCATTCAGGCGGCCCGACCCAAGTTCTACTTCGCCTGGACACTAGGTGTGGGCACTACACGCCTCTGCCTCTCCCACTGAACATATTAGTAACAATACTTAATAAAAGCGTTATAAAGTTCTAAAGTTTCTAAGCTTTGTGTTTAGTCAACACTTCGGGTCAACTCCTGTTGTTTTTTTACATTTTTAATGTAAATGACTTGAAAATGACTTGACTTGACAAGCACTGAGAAGTAGAAATGAGAAGTGCCATCGTGTCGGTCTAAGTCGTCTTGGGCACTTCCCTGCAGAAGGACGTGGTCTCTTGCCCACTTGGCTTGTACTTTAAATTTGTTTATCTGCAACCATGGAAACAATATTGGATAACAAGCTGCCCATGTTTGTATAGCATGTATACAGTACAGGACACACCTTTTCATTCAATGTGTTTTCTTTACTTTCATGACTACTTACATTGTAGATTCTCATCATCAAAGGCATCAAAACTGTGAATAAACACATGGAATTATGTGCTTAACAAAAAAAGCGTCAAGTCTTAACTTGTTAGTTAAGTACATAAGTACATAATTCCACAAGGCCATGTTTGTATAGCATGTATATATCAAAAGGGCAGTGATGTTGAGCATATTTGGAGCACAATGCAAATGAAATTCCTCACATGAAGGGAAATAACTTGCCTCTAATGTCGTATTGTGTTACCCTTGTTATATTTGCATGCATGTCTTATTCTTTCCCCCAGCGGATGCAATGCACAATGCAGCGGGTTACGGCATCAAAGGCCTAAATGAGAAGGGCGAGGTGTCCTGGGACCTTATTTCCAATATTCGCATTTGGGAAATCGAGGTCAGTAAATGGAAAATAGTATTTATTATTTTATAGTAATTAGTAGTTAATCATTTTTAAATACATAGTAAAACACTCTGAGATGGTTGTGGTAATGGGTCGATATTACTTCATTTGACTGAATAGGTGACTGTTAAATATTTACAGCTGTACTGTACTCTATAACACGATATCAGAACACCAGCACAAGTGTTATGATCATTTATTTATGCCTTATCTGTAAAGGTGACAAGCTAATGACCTCTTAACTGATCTTTGATCGTATTTGTTTTTTGCAGACAGCGACAAGCTTTAAGAATTTCATTGACAACTGGAACATTCAGACAGGAATTTGGCTGAAATTGTAAGACATTTCCTTTAATTGGTCAATATTGAAGTTTAAGCTAAAACAAAAATACTTATGGGCACTGTGGAACAATGTGATGGGTTCATTTTAGACAGTATCAGAACATGTAACGGTTCATTTTGAACAGCATGGGACAATGTAAAGGCAACTGTTTCTCATTTTATTCCACAATATATATTTGGATTCTCTTATAGTATTGTGCCCCATTAATGCCAGTTCATCCTCCAAACATTCTTGACCCACCCGTGTGATGGTACAGTCACCCTGAAGGGTTGTACCTTAAACTACTTACTGAACCTAATGCATCAAATTTATGGTCATTTCACTTCATCAGCGTAGTCAAGTCTAGTCAGATTTATTTATATAGTACGTTTAAACTCAAAAGATTGATCTAAAGTGTTCTTCAAAACAAATAATGAAACAATAATAACCATAATAGTGAGTAAATAATAATAACAATACAATTATTAACAATAATAATGGTAATACAGTAGTAATAACAAGAATATATTAGTATTAATAATAACAAGCATAGGTGTAGGTAGAGGGCTGTTAGTTTTTGCTTCTTTGGTTAATGCTTGTTGTGTGTGTGTGTGTGTGTGTGTGTGTGTGTGTGTGTGTGTGTGTGTGTGTGTCGGTCTGTCTCCCGTGTGTGAAGTGTGTGTTATGACCGGGCGTCACGCTATCGCACGGCTCTGACGTTCGTGCTGTCTGCGCTGTGGCACGGCGTCTACCCTGGATACTACTTCACCTTCCTCACCGCCATCCCCATCACCATGGCAGCCCGCGCCGTAAGTCTCCACACTCAGTCCATCTCATCTCACTTAACAATGCCCCTAACACTGGGGACTTTTAGTACATAGCTCATACACCTAGCTGTGAGTCTCTACTGTCCATCTCAGTTAACAATGCCCTGTGTTGTAGTCAGAGGTGGAGAAAGTAAAAGTAAAAGTCTGCCATATTCTCCTTCTGTCTGTGCCCCTAACACTGGGGAATTTTAGCACATAGCTCATATACCTGGCTGAAGAGATGTGGTAATTTGGATCAGCTGGTTCAGTGAATTGGTTGGAACTAATATGTGGCGGGACTTTTACATTTTGAACCCGGGATCATCATGGCCACCCGCGCCGTGAGACTACTGTCCATCTCAGTTAACAGTGCTCTGTGTTATCAGAGGCTGAGAACGTAAAAGTCCTGCCATATATTTCTTCTGACTGTGCTCATAACACAGTAGGAATCTCCACAGTCCATCTCAGTTAACACTGCTCTGTGTTGTAGTCAGAGGTGGAGAAAGTAAAAGTAGAAGTCCTGCCATATTCTCCTTCTACCTGTGCTCCTAACATAGGGGGGTTTAGTAATTAGCTCATGTACCTAACTAAAGAGATGTGGTAATTGGGATCAGCTGGATAAGTAAATTGTCTGGAACAAATACAGGACTTTTACTTTCTGAACCCGGGGTGTCCACCTCTGGTTGTAATGCAGTGGTGATGTAATAAGTTTGATTTAGAAAAGTGCTTTTCATACAAAGGAAGTCCACCTGCAGGTGTCAATTCCAGCTTCAAAATAGAAAATAAAAACTTGCCAGGTATTCGTTCTACTCGTACACTTAATCCAGGTGACAAATTAGCTGTTCTACCTGAGTAAACATTAGGATTAGCTGGTTCAGGAAATGTTTGGATCAAATACTGTATGTGACAGCACTTTTTACTTTCTGAATCCAGGACTGACACCTCTGTAGTCCATCTCTAATATCTATTCTTACTGCTCTGTTCTGTAATCCACTGATGAGACACCTTCCACTCCGACTAACCTTCCTGTTGCCCCCCCCCCCCCTCAGATGCGTAAGAATGTGCGACATCACTTCCTGACGTCCGGCGTGCTAAAGCTAATCTACGACGTGGTGACGTGGGCGGCCACCCAGCTGACCATCTGCTACACCGTCATGCCCTTTCTGCTGCTGGCAGTAGAGCCCACTATGCAATACTACAGGTGAGACACAGCACACACACACACACACACACACACACACACACACACACACACACACACACACACACACACACACACACACACACATGCCCTTCCTGCTGCTGGCAGTAGAGCCCACTATGCAATACTACAGGTGAGACCCAGCACACACACACACCCACACACATACACACACACACACACACACACACACACACACACACACACACACACATGCCCTTCCTGCTGCTGGCAGTAGAACCCACTATGCAATACTACAGGTGAGACTCAGCACACACACACACACACACACACACACACACACACACACACACACACACACACACACACACACACACACATGCCCTTCCTGCTGCTGGCAGTAGAGCCCACTATGCAATACTACAGGTGAGACCCAGCACACACACACACACACACACACACACACACACACACACACACACACACACACACACACACACACATGCCTTTCCTGCTGCTGGCAGTAGAACCCACTATGCAATAGTACAGGTGAGACCCAACACAGCAATACACACACACACACACACACACACACACACTCATACACACACACACACACATGCCTTTCCTGCTGCTGGCAGTAGAACCCACTATGCAATAGTACAGGTGAGACCCAGCACCGCTAATACACACACACACACACACACACACACACACACTCTTATACACACAGCCAGCTCTCTTTCTCTCTCTCTCTCTCTCTCTCTCACACACACACACAGACACACACACGCTCACATACATACGCACGCCAGACAGACACACACACAGATACACACACACACTCATACATGTAGTCAGCTCTCACACACACTCCATCTCAAAAGCTACACACAGGACAGAGTAATACTGAGCTACGACTAGAGTGAAGCTTCCATTTTAGCTGAACTCCCTCTCCCTCCCACAGAGAGGGTTACTCCTGACTAAACTCTTCTTTTCCTCCTCTCTGTCTCTCTCTTTTTTTCTTTCTTTCACTCTCACTCCCTCTCTCTTTGTCTCTCTCTCTCTGTTTCTTTTTCCCTCTCTCTCTTTCTCTCTTTCTCTCTCTCACTACCTCTCTTTTTCTCTCTCTCTCTTTCATTTTCTCTCTCCCTCTTTCTCTTTCTCTCTGTCTCTTTCATTCTCTCGCTCCCCTCTCTCTCTTTTTCTCTCTGTCCCCCCTGTCTCTCTCTCTCTCTCTTTCTCTCTCGCTGTCTCTCTGTCCCCTCTCTCTCTCTCTCTCTCCTTCTCTCTCTCTCGCTCACTCCATCTCATTTTTCTCTCTTTCATTCTCTCGCTCCCCTGTCTCTTTTTCTCTCTGTCCCCCCTGTCTCTCTCTCTCTCTCTCTCTCTCTCTCTCCCTCTCTCTCTCTCCTTCTCTTCTTTTCATGTGTTTCAGGTCGATGTACTTCCATGTGCACATCATCAGTGTGCTGCTGGCCGTCTCCGTGCCCAACGGACCCAGAGGCCCCTCACTGCAGCCACACACACACACACACACACACAGCCTCAACAACAACGTCAAAGGACACTGACAAGCCTCTTTGCTGGACCACTGTGTTATACTGTGTGTAGTAGACTGTGTGTGTGTGTGTGTGTGTGTGTGTGTGTGTGTGTGTGTGTGTCTGTGTGTGTGCGTGTGTGTGTGTGTGTGTGTGTGTGAGAGAGAGTGTTTAGTGAGAGACAGAGAGAGAGACAGAGAGAGAGAGAGAGAGTGTGTGTGTGTGTGTGTGTGTGTGTGTCTATGTGTGTGTGTTTGGAGCAAGGGGCAGAGTTGCACAAAGGCCTCTCTGTGTGAAGACAACAAAGAGTGCTCAGGGAGGCCAGCACCCGCTGGTTGGGCGGCCTTGAGTAGCATAAACACACACACACACACACACACACATACACACATGCACGCGCACACATATGCATGCATACCCACACACATACCCACAAAAAGCCTGAGCAGATATGCAGTTACACAGACACACAGACACACAGACACAGACACACACACACACACACACACACACACACACACACACACACACACACACACACAGACACACACACACAGAGACCTCTAACAAAAAATCTCAGCAGATATGCAGTTACACAGACACAGAAATCTGCAGCAAACATGCACACACAGACACAATGAACAAACACAAACATTATTTATAGCAGGCCTATTCTCTCATACACATGCGCACACACACACACACACACACACACACACACAACCCTACCAGCCTACACATACTCACACACATACTCACACAAACACACACACGTGTACCCACACACACAGATGCACAAGCGCACACATACACACAACCTACTCTGAGACATAAAGCTGTGTGTACACCTGGACACGCATACACATCTCAGCAGCATACACACACCCATGTCTGACTAGCGGAGAGAGGGCGGTGGGGGAAAAAAACACTCTCTGACCCCAAAGTAGTTTTTCAAACATGGCCGCTGAGAGGTCACGGGGTCACGCCACTGAATCCATGGTACTGTCTATGCCAGGGCTATTCAATTAGTTTGGGACTGGGGCCAGTTCATCAAACTGAAACTAAACCAGGGGCTGGGCAATATGACTTATCAAGGTATCAATTAAAGCAATGAACTCAAATCATCGCTGAGTAATCTATCCGATGTTGGACCTCACATCTTAATGCCATAGCCCACGGACGTGTTTACGGAATATATTCACTCTCGCGTGTAATAACTAAATTACATTACACTTTCGGGGGCCACTATAAATCATCTCAAGGGCCGCATCTGGCCCCAGGGCCGCCATTTGAAGAGGCCTGGTCTATGCACTCCAATCTGACCCCTCCGTGTCCCTGGGAGACGGTCCCCCTTGCCACACTTCCACGAGTGCACGTATGCTAGCTAACCTCGTCTGGGGTGTGTTTTACTTGTGTTCATGAAGAGTACTGTTGACATTCTGGGTGCTGGCGAAGTCTTTAGTCCATATTAATTTAATACAACTGAGTGAAGAAGTATTTATTTTGAGGATTACACTGTATTTGAAGAAGGGCTGGTTAACAGGGCATCGTGAAGGATGGGTCCTGATTGACTGGTCCTTTTTCTTGATTGTTTGTTTGTTTGTTTGTTTGTTTTGTTTTGTACACATGAACGAACACATGGGGGTCGCCACAGAGGTGAAGCCGAGCCCTGCCCCCACACCACCATGTTGTATCTGTATTCTGAAATGTACTGGGTGTGTTTTTCAGAAGTGTCTGTTTTTTAGTGTTAAACTTTGATCGAACGAATGTATGTTTTGTTTTTGATTGTGTGTTTTTACCAGCTAATACTGCTACCAGTGTGTGTTCCTGATTTTTTGCTAAAAAAAGGAGAATATTGTAAGGCTGTGATGGCAATAAACTGATTAACAATTTGTATTTGAAACATACAACAATGCTTCCCTTTGTGTGGCGTTTTTTGTTATTATTCTGAACATTTTCTTAAAGATTTCTGATGAACTGCCAAAATTATATTGTCCAATGAGTCCTCCACATTACCATTTAGTGTTTAAAAAACATACAGTACAGGCCAAAAGTTTGGACACACCTTCTCATTATTTACATTGTAGATTCTGACTGAAGGCATCAAAACTATAAATAAACACATGTGGAAAGACTTAATTTTGGGAAAGTACATAATTCTATATGTGTTCATTCACAGTGCTGGCCTGTACTGTATGTTAGACATATAACCAGCAAAAAGACATCAAAATACATGGCATCATCAATGTGACTATCTCACATGTGGATGCAGACTCTAAATGTGTAAAGGCTGTGCTGCAGGCCTTCGCCTTGCACAGTCCACTCTAATTTCATTTTATCATGCATCTGCTTCTCATTCTGTGATGATCCAGACTGGAGATGCCCAATCCCATTCCTACTATACCCCCCACCCCCTTCTAAGTTCAGTTGCACTCTATTTTCTCATTGTCACAAGATGGCAGTGTTGGGGTTTGGTGATTATTTGTGGAGGAGTGAAGTTGAAAAAAAAAAAAAACGTTTTAAAAACTTCTGTGTTCTACTTCTGTGTTGTAGGCTACTTCTCTGTTCTAAACCGCTTCTAATGAGCTGTTATGCAGTTATAATTTTTAAGCATGTAGGCTTGCAAAGTTCTCTCATATTGATAGAAGCACCAAACAACAAATGTGTGCACAAAAAAAATATTCAGGTTATCCACATACACAGTATCCTCAGAGGTTTTATTCAAAGCAAACAAACAAAACAAATGTTGACAGCGCCAACGTTTTACATTGTATGGCACACTGAAGAACATTGATTGTTTTTGTGTTCATTGTGTAAGATATTTTGAATTGTCGATGTAAGTAAGTATCATCTCACATTTACAACCAAAGTACTTTTCATTATAAAGGGAGAGTATTTTTTTTTTAAAAGCGGAATTCAGTCAAGTAACACCGTACAGTATATTCAGTCTCAACCTTACTCAGTATATATCTGGACAATATACAGTAAGACAATACATGATATATAACACAATAAATGGCCTCCGCTGTATTTCAGATTCTCCAAATGCACGCCAGAAGAAGTGTTTTTTAAACATGGTTTTGCGAACACTCACAGAGGAATCGAAAATTGGATTGTTTGGCAAACCATTGCAGTCTTGGTGCCTATACTGAAAACACCGCCCCCTTTTTGTGACAGGCATATTTACCTTCAATTATTGTTATGGTTATTTTAATAAGTTCTGACAATTAAAAATGTTTTATAAGTAGTCATAATCTGACGAAGTTTAACAAAACAAACAGTTGTTTGTTTGTTTGCTTGTTTTATTGTGGCATGTGAGGAAAAAGGTGGAAAGAATTCTTTCACCATAAAGTCGTTTTACTCATTTCTGGTGATTGTTGGCCACTGCTTTGAGATCAAGAGTTCCAGCCATCGGTTCCAGCGGAAGCTTTCCAGTTATTGTGGCATGCAATACATTTTACATTCGTGAATGCTGGTTCGGGTTGGTCAATACCTTTTAGAAGAAAACTACTTTCTCACGGGGTCCTTAACCCAGTTCATGGGTGAATCCTACAAAGCTAATTACATGGATGTGTTTATTTATTTGTTATTAAAAACTACATTGGCCGTAGTCCAACTCGGGGGTAGTCAAGCACTCAAGTTACGCCTACCTCACACTTGCCTTACCTGAAAAAAGGTGTCTCCAACCAGGAAGCCGAGTTGTCTGTCACGCAACAGAAAATCCGTAGTCTCCAATAGGCTACCACTCAAAATAATGCTAATACATTGAACTTTTCTTTTAGTTTTTTTTAAACGTTTTTTGTTACCCGTTACACGCGATGAAAGATCTTAAAGTTTTCAGTATAGCTTGCCTCATCATTTTATATGGGGAGTTTGTGTCCTCCGTATGGCGTTCGACAGGTAAGCCATGACGCTAATATTAGCATGTGTATGTCTAACATTGGTGTTAAGGTGCCCGTGCTGCTTAGGCTACATTTTACTTAACTTTTATGCTAATGAAATAACTTTTTTGTAGCAAAAATGAAAAATTGTTAGCCTAGTCTAGTCAATTAAAAAGCAGGACGGAACAGGGCCACGCAAAGGTAGTAGCCTATGGGCGGGGCGGGCTATTCTATTTTGCTTTAAACACAGATTGTACGGTGAACAAGATGGCATTTTGTCCACCATCTACCTTCCTACAGATTAAATTAGACTGTTAGGATATTGGGGCAATGTTGATCAGTGTGGGCAGGTGGGGCGGTGGGTTCACCACAGGCTTTGTGTAGCATGCAGCCTTGTCAATTCCTCATAGAGTTTGCTCCCGTACAACTGTGTGTAGGTATCCTGACTTACAGCAATACTCCGTCTGGTCACGTTACTGTGAAAGTTGTTACTCCCAGCACTGCCCAGGCTTCTCTTAAACAACAGCCCATTGTCAAATGCATATTTATGTGTGGCTAACCAGTCTATGTGCAAACTACCCCTGTGGTCCATAAACTGAAGTTTATTGTGGTGTGCATCATCTGTAAACATTGGCAGGTGTCCAGCTGTTTGTCCTATCTCTTAAGCCACAGCACAGACAAAGAAGGAGCTTGGTAAAACTGGCTTTATTTACATCAGGATGTTTCAAGTTGAAGTTTCTTATAGACATTTTAACAATAGAGTTGATAGGAATTTGTCTTGGTATGCTTGGATCGACCACATGCTATTTGGTCTTTAGTTTACATTCATTACATTCATTTACCTTGTATGGGTTATGGGTTATCCAAACATCACCCTCATGCAAGGAACTTGTACAGCAACTTGTGCACAGACTTTACAAGTTTGAGCGCTTTTGGGGAGTGGGTGTTACTGTACGCTATAGTTCTGAGGCAACACCAGCGTGACCGAACCTGGCACTTAAAGCAACACTAAGTAGATTTTTCAAACTTAAAATAATGTTTCCAAAATAGTTTCAGTTGTTCATCAAGTCGTAACGGGGTGAATTCACTTTGCGTCCCTCCATGAGCTATAAATACACTAGTGTGTCGATCCAACCTGGAGTTCGAATGACAAAGACAATCCTGCTTCCAACCTGTAGGCCGACCAAAGATGCAAAGTGCTTTAGTGTTGCTTTAAGTCCACCTAAAACTTCCTTTAGCACACTTTGAGTCTCACCACCTATTTGATTGTGTCATACCTCTCTTACAACTTTGATTGTGTTCTCTGTCCCCACAGAAAGTCTTAAAGTGACTTTGACACTTGACCCTGGCACTGTGGTCAACATTAACAAAACCAATTTTGCTGGGCCTGAATGCACGGTGTGTGTTGGAGAGGACGACGAGAAATCATGCAAGACGGAGGCCGTCCTGAGCAACGCGGGACAAGTGTCAGTGACGTTCAGCTGCACAGCACCATGGGAAATTTTCACTGTGGAGATTATAAAGAAGTTAGGTGAGCTGAGTTAGCCAAACAAATAATGTTGGCTATAATACACTGAGCAATTTGCAGTGAATTAACCAGTGAAAAGAACAACAAGAGCAGTACAAAATTACAGATCAATTTCAGATCACAATCAATGTGTTATACATTGAGATGGACAAAGAACGAAAGAGGGAGGTGTATGTAAGGGTTGTGTATGCGTGGAACAGGCAAAGTACTATGTAAATGTGCTTGTATGCACAATTTAATTATGTGTAATCTGACCCATGCTAGAGGTTTAGCCTGGGCAAGGGTGTGCCCTGCAAATGTGAAAGCGCTGAGGCAGGGCAGTAATGCGTGTGTGACAGTGGGCTTGTTTGAAATGACTGGCTTGTTGAGAGGCTGACTTAAAGCAATGTATTCTGGACTTGAAACCGTGATGTTCTTGGACAATCTCGTCCGAATGTCACCACAACACATGGGTGTGATGCAGTGACGTTCGGACGAGACTGTCCAAAAACGTCACTATTTCAGGTCCAGATTGCATTGCTTTAAGTCAGGCACTTGGCCAGTCAGTCATTTCCAACAAGCCCGTTTACACTGTGGTGTGAAGGCCACTTTCACAGCTTCTTGTTAGAAGCTCTCCCTGAGCCCGCTAGCGTAGGAGTGTAGGCTTCTCTAAGTGCAGCTTCACATCAGCCAATGAATGACTAATGTATCACCAATGTATGACCAGCGTATCGCCAACGAATCACCAACGTGTAATGATGGGTCTATCTAACGTGGGGCTTTGTATGCTTGAGGGACACCCTGCACTTTGATTGACAGGCACAGCTGTTGTTGCTGCGTCAGAAGTTGAGCATTTTCCAAGTTTTTAATACAAGCTACTCTGGTGTAACAGTGCTACATATCCTTGGGACAGTCAGTCATGTGAACACAAAGTCACTCCGGTTAGAAGGAAAGAGAGAGAGTTGTCCGTTTAAGAGTATAGTTAAGTTCAGGTGCTTGATGATTTTGGATTTGCAGTGTTTTTGTTTCATGCAGAAATGTTGCCTAATTTCGTTTTCTCTCTTTGCAGTCCTTCATTAAATGTAGCCTAATAATAAAAAAACGTTGCATGCCGTGTCATTTTAAATGCGGCTCCCAGTGCTTTCTTTATGGTGAGAAACAGGTACCAATGGCTCTTTGAGTGGTAAAGGTTGCCGACCCCTGGTGTAGGCCAATGGCTCTCGAGGCAGAATTTAAACATCCAAGCAGACGGCACTTTTTGTGCCACTATAGAGTCTGTACATGTCTTTGCAAGCCCCCTTGCAAACAAGAGACTTGCTTCTTTAACTGAGAAGTGGTACGAAAACAAGTTTTTCAACAGGCTGTCACATATTTGTGTTGACTTTCGCCACATCTGTTAAAGTCCAAAAGAGTCGATTGTCACAGTTCAAATGTGCCTCATTTCCTCTTTAACTCTTGATGTTCATTTCAATAATGGAGTTATTTTCTGATCATGAGCCCCACTCTCAATGTGTTCCAGAATGCAGTACAAAGCCCTGTCAGCATGTTGTCACACCAAAGGATTCCGAGCCTCTCTTTGAGTTCAACCGAACATTCCACTGGTGTCTGAGAGCCCCCGTCAGGATGACCTTCCATGTGTCCTTCAGTGA
This sequence comes from Setipinna tenuifilis, assembly GCA_030347295.1. Classification (NCBI taxonomy): domain Eukaryota; kingdom Metazoa; phylum Chordata; class Actinopteri; order Clupeiformes; family Engraulidae; genus Setipinna; species Setipinna tenuifilis. Next base: position 8,162,560 of record CM059277.1, read on the forward strand.
CACAGGCCTGACGCAGATTCGTCCCTTCGACACCTGTCCCAATGGACACACCTACAACCTTGTCGCCCTGGAGACCACCAAGAATGTCCACCTTGGGTCGTTCTGTGCCAACGGCACCATCACAGGGGTGCAGATTCTAAATGGCGGGAAAGTCGTTCTGACAGTGCTGGGGGGGAAGAAGCTGATACCCCAAACTTTTGGTGTGTCCTGGGGAGAGGACATTAAATGTGAGTGAGTCTGTGACATTTTTAGACCCTGAGTTCATGTTTAAGGAGTCCACAGGATAAACACAGGCATGGTCACAAAATGCAGAAACTGAGAAAATGTAATGTAATGTTGCTCATTTATTCACAGGAATGCTTTTGAAAAAGCTGGGGTTTCAATGCAACTACTGATGGGGGAAATAACTTAAAAAATGGGATTTTGTGACTGATATTTGATGCTCCCTTTAGAGTCAGATATTTGATGCTCCTTCTAGAGTCAGTGGTACCATGGGAACCACTGGCTGAATCTCCCCATCACAAGTGCCTTTAGTATGTTCAGTCAGTGTCTTACATCATTAACCCTTTGCCTTCCAGCGCTCGCAGTGGTCAACGTGAAGCTCCCCAAGGGCCAGTCCTCTCAGGAGTTTTTCTCGGCCAACTACCCGATGAGCTTCCCCGACGACGACCTGATGACGTGGAGCTTCGGCGTGCCGCGGTTCCACGACACCACGGTGAAGTTCCTGCAGCACTCGGAACCGTTCTGCCGCAAGAAGGAACCGGTCGTGGAGTACGAGCAGAACGGCAAGCGCCTGGTCAGGACGCTGTCGGACCCGCAGCTGACGGGCGAGCAGGGCTCCTTCACGCTCACGCTGCGGAACTGCGAGATGGACGTGAAGCGGTCGCGGGCGGAGGCCATGAGGCTGACGCTGCAGTTCAGGGTGTCTGCCATCAGGACGGGCAGTGAAGGTCAGACGCTTTGGTCTCTCTCAGTCTGGCCTTTACCTATGTGGCTTTATATATATATTTGTGTGTGTGAGTGTGAGTGTGTGAGTGTGTGAGTGTGTGAGTGTGTGAGTGTGTGAGTGTGTGAGTGTGTGAGTGTGTGAGTGTGTGAGTGTGTGAGAGTGTGTGAGTGAGTGTGCGACTGTGTGTATGTGTACAAGCTCAGGGATTCATTTTATATAAAGATTTCTTTCAGGGGTCAAGGCTTTAATTTTGTTCATTGTGAAAAGTACCATTACTGTAAATTAATGGAATTGAGTGGAATGGAAATTAAATTAAGTTTTATGGCAACATGGTTAACTTATCTACAATAGTGTATATGCCACTCAAGCTAGAGTTTGCTCAGGGAACAAACCTTTAAAGAAACTGTATTTGTATAGCACAATTTATACAAGATGTAGCTCAAAGTGCTTCAGCAGTTTAACAGGAAAAACACAAGACTGTATTTGTTGCAGCTTGGTAGCACCAAGAAAGTTCATTTGGGCACTGTTGACAGTTCCTGCTTATTTCCATAGGGGTGACAGGGGTGAGGAATAACCTGTTTTGCATTGATCTTTAGCAAGATCTTAGCCAGATGTGCATCAGAGGTGGTTTCCCTCCTTGAAATGAGTAGAGCAGACATGAACAGAAGCTGACTGTATAGCAAAGATGAGGAAATCAGTCAGAGCTGATGGCGTAAGACTGATAGTGTCAACTGTTGGTAACTGTTTCAATGATTTCTTGTCAAAACTCTTTTGTTTGACACCCACAGCAGTGAGGTGTGACAGCGAGGAGGCCTTTTAGATATGTTGGACTTCCTCTAAGACCTGAGTCATTGATGGCCTTGATTAGTGTAGGGTGAGGTAGGACTAATGCTCTGATAGAGTTTCATTATCTGGTCAAGAGAAAGTAGTTTGGCCTTCTTTATGCATTTTCACTCAATTAACTAAATACAAAATCTTAAACTATAAGCTCAAGTTTATTTGTGTTTGTCTTTCCGCTGCTGAAAAGGAGTGTGACTTCATTCCAGGTGAATAGTTGCTTGACCACATGATTAATGGTTCAAATACCTCATGAGCCACAAATGACTTATGTTTGACAAATAACAGTGTTAGACATAAGCGCTGTTCAGGCACTGTACTTACGACAGGCTTCATTTTTGCTTCAAGCACGTCATCTTGTCTTCTGTGTGTCTGTGCTCTCCAGTGCTGTGTCCTGTGGACTTCACTGAGGAGAGCAGCCTGACTCTGCATATTGCGAAAAAAACAAGCGACTCCACCTGCAAACTAAAACTAGAAGGCGTCGCTCAAGACAGTGTGATCGTACCCCCGGGAAAGAAGTCTACCCTGTCCTTCAAGGACTGCCAAGAAGAGGACCTGCTTTTGACTGTCAACAAAACTATAGGTGGGTTTGTACTGGAAATATACAGACCCTCTCAACCGTCAGTACAAAAACAATGGCTGACTGTTTTAATTCCCAAACTTTATTCTGGTGCGTTTTACATTAACACAGTTGAAGCAAAAAATCCTGTGGTAACAGCTATGGCGCTTATAAGCTGAACTCTCTTGGAACGGTCTGTACATGCACTGCTCTGGAAGAAGGATAGCGTTCCCGGTTTCAAGGGAATTATTCTTTTTGAGCAAAGGGCATGAAGCTACTGCATGCTCATGCATGCTGTAGTCTAGACTAACTCAGCTAGAGGTGCCAACCCCAGCTTCAGAAAGTAAAAACCCTGCCACATATTTGATCCAACCATTTTCTGAACCAGCTAATCTTAACAAGCACACAAATCATCGGACAGGTAGATGTGCTCACTAGTGAAGCCAACTGAGTTTAGGTCCACAGGCAGAAGGAATACATGGCACTGTTTCAGCTTACTGATTACGTCTGATTGAACTTACACCTCTGATTTGAACAGAACTGATTTGAAGAAAAGCCAACAGACAAATTGTCTCTTTTTATTATTCTGTCTTTTATAATCTTGACTAAAGGGCGTAAGGCTTGTGAGGACAGGGCAGTAGAGACTAATTTGAAGGCTGGCCCTTTAAAGGTTCAAAGTTTTTTTTTTTATTATTTGTCAACTTCCCTTTATGTGCAGGATATGCAGAAAAATTCTAAATGCCGTTTCTCTTCTTTCTGACAGTAATGACGTAAACCTACACAGTTACCTAGATAACATTTAAATATAGACATTAGAATAAATATACAGACAGTACAGTAAATAAACATTACATTACACTTAGCATACACTTTTATCCAATGCAACTTACAAATGGAGGACATAATAAGCTAACAGAGGTGTGGAAGAACACAGAGTAAACTCAGAACACAGACTACCCTCCTACACACATACATGTGCCTTAAGTACGTTTCCCAGAGCAGGGACACTACAGACACACATGCCCCCTACACGACAGTGGACAGTTGACAGACAGTGAGACAACAGATAATTAAGTAGGTAGTGCAAAAAAAAAAGTCACAGTGCAGTTGTAAACAGATAATACTGTGTGAAATGACCGTTTCTCTGTGTGTATGTCTGCAGCATGCCAGCGTCTGGAGGACTGTCCTGTCCGCCCGGTCCCTCTGGTGGTCCCCTCCCTGGAGAGGTGTCTGCCCGAGTCCCTGAAGACGGTCCACTGGACCCTACTGGCCCCGCACCACGGCACAGTGGAACTCTGGGCCTACTCTGGCACGCTGCACCAGTCCCTGCCGGGCCAGGAGTGCAACGGCAGTGTCCAGTTCCGGGTCGCAGAGGCCGACGGCACGGCCATCGGAGAGTTCTGCCCCACGGGCGTCATCTCCGAGCTGCAGGTCCACAGCAACGTGACCGTCACCGCCACACCAAGGAATGACCCCTTCCTGAGCGAGACCTTTCAGACCTTCTTCAAGGTCTGCTTCACAGAGGAGATCAGAGGTGTGTGCTAATCGCTGTCTCATTCTGTGCATTTTTGAAAAGGTTTGTAGTGCTTTTATTTAGGGCTGGCTGCAACAAACGATTATCGTCTTAGTCCATAAATCTGTCAATTATTTTGTCAATTCATCACTTAGTTGTTTGATGCACAAAATTGTTTGAAAATATTTAAGACTGTTTTCACAAAGGTCAAATGCAGCGACTGCAAATGAATGCAGTCTGCTGTTTCAGAAAATGGTTGGATCACATGTGTGGAATTAAATCTATAGCAGGGTGACCTTTGACCTTGCTGAGGCCGTGATTGACAGATTGACCTCTCTCTGACCCTGTGACCTCCACAGAGACGTACATCTTCATGATCATACCTCTCTCTGCCTATGACCTCCACAGAGACGTACATCTTCATGATCAGCCCCCAGAAGGACCGCGCCCCCAGTCTGCTGGCCTCCCCCGGCTGGCCCGGCGGCATGAAGCCCTACTCCACCGCCTCCTGGATCACCCGCTTCCCCGACAAGATGGACGCCCATCTGACCTTCACCAAGGTCAGCCAGCCCAAGTGCAGCCACCGCCACACCAGCATCCAGGTGCAGACGCTGGGCTCGCAGGAGGAGATGTACAGCCGGCGCGAGGACGAGGAGGGCGACAGCGAGATCACCGTCTACGAGAGCTTCTACCTCAACATGTCCAACTGCGAGCCGGAGCGGGGGTCCTTCAGCGCCATGTGGGAGACCAAGCTGAAGAGACACAGACGTACGTATGGCTAACGGCTTGCTTTTCCAGTGCACATAGATGTATGGTTAATAGCTTTCCTTGCTTTTTTCAGCTCATTGGTGTTATTTTTTATTTTGTTATGTTTAATTTGATCAAGCCCTTAACCAAAGAGCACCATCGAAAACAAAGTGTTATGTTCTTTTATGTTTTATATTCTTTTATGTTTTATGTTATTGTTTGTTATGAGACAGGATGAAAAAGCCTCTCTGCTCAAAGTTAAAATCTATTCAACTTTTGGAACACATTATTTCTTTTACAATGGGTCATTACTTGGCTACAGTGACTCACAGAGAGCTGAGTTCAAATATTAATGCTAATGAGGACCATATGTAGCTTGGCAACATTAAAACTAACCTTGACATCTCCAGCAAGTGTTTATTTTGGAATACTAGCAGTGCTTCTCATATTTTGGAGGCGGAAAAAGTGTTGCAGTGTGAACGACCCCTAAAGTGTTGTTGGTGTGTGTGTTGTGTGTGTGTGTGTGTGTGTGTGTGTTTGGCCCTGCAGGAATCATCCTCCCCATTGTGCTGGCTGTGGTAGGGGTGCTGCTCCTGGTCACCATCATCGCCCTGGTGTCTGTCTGTGTGGTGGTCAGGTGAGCATCTCACCTGCATGTACATCGATACATCAGTACACGGTTGATCACAAGATCAGGGTTGTAAACTCAGTTTGAACTAATCAGGTTGCTCACCACAACAGCTGCAATATGTCGTGTATGTATGAATGAACTGTGCTATACAAGTAAAGGAAAATATAAATATAAAATATATAAATATAAATATATGTGCAGCTCACAGCCGTTAAGTTATATCTTCTGCATGTTGCCTTTATATCTACACTGTAGTATATTAGCATAAATACACAAGCATGCACTTTGTCCATAGATTATACCTTTCCTAGTTAATTGTATGTCACTGTTAACATAATGTTGTATGTAGTCATGTCTGGCTGTATGAAATGTTTACGTATTGAATGCGGAGCAGGAAGAAGAAGCGGGAGATGGCGGACAATGTGGCGCGAGGCATCTACAACCCCAATGGCCACAGTTTCCTGCCAGGACTGCACGGGCCGCCCAAGACCGTCGATGACGACGACACACACATCTACGACTACATCGAGGACACGCTGGTGTACGGCCACCTGCTACGGGAGGACGAGGAGGGGACTGACCGCTACGGGGAACCCGTCGCCGTGGATACCTACCAGGCCTTCGACGGGCCCACGGCGGAGACCACGCCCCTCAAAGACACGGCGGCACTCAAACAGCCCAATGGGGAGGGAGAGGCAGAGGTGGGCGTGTACAAGCCGTTTGTACCGCCCTCTGAGGCCACACCCCCTGCTGCCCAGGACGACAGGAAAACCCCAGTACCCCTCTCTCCTTGCTCAGAAGCACTGCTGGTCCAGGGCCCCAACACGGGACAGAGCAGGGTCGGGGTAGGGGTCAGTGAGGGGAGAAGCACCCCAGTACCCCTCTCTCCCTGCTCAGAATCCCTGCTTGTCCAGCAAGTACCAGTGGACGTCTAATGGCCCGGTCAGACTATACGATTTTTTTTGTCGTTCACGATTGACTAACTAGGCTGACTGACAGGTTTGGGAGAAAGAGCGAGTATGAAATGCACCCCCCCCTTCCCCCATTTTCTCTCTCTCTCTCTCTCTTGCTCTCTTTCTCTTTCTCTCTATCTCTGTCTCTCTCTCCCTCTCTCTCTCTCTCTCTCCCTCTCTTTCTCTCTATCTCTTTCTTTCTCTGTCTCTATCTCTGTCTCTCTCTCTATCTCTCTCCCTCTCTCCCTCTCCCCCCCCCCTCTCTTTCTCTTTCTCTCTCTCTCTTTCTCTTTCTCTCTCTCCCGTCATACTCTATCATGTCACGTCACGTTTAGCACTCCTCCTGAGAAACCTGAGCCGGGGGGGTGTACAAGCCCAGGCCTGACACCTGAAGACTCCTGCTCTTAGTTAGCGTCAACACAACACATCAGGGAGGCTTTTCTCTTTCTCTCTTATTGCCAAGGACAGCTTTCCAAGAAACAGTAGCTTGCTCAGCACTGAACCAAATCAGGGAGTCTAAGCCATGTATTTACAAAGCCATATGTTCTGTAAGCGCCACAAAAATGATTTTTTTTTTTTATTATTATTATTTTTATTTGTTTTTTTTTTTTACTTTTATTCTTGTAACTGAGGGACTTACAGACTTACAAAAACGTCCTCGACTCGTTACAAGCACAGACTGCACACATACAGAACAGAATGTCTTACTCATTCCCAGGCTCCTTGTATATATTTGACTGCTGGTCTTTTCTTTGGTTGCGACATATATGTGAAAATATTCCGTAGGTGTTATGTGTGTGAAGTTTTAATTTCAGTTTTGGTTGGGTTAAGGTTCAAGATCAAGCAAGAGCAGCCACACAAGTTCACCTTTTTTCCCCATCTTGTGCAACAGTATGGATTACCATGAGCAAGAGACACTCAGCCCCAAGCGTCAAGCTTTTCCTGACTTGTGCAATGTCATGACTACTGTGTGAGAGGTAGCTTTAGTCACACAAAGCATACAGCAATGCTCTGTCACACCTCTAGCTCAATAGAGGGCTTCACTTCTGTTCGGAATAGTCATTGGGTTTCTTTAAAGGGGCTCTTTGACACACACATATACACACACACACATATACACACACACACACACACACACACACACACACGCATACACGCATACACGCACACGCACACACACACACACACACACACACACACACACACACACACACACACCTCTCAGGGCTTGCCTCTCACCTTAAGGAACTTCTCTGCCCCAAAGCATTCAGAATCTGTTGCTTTCATTGTCCATTTTCCTGGAAACCTGTTTCACAATAAGAAATAGAAATAGGTTTTAACTGTGCCACACTCCATTTAGCAAAATAGGATAGCCATCTGTGTGTGAGTGCGTGTGTGTGTGTGTGTGTGTGTGTGTGTGTGTGTGTAGGAAGGGGAGGGCTGAGAGTGACTCCAGATATGAGGTCAGATTTGAACAGCAGCTGGATCGTGCTGTACCAGATTATGTGCAGTGTGGTTCAGGCCCATCGGTAGTTATGCAAGCGTGCATGGCGCAGGTTCAGGTATGGATGAGTGGGGGAGGGTATTTCAGACCGATGCAGGAAGTTTCCTGTTCTGCATAACGAGATTGTCTGATTGACATTGATTTATATAAAGTCTTTGTTTTAGGAAGTGTTTGTCCCGGACTTTACAACACTAACATACTGCAGTTGCTCACCCCAAATGAATAAGTTTATTTTGTACATTGCTGAGTTTTATATTATGTTTTATAGTTAGTATAGGTTTTATTGATACTGTGATTTGACTGAAATGCACAAGGCCAAACATACGAGGTTAAGGTAGTTTTTTTGTCTTTTTGTTGTCTTCTTGTATAGAAAATGTATGGACAACTGAACTGAGAAAATAAATATTCCTTGCAGTGACACTTTTATTGAAGAAAGGTTTTTACATCATTTAAAACACGTTTTGTTAAAACACAAACACATTGAAGAAATCATGCAAGATTAGATGTTCTCTTCATAATAGTAAAGAAATTGCATACAGATAGATCCTTCACATTTCATCTTGGCATTATGATGATGACTCTCTCTCTCTTTCTGTGATCTGACCTGTTTTTCAAAAGCTTTCTTCACTCAGTATATTACCTCCCCCTCCTGACATAACCTTGTCTCCATCACCTAGTCAGGCTTGTGACACTCAGACTTGTGACACACTTTTCTTTCCCCAGAATCAGTGAAGAAACAAGAAATGCCAGTTTTGACCAGAATACCATGCATGCTTGAACGCTACATATTTCCTATGCACCAGTACTGATGATATATGGACTTGCGGTGATTACACTAGCGAACAGTGGTGTCAGTGTGGGCTTACAAAGGTCACACTATATTAAACTCGCACACAAAGGCTCTTTCAGCGCGGCAGCTGTCGTCGAACCACCTCCCGGTGGTGGGGGAGAGGGTAGCGCAGTTGTGGGAGCGGCCCCCGTCCGGCTGGTGGGTGATCTCGGTCTCCCAGTTCTTAAAGCGCAGCCCGGTGCCGCTCTGGTCGAACCAGTCCCCCTCTGTGACCATGTCATTGATGCCCAGCCAGACGTGCTCCTCCTGGCTGATGGTCTGACGGACGTAGTCGTGAAGCTTGTCGTTCTCAGCGCCGGACAGAGGGGTGCTGAGGACGCCCCCCAAAGTCATGCAGTCGTCATGGGCGGCGTGGAAATTCTTTTTCGCCGTGTGCGCTAAGAAGCACTTCCCCGGGACCTTGATGCCCCTCAGACAGACTGAAGGAAGGATGGGGACACATGGCGTGAGTGGACATAAACACCTGCGGGGTCAGACTGAGCCTCTCCCATCCATCAAAAGCCCCACTGGGGCCACCCTCCCGACCCCTCTGAAGTAACGGCAACATCTGGATAGTGTGTGCAGGTACTAATGTACCCCAACATTTTGGGAATGCGTAACCCCCTTGAGGAAATAACTCGTGGAGTGAAATGTCCAGTAGGGCAGGCTATATATTATAAAAAAGACTAGCAATAGAAATATACAAACAACATAATAAAAAAAAGATCTGGACATTAAATACTAAATCGTATTTTTTTATTAGCATAGACTTGTTAAATGCATATCCTACCTGTCTGTAAGGCTTGCTGCTCCTTCAGCAGGTTCACCTCCTGCGCTAAACTTTCAACCTGTTTCTTCAGCTCCTCAATAGCAGCTGTATTAGAGCCATCTGTATAAGACATTAAGAGATTGCGTGACGGTGGTCAAGTTCTTGAATATAATTTCGACTGCAAATGATTTCTACTCACTGTTCTCATTTAGAAAACATTATATTTCCTTTTTTCGTTGAAAATGGCAGACTATTGACAGATCCTCTCAAACACTTTCAAATCTAAACTTTAATTGAATTTCTACATCACAAATACTAATTCGGTAAGACTGGTGAATTTAATATAGGCGCATTCTACCTTTCTTTCCATTCTTCTTCTTGGTTGGTGACTGCTGAAAGGATGGTTGTGCAATGCAGAAGACACACAAGATTAGCAGTTTCGCGCTTCTGAGATGCATAACTGTATAAAAAAAAGCGTATGCAGTTTCTTGAGATGGTCCGGGCCACAAAATAAGGCTTGATTCTTCAGAAGTCCCAGATCCGCTGTCTGCGTGATGAACCTGTGCTGTGAGCCATACCAACCACCAGAGACACTATTTAGACCTGTTATGAGAGTTTGAGGTTGAAAAAAAGTCTTGTGCCGTAATCAAAATATGCAAAGCATTCCTGCTTGAGTGCGCAGTGTAGTCCACGAAATATGTGGCATTGTCTCTTTGACCACATAGCTTTGCATTACGAAAGAGGCGTTAAATTAGTGAGGGTTAGATTTCAAATGTTAAAACTGTGATTTTAAAAAGTGTTTCATTTAGTTAGCCTATAGGTCAGAGTTGTTGACGTTTTCCCTTCTGTTTTGCATTTAGCCTTTACTACTTAATTGTAGGCTAACACGTAATGAGATGTCACCTCAGTTCCAGGTAGCAATATTGTAGCTAATATTTTCTCACTTGATGGTGCTCAATTACGAGTAAATGAGACTAATAATTGTAAAGCTGTTCTGGCAAGGACTCCTGGATCACTTTTTTGCCTGAAAACATTCCGAACCAGGCTCTGGACCGCAGCAGCAGGAGCTGGCGTGGGAAAGCTCCTCCGTCCACATCTGCTTTCGCTCAGGAGCCTGCAGCATTGGCGGCGACTGCCACTGAAACGTGGCGGGCTGGGCCTGACATAATTACCCAAATAGCCTGCACATGGTCCACGCTAAGGTTGCGACCCGTACAGAGGTTAAACAGGGGACACCTGGACAACGGCGCTTTGCTTTACGAGATTTCTGCTCGTAATTTCACCTCATAGTATTTATTTATTTAACTTTACAGCTACGCCTCACCAGAGTTCCTGGCTGGGATAAGTGTATCAGGGCCACATCAGGACCATATCGCAGTAGCCAATCAGCTGTGATCAATACTTTATTTAAAAAAAAAATGTAATCATTGCTAGACAGTGGGACTATTGATTTCTCACTTTGGTTTCACACTGGACTAGGTCGAGCTGTTAAAACTGTTATCCCAGGGTCTGCCCCTTCTCTGCTTTAGGATGGGTGACCTCACCAGACTGCGATGCATCCTAACCAGTGCTGTCCACCTCTGATTTGTACCGATTGTATTCTGTGTGTGATCATCCTTGATAGTTTCCATTATATCACACTGTACAGACTGTTGTTATTAGACAGCTATTACATTACTTTTTTCAACAGGGTTGAAAAAGCTGTTGAAGGGGGAAAAGATAACTTTTTTGTATTGCTGATTCCACTTTTTTGTCAAAACTAAAGTGATCTGTTCATTAGTAGTGTGTGATAATGCACAGTAGACAGCAACCACGACAAAAGGGGGCCAGAGAAATGGTTTTAATTGCAATTCAGTTAAAATAATGATTTTGGTTTTCACACTGAAAAATGCAACATAAACAAAAAGTTGAATTCATTTTCCAAGTAAATAAACTGTATAAGACCAGTGTAAACATGAACAATAAGGAAGGTACAGTGTGTGGATTAGTAGCAAACCTGCGTAAACCTCCTAACAAAGTAGCCTGTTGAGTTCATTCTCCTGCATAGGCAAAAGACCCTAACTCACCAGAGTGAGAAAAATCTGCTTGCATGTTTTTTTCAGCGTTACAGCCAGGACAACATCTTATTTTTTCCCCCAAAAAAACCAACAGAATTGACCCAAGATATTTGGCTACATGACAATAACTCATTTTTTGCCCAAAACCAAAGTGACATTTTTTTTGCCTTTGCAGTGTAGTATAGGGCCCTCCTATTAGGAGATTTACGACCTTCTCATCCAGGTTTGCCTCTAAGCCACGCCCCCTGGGAGGTGAGAGGTGTGATGCAATGTGAAATAAAAAAATAAATAAAAACAAAAACATCAATAGTAGACATTAAAAAAAACAAAAACACAAGTCCACCACTGGTCTCCTTTAATGCCACCAAGCTGGCTGGATCTAATGCAGTTATCCTAAGTTTTACATGTTACTGGCATAGAATCATAATGATTTTATCCACTGAGCGTTGCTGAGGAACCATTCATTCAGACAGAGGAAGTGTGTGTTTAAATTAATAAGCCTTGCTGCTGGGAGTCAACATTGCCTTCAGGAAATGCAACCAGACCAGCACCTCCGTCATATTCAACTACTGCAATATGGCTCAAGCTGCAGCAAGCAGAGTTAGTATTTGATACTCCACTGTGATAGACTTAGCATCAGTCAATGTCCATCTCCCCTCTCTTTGTCTGCCATATATGTACTGTATATACGTAGATAAATGGATGGAATGAGTGTCAATCTTTAGGATGATTTCTCGCCTGGTTTCTCCAGCCTGTCAGACATTTACTTTGCAAATAACTCAGCCCAGAAGGTTTCGGGTAGCTTTCCTGTCCCTTGGAGCCTCTGTCTTTTGTGTGGTCATGACCGGAATGTAGAACCAGCTCAGTGTTGCGAACTTTTCAGCAACTTTCAGCAGCTGCAATGTTTCAATCTGATACTCAGTACTTTGACGGATTTAGATGTGTTTTGAGGTTTATCAATTTAACCATAACATGATTTCATCTCAGTTTATTTTCTGTGGTGTAAGACACACACACACACACACACAAAAAAAGAAACAATGCACAAAAAAACATGAGCATTACTATTTACATGTGTATTCCATACAAACACACGTTCGTTTGTTCTGTGCTGTAAGTGCCCACAGTCATTCCCTACATGTCCAGCTGCGCTCTTTATACACACACACACACACACAAGACCTGGAATGCTTGCGCTCATAATTAACCACTTCCTCTAACTCTCACCGTACGCCCTATTCAACTATTCAATGCTCAATCCTTAGGATTGGAACTACAACAACACCCCCAAGACCTTAGGCAAACCAGACAACAAACCATGGGATCTTCATTGGACTTCATTGCTTGATAATCAGACTTTGGGATGGTAATACTGCATCTACAAAAAAAACCAAATCAGCTTTGCTGTGTACAGCAGCTAACTCAACTCTCTTTCCGTTCTCTTCTGTGCCAGTCAGATCAGAATCAGAAAGATCTAGTCCACTCTGAACTGCCACTTGGGTTTCAACCCTCTAACATTCAACTTAATGTCTAACAAGAACAACAGCATCACTTATGAAGCAACCTCTGTGGGACTACCTTATATTAAAATACAGTTTTTACAGTGTTAAATCTGCAATTTACAATCCAAGTGTTGTTAATAAAATATACAGTATATTACAACTTTATAACATGTCTTCACATTTCAGTCACTTGGATGATGTCTGTGACTACAGTAAGCATCAACAAAATATTAACAAATCAAGCATTTCCTATGCCTCAGATAGACTGGTCATGTTACAACAAATCTGATCTTTTTTTTTTAGTTTGACTGCAGATACTAAAAGAGTCTGAAAATATTATTGTATAATCATGCCATAAAGTTAAGAGTGTTGCCTGCATCTTTCTGATAAATATGAAACAACCAATACAGTTTGGAGTAATGCACCTAGCAAATCACCTAAATCAACTGCAAGGCCTCTATGTCTGTCTTTAGCAAGGCTAACTCTGTATATAAACAGTATATAAATCCTATTATAAACCTTTTGGAAGCAACCTGTTTAAACTTTGGTAGAGGATGATGCTCAACTTTTAAACGAATTAGTTTACATTAGTAAGCCTCATCCACAATAATGCCAGAGTTGTCCTTGCATCGCACTGAAAGACTCATTTGACCTTTAACCTTAACCCAAGATCTGACTGATTGTTTGATTCATGTCGAACATGCCAAAATATAATATGAGCATTCAAGTCCGACTGAGAGGCTGACGACTGCAGCCTACAAGGACGCTTTGAAATTTGTACAATATGCACACACCTACACTGCATCGCATCCGTACAGTATGCACACACCAACATTGCATTGCATTGTGGCAAACATGCAAAAGACAGGGAAAATAATAGCACAATGACCCCTTCATAAGGCAAAATATCATGCTTGCATAAATAAGGAAAACACACACGTGTGTCATGTATGTTACAAAATTCACAGTGAAAAAAAAACAAACATAAAACTTCCTTTGACTTGTGAATCAAGAGTCTTTCGTTCTGGTGTGCTGGTGAGAGCTCCTTTGATTATGTGGGGCAGAGCACTGGAAAAGAAGAAAAAAAAACATAAGTAAACAAGAAAAAAATAAACCCTTACAGACCTAAGCCCAACTATATTGTAGAGATAGAAAGAGAGAGAGAGACAGACAGATAGACACACAGAAAGAGACAGAGACAGAGAGATCAGCTTCTAAAATATTGAAACATTTGAATAATTTGAAATCTCATGTTTAGATCCACAAATAAACCTACAGTTTTGAACAGTGACCCCATGTGTACTTCTCTGCGACTAACTTGTGTTATGCAATGGCCAGTGTCCCAGACAGAAACACACTGCATGGCTAAAATACCCTCGTGCCTGTCTGCAGATGTTACCTGTGTGGGTGGCCAACACATAAACATGTACACATCAACAGAGATCTATGCATGTGCATGTGGATGTTCCCTCACTGGAAACCATTCACTAAATAATAAATAATAATAATAATAATAATAAAACTTAAATACCTGATGGTGTGCTGACCACTGCGTAACTATCCCCCATACTTTAAACAGTTCCAACACAGTGTATCAGACACTGGCAGGTTGATATAGACACAAACAGATGTGACAATATGGCGGAGAGGCTGGGAGTGAGTAAGTGTTGGAGGATGGGGAGAAGAACAAGCAGCTTTGAGGGACCAATGTGTCACAATGGAATTGTGGGCATTTTAGGACATGAAGGACTGAGCAGTATCTCAAGCCAGCTCTCTAAAACATGGCAGGCTGTAACTGGAGCCATGTTTTTTCAACCCAGACAGTCAGCATAAAAGCAAGAATTTACAATGCTGTACTTTAGCTAGGAGGCGCTTGGATAAGCGGGGGTGATTCAAGAGGTGACACCACTGCTTAAAGCCAACGTAGCTCAGCAGGGACAACAGAGTCAGTTTGCTTTTCTAACTGACTTGGAGAGGTGTTGCAATGGTGGTGACAGGAAGTGACAGTAGCCGCAGGAAGTGACACGGCACAGAGGGCGGGGCATTGCAGATGCATTACAGCAGAGTGGCAGTGAAGGAGTGCTCCATCTACCAAGAAGGGTGCAACAAACACACACACACACACACACACACACACACACACACACACACACACACACACAGAAAGAAAGCCGCATCCACACGTCCCACAAACCTCTCTGTCCATCTGGTCACACCAAAGCTAGCATGGACAAGGTGGCCAGAAGAAGAGGAGCGAGCGAGTGAGCATGGGGGAAATAAAAGACAAAAAAGAAAGAGGGAGGCAACAGATAAGACCAAAAGCCTCGCCGGCACGTGCAGCCAGCACTTACGCTTCATGAGACAACAGCAACACGATGCCTCAGAGATGAACAAGCAAACATTACACCAGCAATACAAAATGTGTTATAGGCTTGTTAGTTATAACAGGCTTAAAGTTTGATGCTATACAAGTCCAGCGTCAGAGAAACACATCAAAAGGAGAAGACACAGTCATCATACCTTTGAGGATGTAGTCTGTTAGGAGTGTTGGCACTTTGTCGCTGTCGTCCCTCATGGCCTGAAGAACTGCAAAGAAGGAGAGAGAGACACTGAGTCAGATCCTTTACAGTTATTACACAGATTACATTACATTAGGCAGACGCTTTTTATTTAAAGCGACTTACAAAAGGAGGACATAATAAGCTAACAATAAACCCACACACCATGGCACAGTCATTTAATTATTATAACTGATGATGATTTCAAGGTGAAATCTGAAGGATGCTTTAGGACGCTTACTTTTTGTGAGGATCTGAAGGTCTTCCACTGACGGAGGGCCTCCTTTTCTCTCATAAGGTATTACTGTGGTCAGATACTGAGAAGAAGACATACACACAGAGTAAGATAAAGCGATAGACAAATAAAGATGCATAGAAATATTTGGCATGCAGATATTTTTAAAAACCTATGTTTAAACAAAAAGCATACCAAAAGTGCTTTTCTGATTATTAGAGGGAAAAAGAAAAGGCAGAATGAAGAATGACAGAAATGAGAAGATATAACCACCTGTTTTTCCCCGCCCCCAGTCCCAAAAGTTTGTCGGAAGCCATTTTGAATGGCAGTGGAGATTCCCTCCATGCTGAAGCGCTGAGAAAGGAGGAGCAGAGGAGACCAAAGGAGACCAGCAGGAGATCAGAGACCAGAGCAGTCAGGGACATGCAGTGGGGGGAAAAGAGAAGGAGAAAGCAAGATGGAGAGACAAGAGTGAGGCTGACTTTTAAAAGCCCTTCGTTTCACCCTGGGAGAAAGGAAGAGGGAGAGGGAGAGGGAGAGGCACCAAGATAGCCAAAAAAGGCTACAGGCTTTTTAGCATTAGACCCATTGCTTTAAGCACACAGACACACAGACACACACACACACACACACACACACACACACACAGTCTTGAGGGTTCAAAATGAGCACAGCTCCAGACCAAGTCTCTGAAGGCCCTGCACCATCATGAATAAGTCATGACGAGAAGCATTTACAAGATAAAGCAGACGAAATACAAGACACAAGACTCGGTCGGTTCGTTGGAGGGCAAAAGTCCATATGAAGTTAGTTAGTTTTTTTTGCAGAGAGCCCAGCAGAAACAACACACAGAAAAAAAGGGAACAAGGGCACAACTAACACTGTGTTCCCTGCAGAGTCACTGTTGTGTATTTTTTTCGCCGCGTCATGTCACGTTGCCGAGCAACACTCACTCACCGTTCCGGGTACGACGGTCCTCTCTGAGCGAGTGGGCGGAGTCTGGGAGGCCGCGCCCCCTTTCAGCTTCTTCTTCTTGCGCAGCAGCTCGCGGTGCTCCTTCTGCCGGTTCTGCACATCGATCAGCACCGAGATGAAGCTGTTCTTCACCTCCTTCTCGAAGTCCAGCTCATCCCGCCGCGCCAGCTGCTGCACCAGCTCCTCCGAGAAGCGGCGGATGGCCGATTCCACCTCCTCCAGCAGCTCGCCCAGCTCACACAGGGACAGGGAGCGCACCCCTGCAGGGGGAGAGGGGGGAGTAGGGATGGAGGAAGGGAGAGAGAGTGGGGGTGGGGATGAAATTAGAGAGAGAGATAGCGAGAGAGGGAGAGAGTGGGGACAAAGGTAGGGAGAGGGAGAGAGAGAGAGAGAGAGGGGAAGGGATAGAGGGTAAGACAGTGTTAAGGAAAGAGAGACATAGAGGGAGAGGGAGAGGGGGATGAAATTAGGGTAAAAAGGAATGGGGAGAGAGAGGATAGAACAAAAGTGTGGGAGAAAAAGAGACAGGGATAGGAGGAAAAGAGCATGGCGCAGAGGCACGAGTGAGAGAGAAGGAAAGGAAGGGGAAAGGAAATTAGACCAAGAAACGCAGGAGTAAAACAGTACAGAAACAAGGTCAAGATACAACTGTGCACAAAACTGTACTGTACATGAAAAAAACAACAGAGCTATAGAGACCTGCACATTGGCCAAACTCCTTAACAGATAAGAACAAGACACACCTACATTTCTACACACACACACAGACGCATTAACACGTGCACACGCACACAAACACACATACATATACACATGTGCACAGACCGACAGACACATACACATGTGCACGCGCACAAACACAGCCACACATGCTGTACATACACACATACACACACAGATACACACACACTCAAACAAATGTGCATACACAGACCAGCAGACACACACACACACACACACACACACACACACACACACACACACAGGAGTACTCACGTTCCTCGTAGCTGTGGCTGGTGCTGGATCTGTGGAGGTCCAGGGAGAGGAGGGACAGGTCTGACTGAGACGGGTGCTGATCCACATCCAGGTCTGACGACTCCTGCATCATCTCCTCTATCTCCTCAATCACCTGACACACACACACACACACACACACAGAACAGACCACAACAAATCAGTTTTAGTACAACAAAGCTACTCAGTATTTTGTCTGGTCTTTTCTCCCCGAAAAGCTAACTGTTAGGTGTTTTATATCTCTATCTGATTTAGGATATGTTTCTAGTGTGTGTTCTAGTGATGGTCATGGTGGTACAGGTACAGGTACCTCTGCCCAGGGGTAATGGGTATGCATGTCACTGAAAGGTCATCAGGATGCCCCCCACCCCCTGCCTGCTCAACCCAACACACGTTTTCCCCATCCACATCTCAGCACTGCTCACCAAACACAGAGCACTGTCCCCCTCACACAGCTCATCATTAACCCCTCTATACACTAACACCGTAACTTCCACACACATTTGCACGCCCCTGCCACTGGATGTCACTGGAGGCCGGCCACCCCCCCGCCCCAACAAACCACCTCATCCCCACACGCACTGCCCCATGCCCACCTCGGTGCTGCCGGGTCCACACATACAGCTCCTCCCCCTCCTACACACACAGCCCATCATCGGCCACCAAAGCCAATCCTCCCTCCCAACCCCAACTGCACTTTATGACAACAACCCCCACTCACCCATTCTACCTGTGCCCTACATCAGGTAGTCAACCCCAAACAGCACTCTATGCACATTACTCCCCCCTCCATATGCACAGTTTTAGACTAACAATCACCAGTTTCACTGCATGTCCTACTCTACCCAGTATGTCTATGCATATGACAATAAACCATCTTTGTATCCCTGTATCCTTGTATGAGCGCTTCAGCTCATAGTAGTTATTTATATTATATTTATATTATATTATATAGTTATTGTGTGCACAGGCACCTGCTCTGCGGTGAAGAGTGGCTCATCATTGATGCAGGACACGATGATGGAGTGCATGTCCATCTGTTCTCTCAGCTCCTCATCATCTGACACGTCAAGGGCCACATTTTCCCCCTTCTACCAGAGAGAGAGGGAAAGAGTGAGAAAGAGAAAGAGGGCGAGAAAGAAAGAGACAGATAGAGAGTTTCAAGTTTCAAGTTTATTTATTTGATGAGGGGACAGCATATATTAAATAGCATTTTAAAAATGCAAAATATACAAAGATTGTAGCCTTTAGGGTAATTTCCATCTTTAGGTTAATGAAAGAGAGGGAAAGTGAGAGAGAGACAGAGACAGAGAGATACATAAATGCAAGAGATTTATGAGTGACACATACTGTACAAACAAAGGCAACCATGCCCACATGGGGAGAAAAAAGGTGAGACTTTTAATACACAGTTTTCTGCATGTTTTTACAGTCTAGTGTATCAAAGCTACACGTGTAGTATCTCAGTAGTCTAGTATCCCAGTAGTCTAGTATCTCTGCGCATGTAATCATGTATCAGTTTCATGTGATAAACATGAAGCAAGTATTGTCATTTTCAGGATTGTTCTTACTGGGGTAGTTGCCACAGCATACTCACAGATTTGTCATCCAGGTTTAGCGTGGGGAGGTGCAGAGAGCGTGTCCGAGACTGTGTCCAGTCCACGGGCATGATGTTGCCATAGCTGTCTGTTAGCGCATTCCATATCCTACAGAACAGAGACAATAATGCAAATGCCTTTTTTATGGGCTAACTTCTTTGAAAATGTGCCATGTACCTTGCTATATACAAATATCTTATTACCAGAATCATTACCAGATTTTTCTACACTTCACTTTTTTTCTACACGTCGCTTTGGATAAAAGTGTCTGCTAAGTGTAATGTAATCTAACTTAAATTCCTAAAAAAGTATGTTATGCAGATTATTTTTCTCTCTCTCCGCACACACACACACACACACACACACACACACACAAACACACACACACACACACCACTATTTTATTGTTGGGATAGACAGATGTCACACTCTTTTTAAACATTTTTGAAATTTTGAATGTATATCTGCCAGTAAATAAATTTTAGGAGAGAAATGTGGGAGACAGTAAAAGGCCCTGTTGTCCCCTTTATCCTTATATTGGGCGTCTGTCACTGTCACCACTGAGTGTGTCTCACTGTCTCACCAGAGATTCAACAGAGCTGTTATGCACCACGCACAGGTTAGAAGTTCATCTTCCCAACGCTAATCTCTATTTAAACAACTACCGCACTAAGCACTTCTCAGCGGAAATCGTAAATTTCCCATAATTCCTGCATTTTACTGTCCCTTATTTAGAGGCCCTTGAACTGAAAGAATAATCTCAAAAAGACAAGATAATATGGGCGAAACCCGTTCCATTTATGATTATGGTTAACTTTAAGTGATCAAAGATCGAGTTTAGCTATTTGATGGGCTTATGGTGTTTTGTTGTGAGCTAACCATATGTCATTTCATGTTGTGGCCTGTAAACAAACACGCTGCCAAGTCGACATGAAACCACGTGACCACTGATGATGGCACAGAAAATGAACCAACCAAGCTATTGAGGCAATGCCAAGACAACGTGCGTCTGCTCTAAATTTGGTAGGCTATGTTTGACCATAAACGGCGGTGTGCCTTTTATGCATGCCATATCAATCACCAAATGAAAGAACAAGAGCACTACTTTAGCATTGTGTTAACGCTATCATTTTAAGTGGAGAATGTTTCCAGCGATAACGTTATCACAAGGAAAAAATGTGGAGGCGGTGCTTCATTTCAGGCACTGCTTTAATAACAATGTGCCCACTCCAGCCGCTATGTAACAAATGGGTTTATTACAGCCTAATACAAAAGGCAAACGCAAACAGATTTCTGTTAAAGAATACGCAGCCGTGAAGTTCTCCTTTTTCCTCCTTTCTGTGATGTCAGCTGAGTTGGGCTATTTGCTACGGGGGCAGTTTTTCATGGAATCTAACGTTTCCTTTCTGTATAAGGGTAGTGTTACTTACTCGTCATTCTTTAGGATAGTCTCCTCGGTGATTGGCCTCACGGGTGCTATATTTTCCGTCTTGGTGTTGTAATTTCGGAAACACACTGTTAACTTCTCGTCGAAATCGTTCACCAGGTCTTCCATTGATTTAAAACTACCGATTTCCCCAGAGTAACCGTTATCGAGCTCCGGAAAGTCTTCTAAGAGCCCCGTGACATCCTGGACGTTCAGATTAACCCTGTCCATCTGGTGATCTTTCCCCGACACCGGTTTAAATTCGTTAAAATCCTGCCACTCATCATCGAAGTGGGCTAACGGCGCCGCCATAGCTGCAGCGCAGCTCATCCGTCGGCCCTGATAAATGATGTATGTAGCGCTGGAATGTTCAACTAGGGCATCCTCTCATGGTGTGATGACGGAGTGCGCCCCCACCTTCACGCCCATTCACACCGCGTAAATGCAAAACAGCCCACAGTTTGGCCAATTGCTACTATGGTGTTTAAATTAAACATAACCAAAACAAAAGCAATCATTCCTTATTTCTGTTTTTTATTGCAGTAAGTTGCAATATATTGCAGTAAGTTGTGTATGTGTATATGTCCATACAAAAGTGTAGATTTTTTTTTAACAGGATCACATATTACAGTTCTATTTTTCATTTATAAAGACAAAGCAGTAACTATATGAATAATACACTGGCTGGAGATGCAGAAAGCTGGGGATCACTGTTTGCAGATAGATTGCAGCAGTCCTTTGCTTTGGCCAATAAACACCACTACGAAATGACACTGCTTCCGCTGAGAAGACAAAAAACACACATAGCATTCTTCATTTTATCAAGCAAGATAAAGTGTAGACATCATCAACAAATAAATGTTTAACCGAACAATAGTGCACCAACAGCAAAAATAAATAAATAAATGTTTGCAGGGGATGACTGCCCCTCTGATCATTCTGTTCTTTTCTATACTTAAACAGGTACTCCAACATGAAGAAACAATAATATTAATAAAAAACATAGTGCATTTAAAGTCATAGGTAAAGCCGTATCAATGCTTTATTGTCTAAGTCTATCCATTCAAACTCAAGACCAAGATTCCTTTTTTCCACAGTGACGCATATGCACGTCATTCAGTCCATGTGGACTTGTTTGCTTCTGCAGTCCTGTGCCTATTATACCTTATCACCTAGCCTGTGTTATTACTTCTCAATTACTCTGGTGTATTACTACATTATGTGTCAGTGTTTGTATTAAGGGTGTAGAGAACTGTTGATACCATTATAATTTTCTCTCTCTCTGTTTCCCTCTTTCTCTCTGTCTCTCTCTCTGTCTATCTGTCTCACTCGCTCTCCCTTTGTTGCTGTCTCTCTCTCTCTCTGTCTCTCTCTCTCTCGCCCTTTCTCTGTCTTAGTCTTTGTTTGTCTCTGTGTGTTTCGAGCAGCTGTTTGCCTGATTGTTTTCAGCCCTTTGTGTGACGTCTTACCTTCAGGTTGCTTCCTGCTCTGATTTCGAGACAGTTTTGGGTCTCATCTTCCTTCCTGCAGTTAGTGAGTTCCAGCTCTGCATCTATGACATACTCCGTCCCGGCAATGACCTGCATCAATGACACAGTGACTTTTGCTTCATCGTCATAATACAACACTGACCTTTTGACTCTTTTTTGTCTTAAGTACATAACTTAACTATTAAAACATTATAGGCTATTTTTGGTTATGTACATATCTTGACTTGTCATAATCAAGCACAGCTGTGACAGACGATGTTTACATTCACATAGTGGAGTTGATGAAAATACCTGAATCTTCTTGTAATCATAGTCGACAAGCTTGAAGAGAAACTCCTCCTTGGAGTTGCGGTTGTAGATGTTTAAAGCATAGTCAGCAGCTTCCTTTGCCAGCCCTGGCTCTTTGTCTGCCCCAGCGGATCTAATGAGGGCAAAGGTCACACAGATGAAGAGTGAGCCCCAAAATGTAGCCATGGTATCAGCCTAGGTATCCGTCTTGAACTGCAGCTCAACTTAGATCTGTTCTGACAAGAGGTGTTGTATGGTCACGCCCAGTGTGTGTGTGTGTGTGTGTGTGTGTGTGTGTGTGTGTGTGTGTGTGTGTGTGTGTGTGTGTGTGTGTGTGTGCGCGTGCGTGTGTGTGTGTGTGTGCGCTTGTGTCCTGAGCGTGCCGTTACCAAAGAGTCTGAGTTTAATCACCAGATTGGTCATACTTGCACCTGTGTGTTCACACAAGTATTTCAATAACGTCCCCAAACAAGCATGTGGACGGTGTGCCCTGATTAAATGTCTAACCATCTGTTTTGTGTGTGTGTGTGTGTGTGTGTGTGTGTGTGTGTGTGTGTGTGTGTGTGTGTGTGTGTGTGTGTGTGTGTGTGTGTGTGTGTGTGTGTGTGTCAGAGAGCCCCTTTAAAGGAACCCAATGACTAACATTTTATTTTATCATAGTGACTCTAATGGGAGCAAAGTGGCAGAAGAGATGACCACTAAGCTGCTGTACTATTCAAACCAGTCAAAAATATTGCAACATGAGTGCTGAGATGAGGCCTGTGGGCTTTCTGACTGGCTGTTAGATTGATCATTAATCAAATATCAACATCACTTCACCAGGATTGAGGCTGCACCTTACATACAGCCATAATAGCAGTCTGAATAAAACATTGTTGTGTCAGGGTCAGACACAGTACACTCTGTTATAGGGTAGGGTACTGCCACCCTCTTAGATACAGTTTATACTATTCATACATGTTGTTCTGCATGCAGAATCAAAAAATCTTTATTACTTTATTATAGCATTATTACTACATCACAAAAATGTGTTACTGCAACATAACATTATTTCTACATTATACAAAAAGCCATTATTGATACCTTACAATTTGGGCATGCTGTTTCGGAAAAACAAAAACTTAAAATAATGGATTTGACTGTATATAAGACATAATAAACAGTCTATGGTTAAACCAGGACTACCATGTCACAAGCAATTGGCTTGAGGGTCATGCAATTGGCTGTTTTTCTTTTACACTCAAGCAGCTGTTTCTTACACACAAAACACTGTAAGTCTTCCCTCCATTGGATGACCATTGCAATAATACCAACACCACAACCATGGAAATGAAAACCATTTTTTCTGTATTGCACTACAGCCAATACTGCCTTATACTTTTTAAATGCCTTTTACAATTTTTGTTGCATTTCATGTTGTATATTGCTCAGTATGTCTATGTTGTGCTCTTTTTCTTCATTGTGTTGTTATTGTCTGTGTTTGTCCCTGTATGTCATGCTGCTACTACATGTCAACTTCCCAGCTTGGGATCAATAAAGGAAATCAATCTATCAATCTATCAATCTATCAGTCTATCCATCTATCTTGTTTTGACATAAGACCTCTAAGTGTTTTAGGTGATAAAATGCAGATTTAGTAATTCCTTTCATGTGACTGTTGAGAGTTAGGTTTTTACAGTAGGCTACCTTTTGCTTTAAGCCCCTCAGTCTCAAGAGCAGTGGCGATCCTACGTCTTTCTTTCTTTTCCTAAATACAATTCAAGACACCCAGTTGTTTATTTGTTCAATAGAGAGATTCAAAGGGGGCATAGTGTGGATTCATAGTCAATTAAGCCACATATTGGCATTAAGCTGAGGTCCCTCACTGCAGCCAGTGGTTCTAGATTTTAAGCTATTTGCAATTGAGAAGCTATATTGAGTCGTATTTTATCAATGTTTCTTTTGAAAAAAGATGCAAAGTCATGTGTGACTAATATAGCATGTGTTCAATGGGGTCCTAATAAGTAATACACATTGCATAACTAATATTATCTTACATCAGGGGCATATTTACATGTAGGGCCTAATGACAACAAAATGGCGCAAAGGCTTGAGCTATTTTTTTAAGGAAACATTATGGGGCGCTGTGGTTTGAATTTATTTTAACTGAATACTTTTCTGCTTTATAGAAAATGTAGGTCAACTGTAATGTGCAAACTGAGGTCAATGTTTTGCTACCAACTTGCTATATACTCCACATAGCTAGGTGGCAGCACACGTCATTAAAGGGTTAGCAGACGAATTTCTGAAATCATATACCGGAAGTGGTCATGTAGCAGGACGTTGAAAGATGGAGGCGGCGGTGTTCATTCTGTCGCTTATCGACTGCTGTGCTTTAATTTTTCTATCGGTCTACTTTGTATCCTTTCTAAAAAATGTAACTGATAACATGCCGCTTTGTGTCTAAATCTGCAGGGTTTAACATGATGTGTGTCGTGGTTGTAAATAGGCGTGTATGTCAATAGCAGGTGGCGGCTTTGATTTTTTCGACTGCCGCTCTTTTCTGTGATTGCTTTGGCTAAATTAGTTCTGCTTTCTTTGAATACCTCGAGTGCTATGGGCACATAGGGAACCTGTTGATCTGTATCCCTGACAACTCTGTCAGCCCACATCTGAGAAACATTCTTGATATAAGATAGGAGACACTGGAGCCACAGGAATGTAAAACATACAGGAGTGAAAGCTAATGAAATGTTGTTCTATGTAAACAAAGATATAATCTAACGTTTCAAGTTTCATAACACGTAAGATCTCAGTTGTTAAGGAAAGATATTAGCTTTTTGTAGAATCTTTTTCTCGCAGGAACATCCTTCGACTGAGATGACAGCAACGTTAGGGAATGTCAGAACTAGCTGTCAGATGTTTTTGTCTTGCATTAAGTTAACACCAGTAAGCGAATGATGCTTAACTCAACGTTCAGATTATCACTCTTTCAGATTTAGAGTGCGACTACATCAATGCACGGGCCTGTTGCTCGAAGTTAAACAAAGTAAGTAAAGCTTCCAACCTGTCGAACATTCTTTCAACTCGTTGACATTTCCACACTGGCTTCCTTGTACACATTGCTTTGCTTTCTGCTGATAGAACTGTTTGCTTGTCATGCGGTTGTTTGTGTGTTGTGCTGATGCTAGTGTTTTTGTTTGCGAATCAAACATGTCCACAGTGGGTCATTCCGGAGTTGGTCGGCCAGACCTTGGCGACAGTGCTCATGTTGGTCTCCATGCACTGGTTCATTTTCCTTCTCAATGTGCCAGTGGCCGCCTGGAATGTCTACAGGTGAGTTTCACCTGAGCCGCACGTATTGACAGATACTCACCATAGCACTTTGTTAAAGACTTCTTAAAGAGCTGTGTCTTTGAAAGACTGACAGAATGGTAAAAGTTCACTGCTTGTTATAGTCCTTGAGCCAGACGCTGAAATATGGTTCAGTGGTACTATTAAAGTATCTAATAAATATTTTTAGCAAGGTGTACCACCTACGAGTAGATGAAAATAAAAAAGTAAATGGTTGGTCTTTGTGTTTAATCACTTTGTTTATATGTACAAAGGTGTATATTACAGGTCAATAGGGTAAAACATCTTATTTCATAGATTTTCCCACACAATATATTCAGCTTTTGTATTGCAAGTTTTCTAAAATGTTATGTATGAGCATGTAATTGATCTGTCTGGACCCATGTGTCCCTAGAGGGGAAAGGTTCTCAGAAAATATGTAATGTATGCTGTTTAACCAGTTTCCCCCTTTCTCCATCCCATTCACAAAGGACCTAGTCCTGCATTGTATAGAGATCAATCAGAAGGACAGCTGATACATTTTGACCTGTACTGTTCAAGAAAAACACGTTAAACAGCCTAAGCTATGAGTCCCACCCTCCTCCATACAAAGGAAAAGACATAGCCCTTTATAGTAATAGAGTAATTAATTTTTCTGTGTGCACTTTTGCGATTGGAATATGGTGCTCACCAAAATGTTCCTTGTGAACATTCAAATTCATATCTAGCATGGCCAGATCTTTTAGAAAAAGAGTGTGTTTCATTGAGAGGAGTGTTCCGTAGGCCCCTTTATGTGGTGTCTCATTTGCATATATGGTGGCCTGAATATGCAAATTATTGCATTTTTCAGTACATGATGTCTCATCTTCATGTACAGTACCAGTCAAATGTTCGGACACAGTAGTTTTTCTTTACTTTTTTACTTTCTGTTTTGTAAATGAATACTGACGACCTCCAGCTGTGTGCTGAATGTACTGTGGGTGGTAGGGAAGCAGCTCCGGAATATGTTCCTTCATAGTTTGGCTGTAGAAAATAAAACATTAAAGAAAAGCCATTGAATGAGAAAGGGTGTGTCAAGTCAGCCTTTGATTAGTACTGTATGTACAAAACAATTCCAGTAAACTTGCAATACAAAAACAAAAAGTATGGACTATATCAAGGGCTTCTTCTGCCTGTCATTGGCCCAGGTTCCTGAAGGTGCCCATGGGCAACATGGGGGTGTTTGACCCCACGGAGATCCACAATCGTGGCCAGCTCAAGTCCCACATGAAGGAGGCCATGATCAAGCTGGGCTTCCACCTGCTCTGCTTCTTCATCTACCTGTACAGGTGAGGTGTGTGTGTGTGTGTGTGTGTGTGTGTGTGTGTGTGTGTGTGTGTGTGTGTGTGTGTGTGTGTGTGTGTGTGTGTGTGTGTGTGTGTGTGTGTGTGTGTGTGTGTGTGTGTGTGTGTGTGTGTGTGTGTGTGTGTGTGTGTGTGTGTGTGTGTGTGTGTGTGTGTGTGTGTGTGTGTGTGTGTGTGTGTGTGTGTGTTTCATTTCATTCTTAAATAAATGTGTACATGCTTGGGCAGTTAGTCAGGAAAGTTTCAAGAAAGAAACTGAAAGCTTTGGATTAGCCTAGAGGAACCACTTATGTAAAACCTGTCACATTTCTGCTGCTGTTGGATTCTAGAATGGTCTGTGTGACTTCCCAATGTCATATGGTAACTAGTGTACACACATGGCTTTAATGGAAACTCATAAAGTCTTAGCCGAGTGTACAAGCTTATTAAGATGTAATAGCAGGTGTTTTCATTTTTTGAAAAAGTGAGTGTTTATCATTTAAGTGAGTCTCATTAAGATTCAATAGCAGGTAATTATTTAAATCTTTATTGAGTGTGCATGGTTTGAATGACACGTATTAATACTCGAGAGAGGATCTTTTTTTTTTAACCAAATTGAATGTGTATGGTTTGAATGACACTTTTGAAGACTTGGTAGCAAATAATGTTTAATCAAAGTATGTAAGCATGGTTTGAATGAGGCTTATTAAATCTTGATAGAGGATGGTTTTTAAAGTCAAACCAGGAGGGGCCCATGAACATGTGAGATAACAGGAAATGGGTCTAGTTGCTCAAAGGAAGCAGGGGCCTGTGTTAAAATAGGGATAGAGATAAGAACTTAGCGATGGTTTGATGATCAGCTAATGATATGTCATACCAAATGCATACCTGACCCTGATGCATATTTAGAGATTGAAATAATGAAACTTGGCCTCAGCTATTTTCTACACAGTTAGTTCTTCACAGTTTCTTCTTTGTGTCCAGTGTGCCCTTTGCTCCATTGGCATGTTTACTTTGCAAGTTTATTATGAGATAAGACACTTTTATCTCCTTAAGTATTTTAGCAATACGATTTTTAGGTAGTGAAAGGGGAGGAATAAATGAGTTATTTATTTTAAAAAATCGATGATGTAATCTGTTTATACTGACTGTTGTAAGTGGATGCTGAAATATCTGTGTTGCGTAATAGTTAAACTGTTAAACCTTTGGCTCCTCTTGTCTGTGTATTGCAGCATGATTCTGGCCTTGATCAACGACTGAGTCTTCCATGACCTTCGACCCAGATTTGCCAACTCACACACACTTCCTGCGCTGTAATGAAACCATCATCATCATCACCCTCCCAGGTCCTGATCTTCAGCACTTCATCAGCTTTACCACAGGGCTGCCTCCTTCTCCTCTCACCCTTCTCTCCTGCTCCCGTTTATGTGATCCCCTCTTCTATGCTCCTCTCCTCTTTTCTTCTTTCCTCTATGCTCCTCCCCTCTCCTCATCTTTGTTCTTTGCTCCTCTGCTCTTCTCCCCGCCTGTTTCCTCTCCTCTCCTCTCTTCTCCTCTCCTCCCCTTTTTATGACTGTGCATCTCTTCTGTTCTAAAATAATATGTGGATCAACTTCATAAGACAAGTGTTCTCCCTTAATTTAGGTATTTGTGTGTGTGTGTGTGTGTGTGTGTGTGTGTGTGTGTGTGAGTGCATCCGTGCGCGTGTGTGTGTGAGAGAAAGAGAGCAAGATAGAATGTTCGTGTCATGTCATGACATGAGATTAGTCAGTGTTGGGTTTATAATTATTTCACTAACTCGTTGCAAACACGCTGCAGCACATCACTCCACCAACCGCTTCTCAGGGCCGTGGCAAAATGACAATCGTGCTGACCTCTCATCGGTGCATTTGATTGGCTGACAAGCCGCCTCTGAGCCAATCAAAACACTAAGACCACCCCTTTGCAGCTGCCAGTATTGTTCCACACATTCTTGGCTTTTTGTCATCAAAGTGCCCCCCCCCACCACCACACACACACACACACACACACACACACACACACACACAAACTGGAAATTACTTCTACTAACATCGCTGGATTTATCGCTATTTTGCTGTAATGTTTTGCTTTTTATTGATGTTAGTGACTTTAAATGGGTGTGAAACATTAAACAACCAACTCGCCAGCAGAGATCAACAACTGGGAAGATGTGATTTGTGTTTTTTGTTGTTGTTGTTGTTCTTTTATGTTTAATGCTGGCTTTTTCATTTGGCATGAATGCTAATACACCCACAGAGCCAGTTGTGTGCATTGCTGCCTGTGCGGTGTCATAAACTGGACTTATAAGTGGTGTGTGGAGCCAAAGTTCACTCTACCCAGCGCCTCAGTCCTGTGGCCAACCTGATACACACACTTCATATAATAGCCACTGCGAGCAGACACCCAGTATATATTTAAGGTGTGTGTGTGTGTGTGTGTGTGTGGGTGTGTGTGTGTGTGTACGTATGTATGTATGTATTTGTGTGTGGGTGTGTATGTACTGTATGTGTGTATGTCATGCCACCAATGCTAGTCAAACCTGATTGTGATTGCTCCCTACTTTTTTGGGCTTTGGCCAAGTGATGGTCCATGTTCAGCACTGATCCTTCAATCTCTTCAATAAGGTCTGTCTGCCAGTGGTGTGTGTGTGGGTCTCTGAAGATCCATTAGTGTTTGCGGACATAAAAAGCCACTTTTGCTGAGTAGAAGGCAGAATGGGGCTCAGACATGCTGATCTTTTGTTAAAAACAAAATGACAACTCTTCAAACTAGATTGGCACAATCTAACGTTTTCTGTTTGGTTGGAACCAGTAAGAGTATTGTATTGTCCGGGAGGGGTTTTGCATCCATGTGTCTTAATTCTGAGTGAAAGCAGATGAAAGCTTGTGTGAGGCTGTGTTAATGGTTAATGTCAAAAGGTTTTTATTTGTTTTATTTTCTCCAGAATGTGACGTTTCTTTAAAAACAAAATGAATAAAATGATGATCTGAAAGAAAAGTTGCATATGTGGGTTACTTATTTGCTCTTAGAGAATGAGACACCTCTAAGAGGCTATATGTAAGAAATATACAGAAAATAATTGTGAAATTATGAAAATAATTGTGAAATGGTCTGGTGAATTTTGGTACGATTGTGGACATGGTCCAATAAATGTGCCAAAAACAGAAAGAGTGTTTTTTTTTTAAAGTTTAATACTTGATTTGGTTTTTTGACTCGAACAAATGTCTTTATCGTAGGAAAAGAGCACACCTGTTGTTCTTAATGACCAGAGATAAGGTAACTAAACTAAAATATTGATTTTACCATCAACAGTAGTGAAGCCAGGAAATATTCACATTTTAAAAATGTACAGAACACACGTTTTTGAAACACAATTGCAGTGTCAGTTTTGGCCACAATCCTACATATAGATCCTTTAAGTTCTGATTGGTGGTTGGAGAGATAAGGCCTTCCAATCAGCATTACAGGTTAAACATACTTTATGTACAACCCGTTATGATATTCTACTACTCCTCCCACAATTACAGCTACTGATAGGGTTCGTGGAAAATATTGCCAATTCAACGTTATGGATGTGACAACATAGGAACATTTAATATTCTATATACAGTACAGGCCAAAAGTTTGGACATGCCACCTCTTTCAATGCATTTTCTTTACTTTCATGACCATTTACATTGTAGGTTCTCACTGAAGGCATCAAAACTGTGAATGAACACATGGAATTATGTACTTAACAAAAAAGTTAAGACTTAATTATGTGTAAGTACATAATTCCATATGTGTTCATTCACAGTTTTGACGCCTTCAGTGAGAACCTACAATGTAAATGGTGTACTGGACTGTATGGTTTGCAAAGAATCTACAGCTGAAATAGCAACTTCTCTAGTTTAATGTAATCATTCACATACACGTACCATGCCATTTTATTGGTTATGGATGTGACAAAATGTCCACTTTTAGCCCATAGCTGTTCTACAGAGTACTTACGAAGTTAAAACAAGCACACCTGTGCAAGGGGGTCTTGCCAGGTCTCCCACCAAACAAACACAGCTTTGACCTGAACGTGCCTGCTCGGGAGATTCGACAGAATGTTGTTTTTTCTCCCTCTGCCTTTTGTTAGTATCGGCACCTTTCCCTTGGGCAAACATTTCTGAAATAACCGAATGACCATTAAGCAATGCACCTGTAGCTGTTCCAGAAGTTTTGCAAGTGCTGTTTGTGTATTAGGTATTGATATGAAAGGGTCTGTGTGCAGGTATGTACAGGTGCTGCTCATATAATTAGAATATCATGATAAAGTTGATTTATTTCAGTAATTTCATTCAAAACGTGAAACTTGTATGATGTATTGATTCATTTCTCACAGGCTGACATGTGTCAAGTGTTTATTTCTTTTATATTGATGATTATAACTGACAACTAATGACACCCCCAAATTGAGTATCTCAGAAAATGAGAATATTGTGGAAAGGTTCAATATTGAAGACACCTGGTGCCACACTCTAATCAGCTATTTAACTCAAAACACCTGCAAAGGCCCTTAAATGGTCTCTCAGTCTAGCTCTGTAGGCTACACAATCATGGGGAAGACTGCTGGCACAAAAGGTCATTGCTAAAGAGACTGGGTGTTCACAGAGCTCTGTGTCCAAACACATTAAAAGAGAGGTGAAGGGGAGGAAAAAATGTGGTAAAAAAAAAAAGTGTACAAGCAGTAGGGATAACCGCATCCTGGAGAGGATTGTGCAACAAAACCCATTCAAAAATGTGGGGGAGGTTCACAAAGAGTGCACTGCAGCTGCAGTCAGTGTTTCAAGAACCATCACGCACAGACATATGCAAGACATGTGTTTCAGCTTGTATACATTATACAAATTTAACTTTTTGAACAGAATTACTGAAAAAAAAACTTTTTCCATGATATTCTAATTATATGACCAACACCTGAATTCAAGAGATCAGTGAAATTTAAAAAGAATCCTTTAACCTTACTTATTCACGAGTAAAAAGTTAGAAGAGACAGCCTGTCCAGTTTTTTGTTAAGCAATGAATGCTGTGAAGCAGTGAAGTCTGAAACAGTGCGTCATTGTAAAGTGTGGTGTAACATTGACCTGCTAGGGAGAAGGGAAAAAAACAGAATATGCATTACATCAACAATTATCCATTAGTAATTAGTATACAAACACACTGATGTTTGATCATTGACCTCTCAATTATTTTTTTTTAAAACCCTGAATGCTTTATTGAAAATATGCATACATAACACCTCTCCTACACAACATTACATAACAGTACAATCACTTATTGAACACATTTAAATGCAAAAAAAAAAACAAAAACAAAAAAAGGATCCCTCGCGATCTGGCTGCACCAATATGCCCCCCTATTCACTACCTGGCAACCACAATAAGCCCCGCATTCACTACCTGGCAACATCTATCCATCTGGCATTGGCTGCCAAGCTTTTAAAGCAAGGAGAGGCAGAAAGATAGACAGATCGAGAGAGAAAAAGAGAGAGAGAGAGAGAGAGAAAGAAAGAGAGAGAGAGAGGAAAAAGAACAGGTCTCCAAATGAAATGTTTCTCATAACAAAACAAGAGAGACATGAAGAACAAAAACATCTTGCATAAGCAGAACTTAGAGCCATCACATTACAGTGAGAGGCATCACATAGAGCCATCACATTACAGTGATCGATTCAGTGTTTCAACTGCACTGAGGTGAATGATGGTGAGAATGTGCGCGCGTGTATGTGTGTGTGTGTGTGTGTGTGTGTGTGTGTGTGTATGTGTGTGTGTGGGGGTGTGTGTGTACATGTAGAGACGAACACACAGACCATGCACCAAATGAGTGTGCGTGTGTGTGTGTATGATTACAAGTCTGTATGTATGTGTGTGTGTGTGTGTGTGTGTGTGTGTGTGTGTGTGTGTGTGTGTTAATGAGCCACTCCTTTGTGACAGGACAGGTTTGGCTGGTGAGGACTGGGTTACACACCTGTAGGGAGAGTCTTACCTGCCGTGGGCAAGACTCGTATCGTTGGGAGTACAAAAAAATGCCTATTCTGCTAACCTTAGCCAGTCCGATAATACATGCCATAACATATACCAATATATAGCACATATTACAAAGCATACTGTATCAGGCAAAAACTTTGATTTGCTGGACTGTCATTCTGATACATTTAGAAAATATCTATCATAATGATAAAGTACAGCGGTGTGTACAAATAGTCTTTTACACAGACAGAAAAGACGACGGGTAGTAGAAATAAAAGCGCCACGGATAGAAAATAAAATAGCTCGGTAGCAAACTTGCTGAGATATAATTTTATATGATTACACAGGGAGATAAAACAGAAGCAACAACAACAACAATAATAATAACAATAATCCTTATCATAATCATCAGAAACATTAGAAACATAAAAAGTAAACAAAACAAAACAAAAAAGAACGAAATCCAACGTTAAGAAAAGCAGAAACGCAGGTTTCCTACAACGTCCTGCAGGGGCTAGAAAAGCAAGTAGAAGGAGCCCCAAAGGAGAGAGAGTAAAAACCAGAGGAGGAGAGGAGAGAAGTGCCCCGCATGGAAATACAAAATAAAACCCAAGAATATACCGATTAAAGGAGCCAGAAAAGAGAGACAGAGAGAGAGACAGACAGACAGCAGAGGACTGAGAAGCAGAGCGGTGTGGGGATGTAAAACAGAGGGTCCTTTAGAGAAGGGGTAGGTAGGGCGGCACGTCGAGAAGAGAAGAGAAGAGGAGAGGAGAGGAGAAGAAGAAACCCGAACGGTGGACGAGAGACAAGCGGAGCGAGAACAGAGGCCTGACTGTTAGGCAGGTGGTTCTGGACGAACTCTCCTCTCGCCGGGTTTGGTTTTTAGAGTTTGGTTTTTGTTCTTCCCGATCGGACCCCGTCTCAGGTGTCACGTCTGGCTCAGTCTCGACCAGGTACATTCATTAAGGAACAAACACACCACCACCACCACCACCACTACCCCCACCCCCCTCTTAGCCCTCCCACCCCACCCCAACAGCCCCCCACCCCACTCGTCCGCCTGTGTCCCCCTGTCCCTTAGCATGAGCTAGTCCTGAAGGCAAACGCTGTGTTCTGGCGGTCTTCCCCCTGCCTCAGCCACAGGCATTTACACAAGGCCTGCCCATGACCCCAACAGAGGAACAATCTGTCCGCTTCTATTCCCACCACTGCTAGCAGGTGTGTGTGTGTGTGTCGGTGTGTGTGTGTGTGTGTGTGTGTGTGTGTAGCACTGAAACGCAAGAACAGCCTCAGTAGTGGGCTCAGATACACTGGGCTGCAGCCTGAGCGTCCAAGGCCGGAAAGGGGAAAGGGCTCTGTGTGTGTGTGTGTGTGTGTGTGTGTGTGTGTGTATGTGTGGATCCATTTAAGTTGGACGACCCTAGCGAAAGGGACCTACTGGGCAGCACGCGTCAGTCTGGCCGATGGCAAAGAGGACTACGGCAACAAAAGAGGCTCAGTGCTCAGGTGGCGGTTGCGGGCGTGGGCGCCTTGTGGCTCTCCTCTCTACTGTTTGACACTTAGGCTCCGGGCTGCAGTTAAAAAAAGACTGATTTGTGATTCTCGTTGATTTTAAAACCTACCACAAAGATTTTCCTTAAAAAAAAAAAAAACAAGCAAAAAGAACTGAAAAAAATGGAAACAAAAATACGACATCATTATCATTATCTTTTGCTGGTGAAAATATCATTTTACCTCACTCATCTCTCACACACACACATACATACACACCCAGATACACAAACACACACACACACACATACATACACAAGAACACAGGCAGAACAGGCTGGGAGTTAATCCAAAGACATGTAGATATGTGCAGATATGAGAACTTAGTCTTTTTTTTCTATGTCCATTAACCCCCTTACCCATAACATCCCCACCCAATACCCCCCTCCCCCCTTCAAGCGACCCAGCCC
>CM059277.1:8202607-8222607 GCA_030347295.1 Setipinna tenuifilis
CAGACACACACACACACACACACACACAGGGGACCCTCCTACCTGTACATTCCAGAGCCAGAGCTCGGCGCAGTCGTCTGGGCCGCAGGCGATCAGGTAGGTGTCGTCGGGGCTCCAGGCCAGGTAGGACACCCCGTACGCATGGCCCTCCAGCGTCTTCAGCTGCTTCAGCTGGTGCGTCTCCTAGCACACACACACACACAGACAACACACACACCATTAGGAGAGGAGAAGAGAGGAGAGGAGAGAAGGAGAGGGGAGGGCAGATGAGGGAAGAGGATGGGAGCAGAACAGAGAAGAGAGGGGAGAAGGAGAGGAGAGGAGTGGAAAGAAGAATAGTGGGGTGGAATTAAGAGGACAGGACAGGAGAGGACAGGAGAGGAGAGCAGTGGAGAGAAGAGAAGGGAGTAGAGGAGGGGAGAGGAGAGTAGAGGAGAGGTGTTTTCTCAGACAAACACTATGTTCCTGGACAATTACACTTTAACCCAGCCCAGACAAGGTTGTGTATTTGTATAGCACATTTCATATGACGACAAGCATAGAGCCACTGTAAGCTTATTTGTTTGCTTAAAGTTCCTGTTTTGCTTGAAACAGCTTTGCCTTTGATGTCACGTCCTGCCCAGGGCAGTGACTATATAAGATGAGGTCATAAAGAAAAACAGAAGGGACAAAAGAGAGGAGGAGAGGAGAAGAAAAGAGAGGAGGAGAGGAGGAGGAGTAATGCATAGTCACTCACTGGGTCCACCTGCCACACAATCACAGTGGTGTCTTTGGAGCCGGTGGCCAGCTTGGTGCCGTCGTTGGAGAACTTGCAGAACCAGACCTCATTACAGTGCTCTGTGAGGATCTGCTGGGTGTAGCAGGGGAACTGTTTCCTGGAGATGAGATAATACACAGGCACAGGCACAGTCAGTCACACACACATACTCATGCAAAAACACTCAACCACACACCCAAACCCACACACACAAGCACAAACACACACACACACATACACACAACCAGACACCCAGATGCACATGCACACACACACACGCACAAACCCACACACACACACACACACACACACACACACACACACACACGCACGCACAAACACACACACACACACACACACCAAGATGCAAAAACACACACCCAGACACACAAACAAACACACACACACACAAACACACACATAATTTAGGAGTCTATCTGGAGAGCTCTCAGCAGTGGTTGCCTTGAGAAGTGCACTGCTGTCTGTCTGCCTGATGCAGAAGGAGACTCAGGGAGAGGAGACTCAGCCCCCACTAATGGCCTGCCCTGCACCATAACACACGCCATTATAAATAGCAGCTCTGGCAGGGAGAATGGGGACGGCGGGGGAGCAAAGGCAAAGAGGGGGGGCAGGACAGAGAGACGGAGAGGGAGAGAAAGAGAGAAAGAGAGAGAGAGGGGGAGGAATAGAGAGGGAGGCAGAGCGAGGAAGAGGAATAGAGAGAGAGGGGGAGAGGAACAGAGAGAGGGAGGGAGAGAGAGAGAGAGAGAGAGGGAGAGGAATAGAGAGAGACAGAAAGAGGGAGAGGACTAGACAGAGAGAGGAATTGAGAAAGAGAGGAATAGAGAGCGAGAGAGAGAGAGAGAGAGATCATTGTTTAAAGAGGGACAAATAAAAGGCAAAACAGAGAGGGGGGAAGTCAGACAAGGACGCCAGGGGAGCGATACACAAGCAATGCGGGGGAGAGGAGTGGGGGGGTGGGGGGGGTGGAGGGAGAGGAGGAGGGGTGCAGGAGTGGGGCAGAGAGTAAATAAACAGACGGCCAGATAGTAACAGCATGATTAATAGACACATGCAGCCAATCTGAACACACACACACACAGACACACCGCAAGATGAGGAGTAGGAGAGAGACAGAGAAAGAGAGACAAACAGACAGAGAGACAAAGGCTGGAGAGAGAGACACACAGACAGGCGGGGGGCACAAGTCAGGCAGAAAAGCACACTGACTGAACCAGTTTCTGTTTGTCACTAACAGACAGAAACACACACACTCAGACAGACCAGCAAGGAGACTAAAACACATACACACACAGAAAAACAATGTAGAGAGATAAAACCTGTCTCGAAGACAGGCAGAGTCTGACAGATACAGAAAACACACAAAGCAGGTAGACAGACAAACAGAACCAGTCTGCGAGGTTACCAGGATAATAGACAGACAGACCGACGAAAACACACACACAAACACACAGACACAGAGAAAAAGAGATTGATAGACAGACTGAACCATCCTTACATACACACAGACAGACAGGCAGTATGCCAGAAGGACAAAGCCAGACAGACAGTTGTGGTACTCCCTGTGTGTGTGTGTGTGTGTGTGTGTGTGTGTGTGTGTACCTGCTGCAGACGTGGTCCAGGAGCAGGGAGACGGAGCCCAGGCTGCTGTCCAGTTTGGTGTTGTGGTAGAGGCAGCGTTCCCTCTGCAGCTCCACCGCCTGCCACAGCAGCGTCTGCAGCCTCCGCGGGGGCAACATCACCGACGGGGGCAGGTACGCTACACACACACACACACACAGGCGCGCGCACACATGCCCACATACATACACATACACATACACACACACACACACGCACGCATACACACAGAGACACACAGACAAACACAGACAAACACACATGTATACATGCATACAGAAACACACACAGAGACAGAGACACACACAGACACAGAGACACACACACAGAGACAGGACACACACAAACAGACACACACAGACAAACAAACCCACACAGACACACACACACACACACACACACAAAGACAGATAGATAGACAGACAGACACAGACACACACACACACACACACACACACACACACAGGACACACACAAAGACACACATAGACAGACACACACAGACAAACAAACCCACACAGACAGACACACACACACACACACACACACAGACACACACACACACACACAAGAGGAGGGGCAAAGAAGTGGAAGAAAAGGAGTTGAGAAACACAAAGACCATTTAGCACTGGCCAACTCAGATAAAGACTTGGCTCAACACACTGTGACAGTGAAGAAAGCCCTTAACAAAACCATTCTTTAATTATATTCATAGTCAAAGCATTAATAACCACAGCTTGTATGAAACTAAAAATAACACAAATTCAAACAAGGCAGACAAAGGATGGGGATTATGTAGTTGAGCCGTCTGAGTTTCAAGACAAGGATGTTTCCCTGTGTGTGTGTGTGTGTGTGTGTGTGTGTGTGTGTGTGTGTGTGTGTGTGTGTGTGTCAATAGAACTTCAGAGAACCATCCAAGTTACAAAAAAACAAAACAAAATATGTGTCCTGTGTATGTGTGTGTATATGTGACATATGCAGTGCCACCCAGACCACACACACACACACAGACAGACACACACACACACACACACAAACAGACACACAAAAACACACACAAAAACACACACAGACACACACACACACTATGTGTCCTGTGTGTGCATATGAGGCATATGAGTGCTCACTCTGTAGCTTGTCCAGTAGTTTGGAGCGGGAGGCGGTGCCTTTGCCCTCCCACTCAGCCTTGGCACGGAGGTCTTCTGCATGGCTGCACATCAGATACCTAAAACAGGAAGCAGACACCAGATCCACCCAGCCATTTAGACAACACACTCGCCCCTCCATTTATACAGCACATTCACATTACTATTTAAAACACACATTCGCCCTTCTATTTAGATAACACATTTACTCTCCCATGTATACAGCAGATTCACATTACTATCTAAAACACAGATTCACCCTACCATTTAGACAACACATTTAATCCTCTATAGACATCAAATTTACCCTCCCATTTAGACAACATACTCACCCTCCATTTATACAGCACATTCACATTACTATTTAAAACACAGATTCACCATACCATTTAGACAACACATTTACAAACCCATAGACATCAGATTCACCCTCCCGTTTAGACAACACATTCACCCTCTACAGACAACATATTCACCCCTCCATTTGTACAGCACATTCACATTACTATTTAAAACACACATTCACCCTACCATTTAGACAACACATTTACAAACCCATAGACATCAGATTCGCCCTTCCATTTAGACAACAAATTCACCCTTCTATTTAGACAACACACTCACCCCTCCATTTACACAGCAGATTCACATTACTATTTTAAAAGCAGATTCTCCCTCCCATTTAGACAAGACATTTACACTCCCCATAGACATCAAATTCATCCTTCAATAGACACCAGATTCACCCTTCCATTTAGACAACATATTCACCCTTTCATTTTAGACAACAAATTCACTCATTCATTTTAGACAGCAGATTCACCCTTCCATGTATTCAGCAGGTTCACATTACTATTTAAAATGCAGATTCACCCTCCCATTTAGACAACAAATTCACCCTTCCATTTTTACAACAGATTCACCCTTCCATTTTAGACAGCAGATTCAAATGACTATTTAAAACACAGATTCATCCTTCTATTTGGACAACACATTTACACCTCTATTGACATCAGATTCACCCTCCCATTTAGACAACAAATTCACCCTTTCATTTATACAGCAGATTCACATTACTATTTAAAATCCAGATTCACCCTACTTTTTAGACAACACATTCACCCTTTAATAGACATCAGATTCCCCCTTCCATTAATACAGCAGATTCACATTACTACTCAAAAAGCAGATTCACCCTTCCATTTTGACAGCAGATTCACCCCTCCACAGACATCAAATTCACCCTTTCATTTCGACATCACATTCACCCTTCAATAGAGATCAGATTCACCCTTTCATTTAAACATCAAATTTACCCATTCATTTAGATAACACATTAATCCCTCCATAGACGTCAGATTAACCCTTCTATTTCAACAACAAATTCACCCTTCCATTTATTCAGCAAATCCATATTAGTATTTAAAAAGCAGATTCATCCTTCCATTTAGACAACACATCTACCCTTCCATTTAGATAACACATTCATCCCTCAATAGACATCAGATTCACTCTTCCATGTATACAGCAAATTTACATTAGCAGATATTCCATGCATATAGCAGATTCACCCTTCCGTTTAGACAACACATTTATGCTCCCATATAGATCCGGCCACACAGATCCACTCTGCCATTCAGACAGTTCCACACAGAAAACCACTGCAAGCTTCACATGAGCACTCAGGCTGGTCTGCCTGGCCTGGTTTCCCTGCTGGTGTCCCACTTTTGACTGTCTGTCTAAGAAGTGCCACCGCTACAGTACATGCATCTGATTAGGGAGAAACAGCTAAATATCACCACAGTTCTAGTCCCCCTTTTTCCACAGCTTCATCTCATGTGCTGCATTCTGCAGTGCTTGCTTTCGAGGGGTTAACATGATTAACTGAGAAATATCTAATCTAATCTTTGTTATGCTATTTCTAAAACCATTTGCTGCTGTTTTCTCTCACACCGAGCCCATCCAAGTTTGTTTTGGTGAATATTCACACAAGTACAAAGTCGGGGCAGTTTTACACCAAACGTAAACAGCATATCTTTCGATCTGTTGGACTAAAAGACATGCACATTTCCTCATTTGACAGGTGCATAAAAGTGATGAACACTATGCACCAAATCACTACAATTTCACTAAAGTATGAGATACTGCAGCAGGCAGTAAGTACTGAATCCATTCAGTGAGAGGAGACCTTGGAGTAGTAAAGAATTACTGAATCTATTCAGTAGACACTCAAAGCAAAAGGAGTCCTTGGAACAGGCAGTCAGTGCTGAATGTATTCAGTAAGGCACAGTGAGAGGAGGGCAGATGGTGGACACAAATGTAGGAGGACACAGGGATGCTGGACAGAGCTCAGAGAAAACCATTAATCCACTGCTTACTCAGGACTGTGTGTGTGTGTGTGTGTGTGTGTGTGTGTGTGTGTGTGTGTACAGAAGACCAAGGAGAATGGAGGAGAGATTCTGTGTAAAAAAATACTAAGATAACATGGAAAGCATCATCATGATGCAACACAACATTTGTGTGTATGACTGTGTGGTGGTATATTCTATGTATACAATCTGAACCCCTGTCATGATGCACGTCAGTAGTGTGTGTGTGTGTGTGTGTGTGTGTGTGTATCTGTAGGTGGGTGAGTGTGTGTGTGTGTGTGTGTGTGTGGGTCTATACATCTGTGTGTGTTTGAAAGAACAGCACCTACCCGCTGAGGACGTGGATCCGCTCTGTGTTGTACTTCAGTGGGGTGAGTTCGGCTCTGAGCACCTGTAGGGCCTCCAGCACCTTCCCATCCTCCAGGTACTCCAGGTATTTCTGCTGCAGCAGCAGGAACTTCATGCGCTGGACACACACAGGAGCAGGGCAGCCAGTGAGTGCACAGGAACTACGTCAACATCATCACAACACAGGGCAGTGTGATCCACAAAACATGCTTTCTCTCACACACACACACACTCACGCACAACACAGGGAAGTGTGGTCCACAAAACATGCTTTCTTTCACACACACACACACACACACACACACACACACACACACACACACACACACACACACACACACACACACACACACACACACACACACACACACTCACGCGCGCACTCACGCGCGCACTCACGCGTGCGCACACACAAACGCGCACACACACGAGGCCAACATTACTGTACTTGGACTGAGGCTTCACAGCAAACTGGGACTCAGACAAGTGTAACATAACTTTTCTGTCCACTGTGGGAGAAGAGAACCAATATGAAACAATAATCTGCTTGTACGCAGATGGCTGTAGCTGTTTGAAATGGCGTGTGCAGTGTCCAGTTCATTTGACTCTATGTCTGGACATGGAATCTGGAAGCTACAGAGTTCTAATGAAGGGAGGATTCTAGAATTTGAGGGCTTACCACAATAGCACCTGGCGAGTGCATCAGTGCCTTAAGTTCATTGAGGTCACTTTCTGCCTGTGTTGACAAACAACAGAAACAATGTTACTGTTATTCTCTTGGTACAGCAGATGGTAGTCTATTGCAGAGACAGACTGAACTCATTCACCTGAGGGCTAACAAGTTAAGCTTTTACATACTGGCAGTGACATGACAAACACATAGATCCTGGTGAACTAAACGCCACATCATCAAATGGTTTTAAGTCCAGAAGATACACAGACAAGAGCAACCAGACATACAGCCTTTGCAACCCATCAAGGACCAGTCCTGTAAACCAGCCCCTTACCTTGTC
The DNA here is from genome assembly GCA_030347295.1 of Setipinna tenuifilis. NCBI lineage: Eukaryota > Metazoa > Chordata > Actinopteri > Clupeiformes > Engraulidae > Setipinna > Setipinna tenuifilis. The sequence goes on from CM059277.1 coordinate 8,209,881, forward strand.
CCACTCTCCCTCCATAACATGACTGCGGAACTTGGTGGCAGCTGGGTGCTCCAGTCGGCAGCCTGACTCTTGCATGAGCAGGTCCACCGTCTGACTGCCAAACCAGACAGAAGACACTGTCAGTTTAGTGAGTGTGTCATGTCTTCATTATTCAATTAGGTGTTTTAATAAGGTTAATACTGATGTTTACACCTGACAATAACAAACAAAACAAAAACCACAACACTCGCAGAGTTGTTCTAAAATATTAAGAAAAATAAATATCACTGAAATTACACAGGATTACTGAAAGACACTAGAGTTTGCCACTGGTATGACAAATAGGCTACTGACAAGAGAAATCTGACGGGTCAAGAATCCTTAATGGTTTACTGTATTCGTTCAAATGACCTAAGCTAGGGTAAACACATTGCCTCACTTCACCCAAGCACCACGAGAAAAACAGAACTCCGACAAACACAACAGATCGATTTCACATGACTGATTAGTGTGCCTAACAGGCTGTCAAACACAGCATCGCTGCTTATTGTTTAACTGTCGCTTGTGGTTACATTGATCTGTTATCTCGCCACAACAGGAAAAATGTCGAATATATGCTTTAGAAACAGAACCATACTGAAGCCGCTTACTATGTCTGCTTTTAATGCAAGAGCTATTATGCGACGCAGAGTAATATTATTTGCTGGCGAGCAACCAGTACTGCATTTTGCAAAATGGACCCCTATGTCGTTCTACTGCGGCTCCAGTCACAACGTTTGTTAAACGTAAACAGTGTCATTTCATGACATCCCCTTAGATTGATTCTTTCAACTACGATAGACAAAATGACTATGTCTGCTATATGTGCGTTTCAATTTTGAAGTGTTTTACTTGAAGGACACGGTTTAGCAGGCGGCTAGCTAACTTAGCTCACTACTTACTTCAGCCCTAAATCGTGTAGATGTTGCCCTATGAGTCGAATGACATCTTCCTCAGACTGCGAGAGACGCTTCTTCTTTTTCATCGAAGAACCTGGCTCTGAGTTAGAGGTTGTGGCATTAGAAACGTCTGAATTCCCAGTGGACACGATGCCGTTGTTTGTACTAACTGCATTTCCATTGTTTGTTGTGGCTATAAGGCCATTTGAGTGCGCTCCCCCAGTGGACGTCGATTCGCCGTTTTGGGTGCTATTTAGGCAGGACAGCTCCGAGTCTTGTCCCTGTCCTGCCCCGTTTGCCTGCATGTTACTTATGCTGATGTTGGTGATAGTGTATGGGTTAAAGCAGATGGCCGACACGGAGGGATTGGACGCAAAAGTAGAGAGTTCCACAACAACCGCAGAGAGGCCCGATGTCCCACTTGGATCCCCGGTCTCTCCTGCTCCCTCCGCCACCGATAAACGGTGTTTCTTCCGCGGGGGCGGCGAAGCTCCGCCGGTTTCCGAGTCGGAAGAGGAGGAAGCGGAGGCCAGAGTTATCTTGCCGGGAACCTCTGCCACAAGAAGCCTGTGGTTCGGGTTGTTGAACGGTATTGGCGAAGCCACAGCAATCTTGCTCGTTAGGGGGTATCTACTGCTATGTGTATGTACAGAAGCTTGCCGATCTTGTTATTGTTGCTCCCTGAACAGCTGCAACCCCATTATGGCAGCCTAGACGCAGTTACGTCACCGGAAATTCCTACACCACCTGGCGTCCGGGTCATGAAAAACCTCTAGGAAAGACTGGAGTTTGTTTAGAAGTTGTTATGCGGCTTAATGTTTCCCACAAATAGATACTTTAGAGGCAAGTTTTTAAAATGTAAAATAGTGATTACCATTGTTGTTTTCATGTGCACTTGTCACCTCCTTTAAAGGACAGACTCCTTCAGCACTGGAAGTCACATCAACAGGTGTGTTTGAGAAACAGTAGGATGGAGAAAGCATTTGTGGGTATAAACCTAAACCTACTTGCATAAAAGATGCACACAGACCTTCCCTACAAAGTGACAAACTTTAAACCACCGTGAGGCAAAAAATTTTGACCTTAATACCTGGAATAAAGTACCAACTGCAAAAGGGAAAGACCAACACACTCTTCTTATTTTATTTTATTCAATGAACTTCAGAGTACAATTAATTCAAATGAATGACAAAGGATTACAAACCAATGGAAACACATATAGGCAAGTTAACAGATCATTCAAAGTGCTGTTTTTTTATGACAAAGGGTCTTTAAAAATACAAAAAAAAAAAAAAAAAAACTACAGCAAAGTCCTGCACTGGCCCAGAGAAAAAAAGACAGTGGCCAATGCTGACCCTTCATATGCCATCTCATTTAAACATGTAGACCTCCATCACAGCAAAGCTATCAGTCTGCTAACATACCCTACTCCCTGACATCAGTAACAAATGAAATGGCCCAGTCACATGAATTGTCACCTCCACATATACTGTCTTGAGTTTCACACTCCCTGTATAAGACTTTTTTTCAAGTTGAAGGGCCACACACACACATGTATAATAGAAAAATATCACTTAGAGGTAAGGGGATAGGCTATACTTGTAATGGGCAGCTGTAGCAGAGGGGAGATGTAGTAAAAGAATAGACTATTGCACATTCATTCAGTGTCCTGGGCAGGGCTGAGGGAGGCCCAGCCAGAACCACAGGGGTATTAACATATGTGCTGCTGCTGCACACGCCTCTGGCACATCAGTGTGGCTAACATACTGCTCGTTATGGTTCTTAAACACACACACACACGCGCACACACACACACACACACACGCTTCCTTGCTCACTTGCGCACACTAGCTCGCTTGCTCACTCGCACACACTTGCTCGCACACGCGCACTAGCTTGCACTCACACGCACACATTACCATTCTGTAAACACATATAATGCTTGCTTTTAGTTTGGCACACCTGGAACCTCACATGAAGTTCCAGAATATTAAAGTAAAGGGCGCAGAACATTCTACAAAGAGAGACAGACAGAGAGAGACAGACAGACATAGAGGTCTGGAGCAGGCACATCTGCATGCATATACATCACTCATTCATTCGTTCACACACACACACACACACACACACACACACACACACACACACACGTCCACAATGGGCAGATCAGGCAGTCAGTGAGAAATTCTCTTCTGTGTTTCCGACAACATCCAACTTTCAAAGCAAATCCTAAAAAAAATCTATTTTGTTTTTAAAACATTAACATCAGTAGATTATCTCTGGGGCAAACACCCAGAGAGGAAAGTAGGCATTTAGTTCATCAATCAGTAGATGTGAGGCTTCATGTGTCAACTGCAAACGCAGTGTTTTTGGGTGTCATGTACATTTCATATTTGTTTTTTATGGAAAAGAAGTTGAGTAATGCATATGTACAGCATTGTGGCAGACGTTAGGCAGGTATGTATCAGGAGGAATGCTATTATGTTGAGTTTAACAGGTAACTGGGAAATTCATATATTTAATAAAAAATCTGTAGTCTAGCATTGCTAGCCTGTAACGGCCTGTGTCTTGGACTCATGGAGAACCCCTCATATTCCTTCCGCATTACTGTATATGTACCAAATTATGACAGCTGTGTGTTTATATACATAATCAATAAGATGAAATGACAGCAGTACCAGACTGTAATGTATGAGAAGTGTTGGTAATGATGCGGCCGTGCATGTGTGTGTGTATGTGTATGTGTATGTATGCATTTGTGTGTGTGTGTGTTTGTGTGTCCACAAGTGTGTCATGAACTGTCCACCACTTGATGTGGCAGTGTTACAGATGAGCCGTTGATGAAGGAACCCTGTTTTTCCCGTCCCTTGAGGAAGTAGGTGAGAAGCTCGCCCTTCCCCTTTACAAAAATGGGCCCTCTTCTGACAAAGCGAAAGCCATAGTCCTTCAGGATGGTGTAACAGTCCTCCACCACCTGGGGGCAGCAAAGACACACATGCATTAGAGCAGCACAAAAGCAACAGTACATCAGCCACCTGTTTCACAATCAGAACCAGAATCAGATTTATTGACCAACTATACTTACATATACAAGAAATTTGATAGCTCTCCAGTAGATGTTAGCTCTCTATACATTTAATATTTCAGCACAGTGTAATCCCCCTTTCTTTTATGCCAGTTGCCTTTTAGGTACAAAACTAAACTAAACATTTACAACTGACCTGGCTGTACATAGTGGTGGGATTTGAAAATCAGCTCTTACTTAAAACCGGTTCCAACTCTTTGATTCCGACTGCAACTGTATGCCTTCAAAATTATCAATTTTTACCAATTCATTTTGTATATAAGTTGTCTTGTTTTGTTTTTGCTGCTGCCTTTTGTTGACGGTCATTGACAGAAGACAGCCCTTTTGTGAGCTTATTCTGTATTCTGTAATTACCTGTATATTCCCCATGACTCCCGTGGACTCCATGCGGCTGGCCACGTTCACAGTGTTGCCCCAGATGTCGTAGTGCGGTTTGCGCGCCCCAATAACGCCTGCTAGCACACCCCCTTTGTTTAGCCCTGCACACACACACACACACAGCTTATCAGTCAGTCAGTCAGTCAGAGACAGGGATACAGCACTGCAACTTAACAAGTGCAGATGTGTATGTGCGTGTGTGTGTGTGTGTGTGTGTGTGTGTGTGTGTGTGTGTGTGTGTGTGTGCATGTGTGTGTGTGTGTGTGTGTGTGTTTTGGTGTGTGCTTGTGTATGTCTCAAAGCATGATAATGGTTGTTATTACCATTATTATGTACTTCACAATGACACAAATATTTGCAATGTGTAATGTGTTTGTAAAGTAAGCATTTGATTGTGTGTGTGTGTGTGTATGAGCCAATCACCGATTCTGAGCATGAAGTTGTTGAAGGACTGGTAGTTGATGTTCATGAGGGTGACCTTCATGGCCAAGGCAAAGTCCGCCAGGTCTGCCAAGTGCTGCCAGCGCTCTCTGTCTGTAAGCTCCTCCTTCTGCAGAGGAAGATCATCATCATCATCATCATCATCATCATCATCATCATCATCATCATTATCATCATCATCAGAAGCAGTATTGTCATCCTTATCATCATCATAATTTCATATGAGTGCATTCCATAGTATTTTTAACACATTTTCTTCACCACATCTTATCTTCATAATTACTAATACTTCTTAATAATGACTCCTTTTATTTTTGTAATGAGTATAATGTAAAGGATTTAAATATCTGAAAACAGATTAATAACAACTGCTGCAGTGAATTAAGTGGATCACCTACCATTATTGGCAACACTACATCACATTAATCATCATGAAATCTTTAAAGCAACAACATCATCACTGGCATTCCCACCAATAGAGAGGCTCTGTGCTGTGCATCATCAGTATTTTCACCAATAGAGAGGCTCTGTGCTGTGCATCATCAGTATTTCCACCAATAGAGAGGCTCTGTGGTGTGTGTACTGCTCACCTTCATGCAGGCGTAGCCATTGGTGGTATTGTCTGGGATCACACCAGACGCTGCCATGTAGGTGCTGCCGATAGTTTTGATCTTGGTGATGCAGCGGAACTGTGGCTCGTCTAGAAGCTGTGGGAGATAAATATTACACTTCCCAAAAAACTGTCTGTTTGTTTCTGCTAGATAAATATTACACACCACTATGTACAAACCAACAGTTGTTTGTTTCTGCTAGATAAATATTACACTTCCCAAACCACTGACTGTTTGTTTCTGACAGATAAAAGGCGGCGTGGTTTATCTTACTGACAGATGGTACACCTACAGTCTGTCACCTGAGTTGTAAAAGTCTGTCAGTAAGTAAGTGTAAATCAGTTTTTGAGATCACAGCATACAGTTTAACGGCTCCTTACACTGTCGAAGTCTGAGATGATCTCATTGAGGAACCTGAGACACTCAATGCCGCCATTGTTGATGCTCTCCTCCGTGTAGAAGTCGGAGAAGTTGGGGATGGAGGCGAACATGACGCCGATCTCGTCATAAGACTGACTGTACAGCTCCTGCACAATAGAATCAGGTGGGAGATAAAGTCAGAAATCAAGACACACAGATAATTCCAGGTAAACCATATTAGCTTTGTGCTTTGTGTCGGTGAATCATAACCAGGTTGTAATAAGAGCTTTATAATACTTGTAATAGATAGATTTGCTGTATTGATCCCAAGCTGGGAAAGCCGTCTAAAGTCGTTTTCATCAGGTGTGTATACTATTCCCTTGAAATTATGGGGGTTCTATTTGCATATTGAATGGTTCTGAGATACTGAGCTTTCATTTTTTTGCATACCATTTCAGACAAATGATGCATTAAACTAGTTTCTGTGCTTAAAGTAGAAATAGAGATTTTATAGGGCCCAAAAATGCTTCGCAGTGCCCCCTGCTGGACGCAAATGGTAGCGGCTGTTCACCTCGTCCCTCTTCTTGGAGCCCAGGAAGTGGCGAGCCACGTGTTCGGGCAGCATGTTGGTGACGAGGGCCTCGTTCCAGCGCCGCATCTCGTATACCTTCTCCTTCTGCTCGTGCACCTCGAGCTTCCACAGGAACAACGTCCGCGCCAGCTTCTCCACCTGTCCAACAGGGGGCAGCAGAGAGTCATGAGTTATGAGTTATGAGTTATGAGTATGAGAAGAAAGAAGGAAGTGTAGGAAGATCAGAGGTGTTGGAGGGCTAATGCAGAATCAGAGAGAGAAGAGGAAAGAATAGAAGGTCTAACTATAAATGTATATATAGGTATATAACTATATACATGTACATAACTATATAGATGCACACTCACTCACTTACACAGACACTACATTGGCAATCGGAGGGATGTGCCTAAAGCATCGCCACCTTGCAGTCAATGTGGCATCTATGTATATATGTCTATGGGTGAAACAATATGGTGAAGAAGAGGATATACATACATGTCGGGCAAAGCAGTAGAAGCTGACCATCATGATGAAGATCATCACTGTCATGGAGTACTTGGATGGCACCTGCTCAGACCTGAGAGGAAAAGAGGCAGTGTGTGACATTTACTATATGGATAAAAACACAAACAAACACGCCACACCACAACAAGCTTTTCAATGCATCAGCACGAGATTCAAAAGACTATACACCTGCCTCTGCCTGGAGACAAATACTTTTAATAAAGAGACAAGAGACTTCATTTTTTAAACAGGTTTAAGGTTTTAAATTCCTCTCTTAATAGAACAATGACTAATATTGGGGCTGACCCGTGCTCTGCCTAAATGAACCACTGGCTAATTTTTTTAAGGGCTTTTGACTATATTACAGTGGTACACTGAGTTATGAGTGTACTTGAACAGACCTAACGACAGATGATTTTTAAAAGGGCTTAAGACTGTACTGCTTGAATACAACAACAATGATGATGTTGGGTCAGACCGGACAGACCTGTACTGCCTGAAGCGGGCCTCGTCGTACTGGTCGAAGATGTCGCTCCAGCTGTAGACGTTGACGACGCCGGTCGCCAGGGTGATGAGCAGCATGAGCGTGAGCTTGACCATGTGGCTGACCTGCACCAGCATGGTGGTAGCCACCAGAGCCAGGATGGCGATGAAGCTGTAGTATTTGGGGTTGTCCCGGCAACCCCCCTCCCCCGGGGCAGAAGTGGGGGCAGGAGGAAGGGATGTTGTCGTGGACGTGTTGCTGGGGGCTGGCAGACAGCTGAGCTGCATGGGGGGAGAGGGGGTACAATGAAGTCATCACATACAGTATAGGCCAAAAGTTTGGATGCACCTTCTTATTCAATACGTAGGGGGTAAAATGAACTCGTTACATATAACATTTAGTCAACGCTCTTTTCCAGACTGGTCCTGTACCTTAATGACTTACAATGCTCTTATCCAGAGTGACCTACAGTAAATTAAGTACAGGGACAGTCCCCCTGGAGCCGTGTTTCATAGTTTTAGAGCAAGGACCACTTCACCCCCCTTAAATACTCTCAGGGACCACTGCCCCTCATCTGGGGCTAACAGGGCTATATAAATGCATCACAGCCCTAACTAGGGAATGGCATAATATACATGTTGTTAAAACTGTGCATAGCATAGATAGCTTAGGATGACAAAAATAATATTTTAACACAGCTACAAGCTCAGACCAAGACAAGTTGTAACATTAAAAATAAAAAAAAACACTTGGCCTGCAGGTATACAAGGCAAAACAAGGCAGGACACAAACTAAGAGAGATTTAGGGTGGGTCCACTCCTTACCATGTCCACAATGTCTGCCAGGGTGAGGATGAAGATGGCTGCCATGGCCCACGTGTTGCGTGCCCATCGCGTGTGATCGATCCACGTAGAGAAGGATACCAGCCTCTTTGGGAATACCTGTGTGTGTAAGGTGTGTATATTGATCAGTGACAAACACACACACACACACAAACTGCTTTTAATCAGCTGCTTAGCTTGTAGCTAGGTGTCCATCTAACAATGCAATGTCAATTTGAACAGGCATTGGCTGAAGCGAAAGTACTTTAAATGTACTTGTTATACCTTGTATATCAATTTAATAAATTTGTCTACTTTTCTGTAATTGGAATGTATGCTAGAACTAGTAAAACCACATCATAAACAGGAAGGCCATCACAACACACTGGGGTGTCTGTAGATAGCAGTGTTCTGACAATTCAGGTCTTCCACTCTCAGGCACTTTGTCTCCCTCAACACTCCCTCAATAAAGAATGATTGATATATACGCCAGGCTGGGCAGGCAGAGATGATCCCAGTGGCAGTCTGTGAAGGTGTTGTGCCCTGACAGTGGGTGTGTTAAACATTAGGTCTGCCCCACCCAGGACCCATAATGAAGGTGTGTCTGTAAAGGTGTTGTGCCCTGACAGTGGATGTGTTAAAGACTAGGCCTGCCCCACCCGGGGGCCATGATGAAGGTGTGTGTGTCACTCACTCGGGGGAAAATGGCCGCCAGAGAGCAGATGGTGAGGATGAGCAACAGGATTTCACCTACAACCAGCGTCACATAGTTGGCTATCAACCTGCAGGATAGACACATAGACAGACACACACACACAGACATGTACAGTAAGTGCATAAGTCACATAGTTGGCCATCAACCTGCAGGACAGACATGCACACATGCACACACACACACGCGCGCACACACACACACACACACACACACACACACACACACACACACACAGGGCTATCACCCTACATATGTCTGTGTGTGTGAGACTGACGCGGGGTCGATGAGCGCCTCCACTATGGCGGTGAAGAGGAGCACTACGCAGGAGCAGCTGAAGGCATGTGTGTGTGTGTATGTGTGTGTGTGTCTGTGTGTGTGTGTGTGTGTGTGTGTGTGACTTACGCGGGGTCTATGAGGGCCTCTACTATGGCGGTGAAGAGCAGCACCACGCAGGAGCAGCTGAATGCGGCGCCGCTCTGTTTCTCCTTCTCCACGGAGAAGCGCGTCTCCAGCTCCGGCTCCGTGAAGCGCAGTGACAGACGGTTGGTGTGTTTCCCCTTCAGCCTGGACACAGATGGAGGACATCACAGTTAGGACTTCACACACACGCATGCATACACACACATACACATGCAAACACATGCAAACACACGCGCATGCACACACACACACATGCACATTGCACACAGAAAACATGAGTTCACACAATCACACACACACATATATGAATGCATGGAGGAGGACATACATACACACATGCACATTGCACACAGGAAACTACAGTGATAGACAGACATACAGCTTATAAGAGAGCATAAGCGAGAGAAAGAAGGTGTACTGGATTTTTCTCGGGGACAAATAGAAACTGTGTGTGTGTGTGTGTGTGTGTAATGATATACCGGCCCAGCACACACACACACACCCACACACACACACACAGGTCACTACTCACGCCTGGACGGTCTCTCTCTCCAGCAGTGCCTCGTTGAGGAGCTTGTTGAGCTCCTGTTCGTTCTCCTGCGCGTCAATCACCCTCTCGGCCAGGTCCCGCAGACGCAGGCGCCGCCGAGGGTTGGGGAATGAAGGGTTAACCACCTACAGAGAGGTGTGTGTGTGTGTGAGAGAGAGAGGCAAATAGATGAAGAATTTACATTTGCACTTTACACCCCCCCTACCCATTCTACCTCCCTTTATCAGGTAGCCATCCACAAAACTATATCCTATGCACTTTACTCCTCCCTCCCCATGCACAGTTTTAGACAAACAATCACTAATTTCACTGCATGTCCTACTCTACCCAGTATGTCTATGCAAGTGACAATAAAACATCCTTGTATCCCTGGTTCAAAGTCTGTCCTAGTCTGCACTTCATTGTGGGTGTGCATCAGGGATGGAAACTGGCACCAGCCATCAGAAAAATAACAGTTTGCTGTCGAACTTCACCGCTCATTTGTCAAGTGGCTAGTTAAATTTCCCATTTTGCAGTTAATTTCCAGCCCTGGTGTGCATCCCTTCCCTTTCTTTAATAAAGACAGATGGTTGTGATGGTGTGCGCAGGAGGGAACGGTACCTTGCTGTTGAGGGCTGGTGAACGTCACCATTTATTTGTCAGTGGCTGGTAAAATTTCCCATGTTGCAGTTAATTTCCACCACTGGTATACATCCTTCTTTTAATAAACCACCACTGGTGTACATCCTTTCTTTAATAAACCACCACTGGTGTACATCCTTTCTTAGATAAACCACCACTGGTGTACATCCTTTCTTTACTAAAGACAGGTGGTTGTGATGGTTGTGTGCAGAAGGGAGGTAACAGTACCTTAGTGTCCAGCTCCTTAGGCTTTAATAAAGACAGGTGGTTGTGATGGTGTGCGCAGGAGGGATCGGTACCTTGGTACCACCACTGGTGTACATCCTTTCTTTAATAAAGACACATGGTGTGTGTGTTTGTGTGTGCAGGAGGGAACGGTACCTTGGTGTCCAGCTCCTCAGGCTCCTCTGGCGTGGTGCAGGCCGTGTTCACACTGCCGTTACACTCCGTGGTGTTGATCAGCAGCGGAGAGTTGCCATTGGACGACGTCACCGACAGTTTCTGTCAACACCCAGGGAGGAGGCGGGATTATGATTATCGCCTGTCATCACCTGTGCTGAGGTGCTGCTTACATACTTTATAACCCCCCCTGTGGTGTATTCATTTATAGTGTATGTTGGTATTTATTTTTCAGGTGAGTTTACTTGGTGGAGGGCCAGAACTCTTGCCCAGCGCCTTTTTTCTGGAGTAAAGTGTTTTTTTATTGTGTGCTGTGTTTTGAATTTTTTGACTGTGTGTATATGTGTTGTGTTCTATATTATTAAGCTGTGTGTATGTGTGTGTGTTTTGTATTATTGGGTTGTGTGTATGTGTGTGTGTTTAGTATTATTGGGCTGTGTGTATGTGTGTGTGTTTAGTATTATTGGGCTGTGTGTATGTGTGTGTGTTTAGTATTATTAGGCTGTGTGTATGTGTGTGTCTGTTTTTTGGGGTGTGTGTTTTACGTAGCGGCGGAGTGGCACTCACCACCCCGTTGATGCCGTTCTTTCCCAGCGGCCCCTTGGGCACCATGACCAGGTAGGTGTCGATGCCGCGCTCCCGCAGGTACTCACAGCGCTCCCCCCCATTACCCGCCTCCACCTCAAACTCCCCGTGCAGACACTCCAGCGTGCTCTGGGAGATATGCACCCGCCTGCCACACACACACACACACAGGCATACACAAACGCACAGACACACACACACACACACACACATACAGGTATACACACACACACAGGCAGACAGACCCACACACACAAACACAAACACACACACGTACACAGGCAGACACACAAATGCACACAGACAGACACACACACACACACACACACACACCCCAAATGTGTGACAAAACAATAAATAACAAAATACATACAGTAAAAGAAAATCAACCACTTGAAACCATTAACTACTCATTATCTCAAAAGCTTAATTTTGTTATTAAAACATATTAGCATTGGGCAAGTAAGACAGCTTGACTTTTGATGTTCATATACAGACATTCACACACGCTGTATTTTCAAAGGATGAGTAACACACTCTGGTATGCTGGATAAGCGGACTGCTGCTACACAGCCGTTAGAGGATTTAACGATCTGAAACTAGCGACCTATGACTAACACACCTTGGTATGCTAGTTATGCTACTCAAAGGTTAAGTATAAGTATGGTATAAGTCTGATCATGTAGACATGGTTTCCCCATGTACGGATTAGGCCATCACCTAGAGCATTATGGCCCCACCTGTTTTGTTTTATGTCCTAATTGTTTTTTTAAGAAGGCCTACTGATCAGCAGCAGGTGTCCTGTTGTACACATGTCCCAATCTACACTGGCATCTATGACAGGCTGGTACAATCCTTGTTCATCATAGACTGTTTTAGAAATAGCTTTTTCTGGCTCTAACATAGACTATGAGCCATTTACAATAACATTTTTTATTGAAAAAAATTCTCTTTTAGTCTAAACTGGGCCATAGGGTCTCACAGAAACACAGAGGTTTTTCTTCAGGAGTGCAAAGTATTTATAAGACTCTATAAACACAGTCGTAAAGGGTTATAATACCTTTATAAAGCTTAATAATGATTGACGTTAGTATTTATAACTATTTATACACACCCATGACTGCACTTGTAAGGCAGGTAAAGCTTTATATCCAAGAATGCACTGTGTCACTTGAAGTTGAATATGGATTTTACTCTACCATTATAATGGCTTAGGAGTCATGTCATCAGTATGTATAAATAGTTGTGAATACTAATACATA
>CM059277.1:8227607-8232607 GCA_030347295.1 Setipinna tenuifilis
GCTGGTCACCATGGCAACCAGCAGCGGCCGGATGCTCCTTGATTGGCTGGCACGCCTGGTCTCCCAGCAGCCTTTGCTGCAGCATTAGTATTCAGGGAGTTCCACCCCGTGTGCTCTTATCAACCCTCTTCCCTATCGCTCTCTCTCTCTTTTTCTCTCTCTTTCTCTCTCTCTCTCTCTCTTCCTCCCTCTCCTCTCTCTCTCTCTTTTTCTCTCTCTTTCTCCCTCTCTCTCTCTCTCTCTCTTTTTCTCTCCTTCTCTCTATAATTCTGTCTCTTATCTTTCCCACTCTCACTGTTCTATCTCTCCCTCTCTCGATCTTCCTCTTCATATACTTCTCACAAACACACTCACACACACACTTGTCGTCACACACACACAGAAACTGACAAAGAGGTGGCAGACATGCTGACAGAACAGACAGACTGTCCAATTCTCTCTTCCTCTCTCTCTCTCTCTCTCTCTCTCTCTCTCACACACACACACCCACCCACACACCCACACCCACACACACCCACACTTCTGGCCTTCTTAGTTTCCCCACACCATTATATCACTGCATTTCCATTCCCTCTCTCTTAATCTGACACACACTCTCAAACAGTAAGCGTCTGTTCCATAAATAGTAGCCATCAAGAATGCCCAACAGCCTCCGTTCACGCGAAGGGATGGGGGGGGGGACTGATGACACAGTGTACACTTACACTTACAAGTGTCTTCAGACACACACAGACACACACATACAAACACAACGACACACACTGTGTACACTTACACTTACAAGTGTCTTTACACACACACACACACACACACACACACACAGTGTATACTTACACTTACAAGTGTCTTTACACACACACACACACACACACACACACACACACACAAACGTTCACCGCAGCAAGCAGCTCCCTCACTCAGCTCAGTCTGCATGACTCAGTGGTGTGTCGACAAACAGCAGCAGGTTTGTGTTTGAAAGCTCGGGCCAGGGCACTGCACGTCCACCTGCTCCCAACACACACACACACACACACACACACACACAAGCATACACACACAAGCATACACACACACTGCCACTAATGCAAAAAAGAGAAGCAACCTCTCACACAGCAATGCATACTTGCTCTCTCTCTCCCTCACCATTTTGCGCACACACACACACATACACATACACATACACATACACACATGCACACACACTCTAACAGTTGCCTTTTCCTTCTTTCCACACACAGCTGTCTCTGGGCTAAGAGGAGTTATGTGTTCAACTGTAACAGCAAAAAAGCCTTCAACTACACCAGTGTGGCTGTGGGGTCAGTAAAAAAAGGGTGAACTGCTTTTATCGTTAACACTAATTAGTTAATTAGCGATCACAGGCAGATGAGAAAGCGCCGTTTTGTAATTTTTAAAAAATGTGCTCCACTACACCACTGCATCAGACATTTAATGCAGTCAGTCTTTGTTCTGTGTCACATGAACTCTTTGTCCATACTGGCCTGTGTAGGTATACACTGCTGTTTACTCTGAGCCAGATAAACAAAGAGCTGTCAAAGTCAATACCTCACAATGGCAAACCCTGTCGCTTGTGTCCATTCATCCCTTCACTCTGCCATTCTTGCTCTCAACTCTATGGCTCTCTCTGGAAAACCTTCCATTGTAGGACCTTCTCAGCTGGTCAACTTTTATGGTAAACTCTTTCTCCACACACACACACAAAGACACACACACACAAATACACTGTTCATTCCATCTCACCTGCCCACCGTCCCACCGTTCTCTGTCGTTCTCCATGCCTCACCTGCTCTTCTATCTCACCTGATCCACCCGTATTCTCCCTCCATCTCCATGCCTTACCTGTCCCCCCCAAGGCCTTCTCCCTCCATCTCCATGCCTCACCTCTTCTTCCATCTCACCTGCCTACCATCCCATTTCCCTGCCCCAACCAATTGACCTGTTTCTGTGTCTCTGTGCCTTACCTGTTCCTCTAGCCCATCTCAATGCCTCACCCGTTCTTCCATCTCCATGCCTCACTTGTGCTTCCATCTCACCTGCCCACTGTCCCGTTCCCCTGCCACTGCCCCAACCCCCTGTCCCCCTGTCCCCCTGTCCCTCTGTCTCCGTGCCTTACCTGTTGCTGGCTCTGCTCCTCCAGGTTGAGCTTGACCTCCAGGGACTGCCGTGCCTCCAGGAAGGCCTTGCGGTGCTTGCGGTCAGCCATGTAGTAGGACATCACCCCCACACTGATGGCACACAGGTAGATCACCACATTGGCCAGGAGCTGCAGGAATACACAACGTATATATATATATACTTGTGTTATAAACAGTTTATATATAATGTGTATTATGCATGCATATGTGCAGAATAAACCATGGGTCAGATGCAACAGGAATATATGTATACACTAAAAAGATTATACACTAAAAATTGATACATAAGTGTAATATGATTAGAAAACAGGCACTACTTGTACACGGATAGTAGATATCAAAAGTTAATTATCATTCTAAACGATGCATCACAATGGGAAAGCCGTGGTATAAATATGTGCATTGCATATATATATTAAGTATATTATCCATGTGTATGTGCAGAATATAACGTGAGACAAGCATCACATTATTCTCACTTGCCTGATGTGTTTACACTGTTTGCCTTTTCTTTTATGGCTTTGCCTTTCATCAAACATTAGCATACTGTATCTCTAATCAAGCCCAGGTGAAATGAAAGGGGTTGTAAACATGCTTGTTTACAGTGTGAACCCCACCCCAATGACAGGACAGGGAAGTAGCCAAGCTGCAGGGGGAAGTATGCCCATGCAAACAGAGGCGGCTTTGTTTGCCCGAGCACACAGGAGAACAGCGGGGACAGGAGGAGAGCTACAGGTCTCTCTAGGTGACCACTACTAGGGAAATAACTACTACACAAAGGCATCATGATCATGATCGCCATCACAGATACGGCCTTGCGTACTTGGCACCACTTTCTATGAAGCTTGTATTTATAAGGCTCTATAAGCATGTTCATAAAGGGTTATAATGCCTCCATGCAGCTTAATAATGGTTAAAATTAGTATTCATAACTATTTATACATACTACGACTGCACTCAAAGGCAGGCAAAGCTTTATAACCTAAAATGCACTGTGTTCACTTGAAGTTGCTTATTATAGCAACAGGTCTCTCTAGGTGAGCACACAGGGAAGTGACTACTACACAAAGCCATCGGGATCATGATCATGAGAACAGATACGGCCTTGCATACTTTAATATGTACGTATGTTGGAAGTTCACAAGACAACAACAAGATGGTTACTACTCTTTTTTTTGTTTACGATAAGTGGTCATCTTTGTTTTATTTCTGTGTAGATGAATGACTTCTGATTCAAACATACGCTAGAAGCCCATGTCGACATGTTAACCTTCAATTCTGAAGTAATAGCAAGACACACTAATAACATTAAAATCAACTACAGACAGTAAAATATGTCAATCTACAGTATATGCAGATTCTTTGATTAAAAAAATGTAAATTTCTTCCAGTTCATATAGCTGAAGGAAATCTACTTAATGTGAAAAATAGATTATTTAAGAATGGATGTTGGTGACCTCATACAGTAGCTGTTGCAGCTCTGGTTTCTCCACTTCCACTCTAATAAGGAAGTCTCCCCTGAGACAAGCAGTGCACAGGTAGGCCTCTCCTGTACCAAAGGCACTACATCACATTAAAACAACACTAAGTAGTTTCGTCAACCTTAAAATAATGTTTCCATAATCATTTCAGTGGTTCATCAACTCGTAACAGGGTGAATGGAACTACTGAATACACGTTGCAGTCCTGCATGGGCTATAACCGCCCCATGCATGCTTGCCAATGCAGGACGCCGATCTGTAGTTTTTAATGCGACATTATGACAGCGGTAATGGATAATTCCACTTCCAACCTATAGGGTGACCAAAGAGGAAAAGTGCTTTAGCGGTGCTTTAAATTGTATTTAGCTGATGCCCTCATCGAGAGCATCTTGCAGTGGGTACAGTCCTCTTATCTGAAGCAAAGAGGTTTAGATGCCTTGCTCAAGGACACAGATGCTGCATGGCACTGTTCTTTCACTCCCCTCCCACATTTCTTCTGCTGGTACAAGATTCAAACCTGCGACCCTAAGACCAAGTTCTTAACCATTAGGACTTGGCTGCTCACCATATTACCCCAAGACCAACTCCCTAACTATTATTGAAGTGATCCAACAAAAAGGAGAAGTTCTCCGCGCTTCTGCAGACAAACCAGCGCAACCAGGGCAGGACCAGAAAATGCAACAAGAGATAGAACCGGCGCAGCTTGGATGTCTTAGTATTTTATTATTTAATAAACGTGCATGACATAAGACTGACGTTTCAATGTTAGGGCAACATCTTCTTCAGAGTCTACAGTCCACAGCTAGGATGTCTTAGTATTTTATAATTTAATAAATGTGCATGACATAAGACTGACGTTTCGATGTTAAGGCAACATCTTCTTCAGAGTCCATAGTCCACAATGGACTCTGAAGATGTTGCCCTAACATCGAAACGTCAGTCTTATGTCATGCACGTTTATTAAATTATAAAATACTAAGACATCCAAGCTGCGCCGGCTTCTATCTCTTGTTGTATTATTGAAGTGAATTTCTTCTACATTGAAAGAGCCAAGTTAAGTTGTGGTCTACACCTCACAGCTCTACCTCCAGTGATCCAGAGATGTAGCTCCTGGTTCTCCATCATCAGGTCAGAACTGAAGAAGCCTTTTGGAACTAGCCTGGCTAGTCTTCTGTGTAACGCTGAGGTTCTAGTCTAACAGAGCAGCCTGTAAATAAAGCTGTGTGTGTGTGTGTGTGTGTGTGTGTGTGGCCTGTTGTGCAACTGAGGTTGCAGTCTGAGCCTGTTAATAGATGAGTGTGTGTGTGTGTGTATGGTTTCTGAGCATCTGTGCGGTTCTAATCTGATAGACTAGTAAATAAAAATA
>CM059277.1:8235107-8265107 GCA_030347295.1 Setipinna tenuifilis
CCACCATACACACACACAAACACACATGCACACTTGCCACCTCTCTTATGTTACCTGCATCACATTCGCGCCCCCCCCCCCCACCCTCTTCCTACCTGTCCTTTAACCACACATCTGTCTCAGCAGTTACAGAGTCAAATATTTTGTGTCTCTTCATCATGATGGTCCTGTTATGTACAAGCTTCCTTGACTGAACACTGCACAGAAGCATCTCTTGCAATCTATTTTTTTTATTTGCTCGTTCTGGAATTGTCAGGCTGTTCCCCATTCCTTGCAACAGTCTTAGGTTAAATTAGGCTAGATTCGATTAGATTTAACTGTATTGTCATTACATGTGTAAATACAGGGTAGCGACATGTGGTAAAAACTGAAGAGACACTGAGCCTCACAACGTACACTTGCTGCCATCTTGGTTGTCACCTAGGAGGAGGAATGTCTCTGCTGGCACCCCACGAATACCTTTTCCTCCGTGTTTTATGCTAAATTTCTAAGTACCTTCATGTAAAATTTCCTTTTAATCTCCATTTTACAATCTACATTGGATGAAAAAAAACATACACAAAGATTTAAATGTGTACTCCTAAGGTAGCAATGAAAGTGCCTTTGATCAGTTGAATCAGATACGTTCTACCCACAAAGTTCCACAGAGGAAGTCAGAAAACAGAGAAGCAGCACTGAAAACAGACCACTGTCACCTTCCCTCACCAGGCCAGTCACTATGGGCTTGTTTGAAATGACTGGCTGGCTGAGTGGCTGGATTAAAGCAATGCATTCTGGACTTGAAATAGTGACGTTTTTGACGTTTTTACCCACATGCGTGGGTATGTTGTGGTACGGTGAAGTTTGGGCAAGATTGTCGAAACATGTCACTATTTCAGGTCCAGAATGCATTGCTTTAAGCCAGGCACTGAGTCAACCAGTCATTTCAAATGAGCCCCATGTCTGAATAACCACCATCCCTGCCTCTCACCACTCATTACACTGCACTACATTACACATCATTTAGTTGAAGCTTTTATCCAAAGTGGTATTTCTCCTACTGGTGCAGGAATTACATAAGCGACCCAGAACCAACTACCTTACCCTTAGGTCACAGCTGACCCCCCATCCTCCAGTCACCCTGTCCCACCCACCAACGGCCCCCTCACACCAGAGGAGTGACCAGGCTGTCACGTGTGGGTAGGCATTTGGCTTAGCTGGGGATGGGGCAAAAGATGAGTTTGTCTGGATGGAGCATTTCTCATTGAGCATTCCCACACCAACCCACCCCTGGTCACCCTCCTGCTTCTCACTCACTCACTCACTCAGTCACTCACCTGTCGTCCGAGCGCCCCTCCCTGGATGTCCTCCTGCTGCTGCTGTGCGATGGTGACCCCCAGCACGAGGGTGTGCACCCCACAGGAGACGGTGGTGACCAGCACGATGGGCGTGAGGCGCATGGGCAGCGTGAGGAAGCTGGAGAAGCTGAAGAAGGCCTGCCAGCCTACCGTGTCACTGGGCTGGTGGAAGCGGGCAAAGTTCAGGCCCAGGTGGCAGAAGATCTGCGCGGCGATGAGCACCCACAGGGCGTAGGGCACCAGGCGGCGGGACACGCGCTCGGGGAGCAGCCCGAAGCGGCACAGCAGGAAGATGGCCGCGGCGGCCGCCAGCCCCACCGTCGCCACGGCGACAGAGGCCAGCTTGTCGGCGGTGTAGACGACGGCGCACATGACGATGACGTAGCAGTCGAAGAACGCGGCGAACGCCACCAGCACCAGCAGCGTCTCGTGCCGCTGCCGGCGGAAGTAGGTCTGGTACAGGTTCTCCAGCGACTCGGGGGCGAAGGTCAGCCGCATGAAGCGCGGCAGACACAGGCAGCAGCCCGAGCTGCGCACCGTCACCTCGTGGGTCCGGCCCACGGCCTGGCCTGGGTCCGAGGGCAGCGTCACGGAGCAGTCGGCCGAAATCTCGGCCGAGTACTCCGGCTCGGAGAAGGCCCGGTTCCGAGGCATGGCGGAGACCCGGTTCCTGTTCCTCGTCGTCTTGCCTTAAGTTAAAAGTCAGTTCACAGGAATCTTACTTGCCCTCAGGCAAGAGGGGTTTACACATTGTGCTAGTGTATGGGCTCTTTACCAATGCATTGTGCTCGCCTGTCCACATCATACCTTCCTGAGATTTTATTAGAATCTAGTGAGTCTCTTGATTGTCAAGCCTTCCATGTTAAAAGGGATATTGATCACATCTTTTGGTTCAAAAGGTTACACCCGTCATTTTTTTACACCGACGACGTGACGACAGTGGTTTCAAACAGCGTTGCACAGTGATGCTGCGTGGCTGGTACTTCAGTGCTTAAAATGCATTTTCATGAGGGTCGTTTAACAGGTTGAGAGCTGGGTAATATAGAACGCATACATTGTGTATCTGAAATGTCTAATCTAGAGACAGACGGAAAAGGATAACTCTAAACGGTGACAGCTGTTAGAGGTTTGAAAACACAAATACAAAACCCCGTACAATATTTAAGAATCGCCGGTATGAAACCTAGACTCCATGAAGCAACCGTTGTTTACATTGTCATCTCTCACACACCGCCTCCAATCCACTAAGGTCGCCACCATCGCACACCCGGGGTTTCCATGGTGAAACCCTCACATAGGAAGGAAGAAAGACATTGCCATTTTATAGATTTTTGCCCTTAAGAATATGACACCTCAAGCAGAGGGGGCAATATATATGATTGCACGCCACAGCAAAAAGACTACAACCGTGACAGAAAAGAGAGGAGGTAGAAGAGGAAGAGGGTGACATTAATAAAACGAATTACCTAAAAACCCTTTCTCTCAGGCTAAGAGTTTAGTCGGATTGTGTAAATCAATGTATTTACCCATTTGCAGAGGCAATCCCTCGGGTAAACTATTGATCTCGCCTTCTTTTGACGCTTTCAATCGCGCTATGGTGTCCTCAGATTTTGTCTGACTACGGCACAGACGGGAAATACATGTTGCGCGCTCTGTCGCCAATAAATAATGAAATAAATAAATAAATAGTCTCATAAAATAAAATCCGGCGTAGACAGCGTGCACATATTTTGGCGTGTGCTAAATTAAAGAAATCACCAAGGCACATCCACACATTTTGAATAATTCAAAGCTATGCTATCTGACAAGTTTGCGAGCATTGCCAGCATTTCAGCATAGCAAACATCCGTCGCGTGTCCCTTGAACACAGGAGCAATTGCCACCTAATGACCAGATCTGCCGTCCTCCCTGTGTCTGTTGACTGCATTTGAAACCATGTGTCAGTGGTGAGCCCGGAGACCATCACATTAAACAGATCAATGTTGCTCATGTACTTGCCTTTACGTCATAACAATACACCGAGGGTAACATCCAAAATGGAAATCCTGAAGTTGTACCTTTGATTTTAGCTTTTGGGTAATCGCGTTTGTATTTGTTGTTTTATTAGTCTATCCAGTGGGTCTTGAGAGCTATCATCAGAGTTCAACATGAATCAGAGCAAAAATCCATGCGCACATAGGACGGCCATAAAGCATCCCAGCCTTGATATTTAGCCTTCCGTCTGTTCCACGAATCCTCCCACACTTCAAGGTTCAGAAGTCAGTTGTGCCTGCCATGAAGCGCCTCCACTGTCTTCAACCAGTGTAAACAATCACAGGCGTAGCACACGAACCGTAATTACTCCGTATCTTACTGCACATTCCGAAATTTCTTCCGCGATTCCTCTCTGTTCAAACAGCGCGGAGTCTCTCTTGCCTTTTCACCCTCGGTTCTCACTTTCTACCCCACACAAGCCCGTCCCCTCACCCCTCCTCTCGGCGCCACCTTTTTTTCGCAGTCTTGAACTGAGTCGGCGTGAGAGACAATTAAGGCACAAATGAACTACACTCTTTGTCGGAGACTTTAAAAATGTATTTGAGCTGTATTAACGGCTCTACAGTTATTGCAGCTGTAACTGCCAGACCTAGATCTATTAGCCCATCTATTCCCCACAGTGCAGTGGTTACTTTGCCCACTATTTGAATAAAGATATTAGCTAAATTTGTATACATTTGCATATTCCACGAATGTTAAATCACTAGGCTTATTATTTGTTTCCTGGTGTGGCCAATATAAATAGTGTTTTTACACTGTGTGTGGTCTCTGGTGTGTGTGCGTGTGTGTGTGTACAAGAGGGAGGGGGGTTGAGAGGGAGGTTGTGTACATGCCTGCATGTAATGTAAATACATAGCAAAATCCAAATCTATCATCTGTTTAATCTACTAAATCAACATAAATGGCTGCATTAATCTATATATAAAATAACCTAGAATAATCTAGAATACTCTAGACACATTAAATGCCACTGTAAAGGTAAAGTTCTGTTCTTTTTGCAGATGATATATTAATGCCACTCACAGAACAAGGGCTTCAAGATGCCTTTGGCTTTCACCATTGTCAAGACTAGGCCTGACATTAAATGTGGCCAAAACCAGTGTATAAACCTTCCAAAAGAGACTCACATAACGGAAAGCACATAACGTTTCACTCTTTGTGTATCTCTTAAGAGCGATCTTCATGTTATGGCCTGACAGTATTTTGGGAATCGTTTGCTGATTGATGAAAAATAAAGCACACTATTATCTTTGTGCATTCAATAGGCGTTTCCATAAAAATACAAATCCTAACCAGAGTCTGATGTAATGTAATTCACAGCATGTCATCATTTAGCTATGTAAATGATTTAAGACTGCTGTGGCACTCACACCATAAGGAATTCCAGCCTGATATGGAACAGGGTGTCTAAGCAGCCTATGATTTGTATTTAACCAACACCATAAGTAGACATGTTTAATCTGTGTGTGTGTGTGTGTGTGTGTGTGTGTGTGTGTGTGTGTGTGTGTGTGTGTGTGAGTGAGTCGCATGTAAGTGTGGGTGCTTGTGACTTTTCATATTACGGTATGACTGTATATAATTATTGCTCTATTAATACAAATTCCATCTTCATTTTCCTTTTTGTATCACAAATTGACATGTTGTTTAATGGGTGTTGTTAATGCTGAGGCAACACTGTATTACAAGTCGCCCTAACAAAGCGACTAGATTTCCACTATAGCCTAGTGCAGCACTGCAGACTACATGCTAACTGTGTTCTGTAGTCTCCACCACCATTGATGCCGCCTCAGGTCCAAATTGATTATTCCACTAAAAACCCCATATTGAACCAGCAATCAATAGCCACAGAGCTGACCTTTGTGAAAAAAAACAGAAAAACAAAAAAACAAAAAGACTCTCCCACCCAGCACGAAACAGTTTGTGCCAACTGCCCGATCATATCAGTGCACTGCTGTCTCGACCAGGACGTGCCACATCAGCCTTCTGACCCTGTCCTTCCATTCACCTCCCAGGATGTAACGCAGGAAATACATACACACACACACACACACACACACACACACACACACACACACACACACACACACACCACCACGTAACCATCCCATCCTGACCAGCCGGTTGCCGGGAGCTCTTTGTGCTGACCGTGCTTTTAATCCTAGTGTTTATCCTGGGGTCAAAGTTCAGCGGATAGACTGACGGACAAGGCCACTCGTGCATGTGTCAGTACACCTGACTTCAGGTGCACATAGGGCTGGGTCATATGTACCAAAACTGATGTCCTGATATGTTTGGGACAACTGACAATAAACGATATTGATACTTGAAGCAGAATAAGTGTTTCATGTTCACTCAACACCACAATAAGAAAACATAATCTGTTGTATTTAGACAGAGTTAAGGCTGTTCTAACAGAGCTGATAAACAGAGCAAATAAAAACCGTAAACAGTAACAGGCTCAGGAGCATACTTGAGCAATGCAAGAAACCTGCAGCTGTCTGACCGGTCTTAACGGTATGTGGCTTTGATGAAGTGGTTGATGAATTGCAGCCTTACAAATATATCTATATAGCAATACTGTCTCAATTACATATTTTACATATCCTTCAAAAATATATGGATATTACAATAATATCAATACAATCGTCAGCCCTGGGTGCATGTGTGCATGTGTGCATGTGTGCAGTGCTCTGTGCGAGCCCAGAGGGAAACAGAGAGAGAGCTGAGAGCTGTGAGCTGGAGGTGAAGCTGATGTGGGGTAATTAACAAGTCTTCCGTGTAAACCGTCACCCAGGACTCACTCACTCACACACAACCCTGAGGGGACCATCCACCCCGATCCGGTAATTAATAAATGGTCTCACTTCACAGCAGAGGCCTTAATTGTCTCAGGGTGATCGTCACGTCACGTGGAGGCCAGGCTGGGAAATGTTTGTTTGATGACACAGAGAGGCTATAGGACAAAGACAGGGTATGGGTCCGGTCTCCCTTTGTGTTATACATAATGTGTCATTAAAGAGAAATTATGTATTTGTTTAAGTTGCTTATTAACCAAAAATAATGTTGCAGTCATAATGAGCTTATTAATGAGTAATTACCTCTACTAGCACAATTGTAAAAGGTAATTTGTCATTCATATATACATTGAGTTGGTGAACTCAATGGTGACTGTGCCGCCATTTTGAGACTATAGGCACCAACAGAGGGAAATACGGCTTTTGTATTTCTTATTGTTATATACTACTCACCAGGAGATGGGAGAAAATCTTACACAGGGTAGCTTTAATATAATCTTGTTTTTGTTACACCCAACCTATATGATCGACACTAAAGGCAACCTCAAAAATAAACTAAAATAATGTAGATTTTAAAAGCCTTGGCAGCATTTAACTGGTATCAGAAGATCTGGAAGAACAGAACATTGTCTCTTATTTTCAGTTAATGGTTTCAGTTAATAAAAGTGAAATGAGAAAAAAATAAGTAAATAATTAAATCACTTTCCTGAGTTCTTCTTTTCTCCTCCCTTTTCTCATTTCTTCCTCTATCTCTCCTCAGTCTTTTTTCCTCCTTAGCTTTACCCTTCACCTCCATCATCAGTCTCTCCTGCTCTCTTAGCTTTGTCATCTCTTTTTCTTTGTCCTTCCATTTTCATTACTGTTTTACACTCAGGCTCTCTTACTACTGTTTTAATTTTCTCTTTCAGCTGTTTCATCTGGGTCTCGTGGATCATGTTATTCTCTTTCATGCCAGTCCTTGTGATCTTCATGTTCCTCTTCCTCAAGTACATCTGTGGCATTTCCCTGTGCTCATCTCTGATAACATTAACAAAGCCTGTCATCTCCTTTTCATCATTTGCCTTCCTTTCTAATAGTATCTACATTTGGCATTTCATTAAGTGCAGCACAATTGCTCAAAATAATAATAACAACAACAACAACAACAACAACAACAATAATAATAATAATAATAATAATAATAATAATAATAATAATAATAAGAAGAAGAAGAAGACGAACAATAATAATAATACAACTACTAATAGCAATAATAATAATAACTTACATTATTTGATATAGCCCAGCTTACATATAATTTGCACCAAAAAGTTTGGGCCAAGGGCTTCATCTAATAGCAAACCTAATATAATTAGTTTGCTAATAATATACCGTTGTCTATTTTATTGCTCATTACAAGTTAAGGTTTAGCTTACATGGTGATGCAAGGTGACTGTGATGGAGTGCCATCACTAGGGTTGTGGGTGTGCTCTGACTGCCATTCTAATGAGCCTGGCTCTTTGGCATTGCGGTCAAAGTGCATGTGCAACGACGACCAGTGGCCTGAACAGGACACACACAATGCACACACACTCTGAAACTTTACTGTTTGAACTAACTGTATTCTTATTTATGAATACTTTTTTGTATCTACTGTAATTTGGTGCTATATTCTGGAATCCCAATTTTCCCAAGTCAAGTAGGTTTTATTGTTCTTTCAGGCATAGTACACAATGAGACAAAACAACGTACCACCAGGAACAATAGGTTATACACGCAACGGGTAAAACACAGTAGAAACAAAACAGATATAGTAGTGGGCACACACACACTATTGATACACATGCACACACACACACAAACACACACACTAAGATAGCCATGTTCATACACATGTTTACACAAAGTGGGAGGACAACAGTAAACCGAAAAAGCCAGACAATAGACATGGCATAGCTTGTAACAGAGCTCTGGTAGTCGTTATGATTGCGTATGGAATATCAGGAGCAGAGAAGAAAGTGCAGGAGTGCATTAAGGTGTAGTGTTAGTTTGCATTATAAGTTGCTCGTTTGCACTTTAGTTTGTTATATACTGCATTATAGGTTGTTCAGTAGTCTGACTACCGGGGTAAAGAAGCTCTTCCCGTCTCTGGTAAATAAAGTGTAAATGTTGTGTCCAAGTTTCATACTCGCTTCAGTCGCTTGTTCAAACTTCTATTAGTCCTACAACACTCTCTCTGCTAGAATGAAGACGTGCGGTCATTTTGGGCTACGTTGAACGTACGCCTTCTGTCGTCAGGACGTTGGCGCACCAAAGACGCTGCTGACGTGTAAGAAGGGAAGTAGTTAGCCCTCTCTGCAATCCTCTTAATGTAAAATATTGCCGAGCCTGTGACAGATACTACAATGGGATGTATAAAGTTGTCATATTAGTCTTAACCAGAGTTGATGTTGGATAGACACTTACAGGTAAAAATCTAACGCTGTATCCGTTTGGTTAGGTTGTTGTCAACATCAGAAAGGGTTGTGAGTGAACAATGCTAGGTTAGCAATCGAGAGCCAAATTTTGAACAAACACAGTAACTAGCTATCCAATTTGCACCAATGCATTGTTTCTATGTGACAGTGGCCAGTATTTGTCTTTCAAAAGGTGTATCGTTCATCTTGAGTGACATAAAGCATTGTAAATTGACACAAGTTTCTGAATACAAGCTAGCCGAGTGTTACCCAGCTACTGACACATAGCTTAGTTAGCAAGGCAATATTAGCTGAACGAGGAGCATCAACAATCCTCCGCATTGTCCCCTATTATTAGTGTTTTTGTTTGTACTGTAACAAGCCATATGTTATCGGGAGAATAGCCAGGGCTGGCCAATGGCCACTGTGTGTACACGGGCTTTAGCATGTTATTAATTGAGCTATAGCAACCGTTAATAGTACGACATAAGTGTCATTCTTTTTCAGTCAGCCTGTTTTGTGTTATGCTTTCCTCCCCCAAACCAGTCTATAATGGGGCTCTCTGCAATACCTCGGTCTTTCATTTGGATAATGGTTGCTCGGTAGCAGTAGCTCAGGCAGTGACACGTCCATCCCATTTTTTGCACATGCACAGAAAACGTGGCAGGCCAACTGTCAAAGAAGATAGAGAAGACTTTTTATGCTGAATGGCAGCCTACAGTTAATATAGCATACATTATTTGCCATATTTTTGCCACAGTGCTTTCTACTTGTTTCATTTACTTGCCTTGTTAATAGACAGGTTAACACAACTATTAGGAATTAGGACATTGTGACTATACCTGTCCTTTCTTTTCTACATGTGGATCTGGCTGCAGACAAAGAGACTTGACATATCAGATCACCAAGGGCAACCATGGGCAAGAGGAGGGTGCCAGACCTGTACCGAGCCCCCTTCCCTCTGTACACGGTTAAAGTTGACCGCAAATCCGGACTAATTATTACTGCAGGAGGTGGTGGGGCATCCAAAACTGGAATCAAGAATGGGGTGGTAAGTAAACGAGTGATATGTGAATGTGTTCATGCATATGCTATAGGGGAGGATCATGTGAATGTTAACAGAGAGTAAAAAATATCAAACGTAGTATAGCTACACAATGCACACCTAGCTTAGTATGATTAACAAAGATGCGAAGTTTACAAAACAGGGTAACTTGTTTCTCTGTCCCCCTGGATCAAAAGTTACAGCACTTTGAAGATGATGAGAGGTGAAGGTCAGACATCATAACTTTTGTGTCCTTGGCAGGACATTTCATTTAAAATATTCCATGTGAAAATTGCCATGCCAGTTAAATCATGAGGATGTGCCCTTTCTGCTGAATCCGGCTGTGAGGCCATATTTAGGGTTGTAAATCAGTTTGAGTCACTATTTATTTATGTTTGTTTGTGTGTTTGTTTGCTTGTTTATTTCCAGCACTTCCTGGGTCTGGAGATGATGGGCAGTCGGTACAGCGCTACCCTGCTGCACTCCCATGACACTGAGACGCGCGCCACCATGAACATGGCGCTGGCTGATGAGGTCATTGCTGCTGGACAGGATGGCAACTGCAGCCTAATGCGCTTCAGGCTGCGCGCCCCCAAAGATGGACGCAAGGCTGCCACCAAAGATGGTAAAAGACAAAGCCGTGTGTGTGTGTGTGGTGTGATCATTGGTATGTGTGAATTTCTGCTTTGTGTGTGTACTGCTGTGTATTGCATTTCAGCATGGTTTAACTGTGTACTTTAGTAGAGTATATCTGCATCTTTTAAAATTCTGTGTCTGCAGACTTCAGGATTGTATATCTGCTTACTTTTATGCTGTATCTATGTGCTCTTCACTACTGTTTATCTACATAATTGAGTCATGTACTGTTATGTGCAAATGTAGCCAGCGGGTAGCTGTGCAGAAGGTGCATTAATAGACCTCATTTCTGTCACCTCAAGGGCGATACACAAGTGACTGAGCTAGCAGCCTGGCTTTGAGCTCGCTTGGTAATGTGTCTCCAGTTCTCATCGGAATAGCTGGGGAATAGCATGGGTTCAAGCCTTGGTTGAGGTAGGGTTTAGCTAGTTACAGGTGAAAGCAAGGCCTGTGTGCAGCTTGGGCCAGCTGTGGCCCAGTGGTTAGGGAGTTTGTCTTGGGATCAGAGGCTTGCAGGTTTGAATCCTGTACCAGTAGGAAAAATGTGGGAAGCGCTGTCTTGAAGCTTAATTCACAGCACGACTGTCCCTGCACCTCATTTTCTGTAAGTCACTCTGGATAGGAGTGTCAGTTGAATGTAATATAACTTACATGCAGTACTGTGGACAGGTATTAGGTCTCTGTTGTTATTGTGTTGTTGATCAGTGAATGTGAACAAGTGCAGAGTATATACATGCATTACTGCACCAAAATCCTGTGTTTTAGTAATAGCAACTGATAGCAATAGCAATTGATTTGATTCGTAAGTCTTATTAGGCAGGTCTAATTGGACTATAAGATTCAATCTTTTCCTTAAGTCACCTAAGTCAATTAAGTGACCTAAGGCAGACACAAAGACATCCTAACCCAACAGTACTGGTATATTTAAGCTCGTCACCAGAGATTGTTAGAATAGGGGAACCAGGCTAACTCAGACGGGACCACCATTGTTAGATTACGTGGGACCATCATTGTTAGATGACGGTGGGTATTGAATTAGCATGTCTGCAGAAAGAAGGTGATCCTAATCCCATTAGCCACCTAGCCACCCCCTTGTTACACCTGACACATGATCAGACATAATCTCATTATTTTGTCATACAGAGAGGCACAGTCTCTCAGACAAAGTTGCCTGATCAACTTCGTTCATTTACATCAAGGACATAGCTAGCTAGAGTTTTAGTTGCTTATGGTTCAGACTAACAGCGTTGAATCCAGAGTATGGTTTCATGCTTTGCCACTGCTTTTTACTGGAATAAAGTATGATTGCTGCACCAGCAAAGAGACATCACACACCCTTTTTTAACACAACATACAGTCCCTTTCCCAGTTAACCCTGTTCTGTCAGCTCGCTTTTACCTGTCAGCTGGTACATAGCATTGAGTAAGATTTTGGTTACCACCACTGCCCTGGTTTTAATGTTGCTAAGGTGATACTAACCGCTGACGTGTTAATAGTACAGGTTACAGGCAGGTTTCTGATTGGTTCCTGATGGTTCTGATTGGTTCTGATTGATGCCTGCCGTTGTAGGCCACGGCGGGGAGCAGGGGGGAGCCAGGAGACGTGGCGGTGGCCGGGCGGACAAGGACAAGGACAAGAGCGGGGCAGGCGACGAGACGGAGGCGAAGACAAAGAACGAGACTCTGCAGATCTCAGTGGAGCAGATGGGCTCGGTGCTGTCGGACTCGAACCCGCAGGACCCGCTGCAGAAGTGCGTCCGCTTCAGCGCGGACCTGACGCTGCTCATCACCGGCGGTACTGACGGACGCATCCGTGTGTGGGAGGTAAGAGCCCACTCAGGCCGCTGTGGAGCGCTGCGTCCACCCTTGACCAGCAGTGTGCATTAAAGTTTGGGTGTGTCTCAAAAGACTCCCTTGTTTAGCAAGCTGCAAATTGCACAAGGGGGTCAGACATTCCTCCTCAGTATTTGTGTGTGGGTGACCGGAAGGATACAAGGAAAGGGAGATGTGTAAATGTATGCACTGTCCACATTTCCACATATTTGTAGGGCCAGGGCCAACTTTTCTCTTTTTGTTTAGGTAAGTAGGACAAACCTCTGAAGACCTCTGCCTGGAGCCTTTACTAACATTGTGTTTTTAAACTTTTAGAGCTTCTCCCAAAAGACTGCATTGTTTATGAAGTTGCAAATTATACTAGGGGGTCAGATGTTTTTTTCAGTACGTAAATGATTCCATTAGTTCTGGACGTTGTGTCCATCAAAAATACCCACATGGAAAATGCCTCATGAAAACCTTTGGGCTCGTTATGGTCATTATTTTAATATATGTTTGTTTCTTGGCTTAACTTTATTATTTTTCCAGTATCCTGACCTTAAGGAGAAGTTTGACTTCAAAGCACATGAAGGTGAAATTGAAGATGTCGATATCTGCCCTACCAACAAGGTAACAAATGGAGTGTTGTGTGAAATTTAGTCACAGTGGTTAAATTGTATGTAATCACTGTTTAATGTTTAATGACCGTTACATTAGTTAAGTTGTTATAAAGGCTTATAGACTTGCATAGTTCTTAGGTTGTTATAAATGATTATAGTAATTAGGTGTGCAAGTGTTGCTCGTATGTTTCAGAGAAAAAAGCAGTCTGAGGCACTCAAAGAGGATGCTGTTAAAACTTTTATTTAATTTACTGGCTACTAATGGTTGCCTAGACATTTCCATTCCAGCCACTGCTAGTCAGTAAATAAAATAAAAGTTTTAAATGCATCCTCTTTAAGTGCCTTTGAGTACTTTTTGTCTCTGAAATTGTTGGACTCCCTAACCCAAAGAGCACCAGAGGAGCTTTTACAGCCAGGCAGCACTCCAACCACATTGTGTGTTGATGGGTTGTTTGTTTACACCTGTGTGATACCTGTGTGTTTTGTGCAGCAACTGGTGAGTGTTGGCCGGGACTTCACCTGTAACGTGTGGCACGGAGACCAGCTGGCCATGGGCCTGTGTTGGCATGACAACATGCCCCACATCACCGAGAAGATGTACCGCTACCAGTCCTGCAGGTGTGTGTGTGCCGCCTCCTTTTTCACCTGCTCGCTGCTGCCACACTTCACCATGTCACCCCAGTTTACTAAGACTAGCATTACATACAGTGTTGCCAAGTCACCCCAGTTTACTAAGACTGGCTTTACATACAGTGTTGCCGAATCACCCCAGTTTACTAAGACTGGCTTTACATACAGTGTTGCCGAATCACCCCAGTTTACTGAGACTGGCATTACATATAGTGTTGCCAGAGTGGGAGGCACTCTAATAATTAAATTATTATATATTATATGGCTTTTTAGCATGGTGAAGAACGTCCCATTCATACTGAATAGGCCACTCCAACATTCGGAGGTCAAATGTTTTTGTGTAATCACCTTTGAAAACGTGTAATGGTCGCTGTCAATGCCAATGGATTTTGTGCTTCTTTCAGATCACTCTGCAAGTAGTATGTTCACTTATCGTATATCAACAATAAGCTGCAAGTTATTTAGCAGCTGGACACGTTGCTACACAACACTTATACATTCTGTTTTCCCAATGAACTAGTTTTAGCAGTGGAGGCCATGAACCAGCAACAAAATATTTAAAATATTGGTACAAGTGTCTACTTCCCAAAATAATAATAATAGGGAGTTAGTCATATAGTAAGCGTAATAATGTTCTGCGAGTTGGTCATTCTCGTGGAATAAGCCCCTTCAGAATGATTCAAGTAATTCTGCATCATTCTCCCATTCTCCCGATCCCATCCCTTACATAGTTTTTCTAGGAAGACGATTAGCAGAACAGAAAATGACGGACAGAAAAAGAAAAAAAGAAAACTACTAAACAGTACACTTCATGACTTTATGACTTTGGCTATGACTATGGCTTTCAGTGCAAGTTCCATAAGTCATTTTAGTGTGTGTTTGTGTGTGTGTGTGTGTGTGTGTGTGTGTGTCTGTCTGTCTGTCTGTCTGTGTGTGTTTGTGTGTGTACTGTATGTGTATTCTTTAGGTTCGGTAAAGTCCCAGACCAGAAAGACGCGCTGAGGTTGTTTACAGTCCAGATCCCTCATAAACGGGACCGCAAGCCGCCACCCTGCTACCTCACCAAGTGGGACGGACGCACCTTCCTGCCCCTCCTCACCAAGCCCTGTGGCAATGAGGTCATTTCCTGTCTGGATGTCAGGTGAGATTCGTTACATCAACGTGTGTTTGTGTGTGTGTGTGTGTGTGTCTTTGGGTGTTTGGGATGGTCTAGTTTCTGGATTTAGTAGTTTAGTGATATAAGTGTCTTGGGTGCCACAGTGAATGGGTAGAGATGTGTGTGTGGGTGTGGGTGTGTTTTGTTGGTATGGTCTAATGGTCTAGTCTGGATTTAGTTGTGATGTAAGTGTTTTGTGTGTCACAGTGAATCAGGCACATTTCTCGGGCTTGGGACTGTCACAGGATCAGTAGCCATACACATTGCCTTCTCACTGCAGGTAAACACACACACACACACATACACACACATACACACACACACACACACAGTTACTCCATCTGCAATGTCACAATTTCAATAATGTATCGTGTATATAAACACATGGATAGCGCCCTGTGACTTTTACTTCATTCATATCACACACACACAGCACAGCCACAAACACACACATACACTATATGGCCAAAAGTATTTAGCCACCTGCCTTGACTCACATATGAACTATAGTGCCATCCCATTCCTAACCCATAGGGTTCAATATGATGCAGGACCACTTTTTGCAGCTATTACAACTTCAACTCTTCTGTGAAGGCAGTCCACGAAGTTGGGGAGTGTGTATTTAGGAATTTTGACCATTTTTCTAAATGTGCATTGGTGAGGTCAAACACTGATGTTGGTTGAGTGCGACTGGTTCTTAATCCCTGCTCTAATTCATCCCAAAGGTGTTTTGTCGAGTTCAATTAAGGACACTGTGTAGCCCAGTCAAGTTCATTCACACCAGACTCTGTTATCCATTTCTTTATGGACCTTTTCTTGGGCACTGGTGCACACTCGTGTTGGAAGAGGAAGAGTCCCTTTCTAAACTGTTCCCATAAGGTTGGGAACATGGGATTGTTCAAAATGCTTTGGTATCCTAAAGCAGTCAAAGCCAGAACATTTTGGATTATTCCATGCTCTCAACCTTTGGAATGGCCCTCTTCCTCTTTCAACATGCATGTGCGCCAGCGCACTAAATAAGGCCCATAAAGAAATGGATGAGACAGTCTGATATGAATGAACTTGACTGGGCAACACAGAGTCCTTAACTGAACATGACAAAATACCTTTGGGATGAATTAGAGCGAGGATTAAGAACCAGTCCCTCTCAACCAATATTAGTGTTTTACCTCACCAATGAGCATTTGGAAAAATGGTCAAAATTCCTATAAAGACTCTGCCCAACCACGTGGACAGCCTTCAGAGAAGAGTTGAAGTTGTAATAGCTGCAAAAAGTGGTCCTGCATCATATTGGACCCTATGGGTTAGGAATGGGATGGCAGTATAGTTCATATGTGAGTCAAGGCAGGTGGCTAAATACTTTTGGCCATATAGTGTACCTACCCCAAAATACAGCGGACATCATGTTTTCCCATTTAAACACTTCCTACCGTAATTGGTGTGTGTGTTGTGTGTGTGTGTGTTGTGTGTGTGTGTGTGTCTGGCATGTACAGAGGCTGTACTACGTGCAGGAGTCCCACGGGATCGTGGTGACGGATCTGGCGTTCCTCCCCGAGTCGGGTAAGCTGGAGGGGGCGAAGGGCGATAATGAAGTGGCCTTGATCAGCGTCGCTGTGGACAGCCGATGCCAGATGCACACCGTGCCAAACAGAAGTAAGACTTCATCCCCCTCATGTATCTACACACACATATACACACACACACACACACACACACACACACACACACACTAAAATGACTTTTCAGATACACTTGCACACACAGACATACATCAGAGAACAATATACACTCATGAAAGTTACCAACGCATGCATTGATGCATACAGGCTGATAGTCCAATTGCTGTGTTCTGTTGCCATGTGTTGTTGGTGTATAATGTTGTGTTGTGCACCCCTCCTGTTTCAAGTGTTGCTGTTTTATATAAATGTGTTGTGCTTCTCTGTTTCCTCTTCCCATGTGCCCCCCTCCCCCCCTTCCTCCAGGGTCGTTCCCACTGTGGCTGGTGCTGTTTTTGTGTGCGGCCATGGTGGTGGGGGTGCTCCTGTTGCTCCAGCACCTCTTCCCAGGCTTCATCTAACGGGGGCCGGCTGTGGGGAGAGGCAGGGCCGGGGAAGGGAAGGGAAGGGCATCTCGGCCAGCCACTGCAGTCTGGATGGTGGTGGTGGTGGTGGAGATGATGGTGGTGGTGGAGATGATGGTGGTGGTGGCAGCAGCGGTCGTGGTAATGATGATGAGGGGGGAGAGTGACGATGAGGGCCTTCCCCTGGGGCTGCAGTGTCTCTCTGGAGCTCTGCTCTGAAAGTCTGGATCTCTCCCAGCAGTCGATGTTTTGGTCATGCCCACCCCCAGGACTTTGGATTGACTAAGACAGTGCCCCTCCCACTCCACCTCAGTTCTGTCCTTCCCACTATCTAACTGTTGCTCGCAGCTGCCCCTGCTCCCCCAACACACACACACACACACACACACACACACACACACACACACACACACACACACACACACACACACACACACACACCCATCTCTACCGTCCTCCATACAGTATCACAATCATGGCTCAGCAGCTGTAGGGAAATGTACCATGGCTTGGACTTTGATCTGAGGCAACAGTTTCAAAACTGTGGACAGTAGACTTTGTGATGTAAGAAAAAAACATACGCACATAAATGTACTCATCATTTTATCACTGCTCGGGATTAGTTTCTGCTGCTATGGTTAAGCCCTGACAACCCCCCCCCCCCTCCAAAAAAAAGGAGCCATGCCAGTTGACCCCGAAGAAGATTAGAGGAAAGTTGCAGAAAGGTCTGAGCAGATGCTTTTTATGCACGCTTCAGACATTGAAATCAGACACCTATCTAAATGTGAAAATGTGCATTGAAATGAAGATTATTTTCCCCTGGTACCCCCGCAAAAAAGCCTCAGGAATTTTACCTTTAACTGTTAAAATTTAAAATGAGTTTAGTTCTTACAAATGATGTTTTTGAAATGAGCGTATGAACGCACCTGGCTTGCTTGTAGCTGTTCAGGTGATGAAGCTTACAGTGTAATTATGCACAGTGGGGACATTCACCCATTGCCTGTTTTTATGATTCTAGATATTTAAGACAAATGTACAAAAAATATACTTACAATTTGAAATGATTGCTTTTCAGTCTGTGTGTCATTTGTCCTTATTGAACAAGGTAAACGGAAAAAAGTACATTTTTAAAGTAGTTTCCCTGTGTGATGTCCTTGTTTTAATTTGAAGAACTGTAAATGTGGTGAATAAATTTAACCTGTAGAGGGCAGCAAAGACTGTGTGAAATCTAGATAAAATAATACCACAATTAAACTGAAAAATTAGCTCTTTTTATTAAACCACACAAATGCTTTTGGTTAAAGAAAATTCACTTCTAATAACTAGAAACTCATATAGCAAGCAGACAAAAAAAAATCATGCTCAACAGAAATGGACACATACAGAACGGAACACATATCGCCAAACCGTTTCTTTGCTAGTCGGAACATTTTCAACGATACTCCAAGAAGACATGGCGACCTCCGTGAGGAAGCCACGCGTGAGCGTCGAGGAGTTTGAAGGTAAACATTGTTTCATTGGTAGCGTTACACATCTAAAAACTCTGTTATAGTTACTTTGTTGAAAAGTGAGAGCATTTTGATTCAACCAGAAGTTGACTACATACACAAGCGGTATAGCTTACGGTTCTGCACTGTCGTGTCTTGTTGGCCTCCTGTGGGTATACTGTGACTTGACGAAACGTGACACTTTTTGTCACAATTAATGTTTCATATAAGAGTAGTAAAGGTGGCGTACATTAAGATTTGATCACATAACCATGAGAGCTCGAAAGCCAAAACACGAGTTAAAGGTCTGAGCTCGCATAGCTTTCTTGGCACACAAGATGCGAAGAAAAGTCACAGTCATAACACTGGATATCGTTGAAGTGATCTAAAGAACCCATCTCTGTCCGAATTTTAATCTATTATGTAGTCTAGCTGACTCTAGTTTAATGTTGAGAAATGAACAGATGTATGGCATGCCCAGGTCTTCTTGAGCAGAAGTTTGACCAGCAATATAGAAAATCCAGTTGCCTACTTGCCTTTTAGTGGTACAATGTTTCCCTTTGCTTGTTAGCTGCTCATTTACACCAAACGAGTAATAGCAATGCAAAGACGATGCTTTGTAGTAGGCTAGGTCGACGATCCGTTTGTGTATAAATAGTTCTCATTTCTCCAGCAACATGTCAACTCGAATCTGACTGTCAGCCTCAATGATGTCTGTGTTGATTCTAACATTCAACTTATCACTATTGGCTGCTATGTGAATCTTTCTTGTGTTAGTTGACATTCATCTGGCACGCAGGTTAGTCTTTTCTGTGCTAATGCAACTTTGGTTCTAAAACAAGCAGCCCTGTATTTGTAGTTATTCTGGAGTGATGGCAGATAATTGGTGCTGTGAAACAGCTGACCGGTGATCTTGTCTTATGGCTTTAGACTCAAAAGATGATGTGGAAGTGTCAGAGGACAGCGGCAGCGAGGGGAGTGACTGCGAGGAAGAAGGTGGTGGAGACGGATCCGACGACGAAGGGAGTGACGTCGAGCAAGATGACTTTGGAGCAAGTGATGATGATGATGAAGAGGAGGCAGCCGAGGAAGGCAGTGGTGAAGAACAGGGGGGTGACGCAGAGGACCAGACCGAGAGCAACCCGAACGCTGGCTGGGCGGACGTCATGGCCAAAATCCTGCAGAAGGAGACGCCCAACAGCATGCCCGTGATCCTGCAGAAGAACAAGCAGCTGGAGAAGAGGAAGGAGAAGGCCAAGCAGGAGATGCTGGAACGCAGGAAGCAGGTAGGGCAGTATGCAAACTACAAAACTACATTCTGTGCACTTTACTCCCCCCCCCTCCCCCCTCCCCATGAACAGTTTTAGGCAAATAATCACCAATTTCACTGCACTACCGAGTATGTCTGTGCGTGTGACAATAAACCATCCTTGTATCCTTCTTTCCTTGTATGTCTGTGATTCATCCATGTCACGATAGTCAAAAGAGCAAAGAAATTGTATGCTACTGGACTTCTTTTGGACCTTGAAGAAGTTTCACCTTTCATTCAATTCACACTTGACTTATGTTAATGAGTGGCCCATGTGACCTTTTTTGTCACATGATGAGGGCTGTGGTCTACAGCTCACAGCTCCACCTCAACTGTTCCATAGCTCTTGGTTCCCCATCATAAGGTCAGAACTAAAGAAGCCTTTTGGATGAAAGGTGAAATGTCATCAAGCTCCAAAAGACATCCAGCTACATATAACTTCGCTCTTTTGACAGATAGTGGAATGCATGTATGTGATGTGTAGCTTAACACATGGGCAGCTATACCTTTAATGGTTAGGGAGTAGGTCTTGGCATCTGAGGTTGCTGCTTCAATTCCTGTACCAGTAGGAATAAATGTGGGTGGGGGAGTGAGTATTTTGTGGGAAAATATGTGATGCAGGTGGTGTCAGGGATCCTGTGATGTTTTGAGGCAAAAAGCAGGTGTGTAATGTCTAGGTATAAAACATAGGTAATGTAATACATTTTGTGTGATGTACTGACACAAGAATTAGGCAGTGAAATGCATTTTGTATGATGTGTTGTAAAAAGAAGGAGGTCACCTTTTTGAGACATAGGCTTATTTTCCAACTCCCTCAGAGTTAAACAGTTCAATTTTACCGTTCCGTTGTTAAAACATACATCACTGTGTTTGTAGACCTATACACCCTGGCACAGATTATTTTGTTCTGCTCTCCATCCTTGTCAGGCTATGAGAGATGACAGGCAGATGTAGGTCTAACTGAATCCTGTGTCCTGAGTGTGTTAAAGGTGATTCAGTGAATCGGTATTGAGTAGATCAGCTGAACTTTATGTACCTAATATGTGAGAGCTTTTTGTTGTAAACATGCGGATATGTGTAAAGCAGTGTGACTGCTCTACAGAATGACAAGCGGAAAGCATGGGAGATGATCGGCCGTGTCAAGCCGGACTTGGTGAAGGACAGAGAGACCGAGAGGAGCATGCAGAGAATTGCAACCAGGTGGGACATCTCGGGGACTTAGGGCAACCACTTTTGGAGTTTGCTGGTTTTAAACATTTCTTCTGTTATAAACATAAAAATGTATTTTTGAAGAGGGTATTTTTTATATTAATAATCGATTTGTTACTGCACCAATCTACCGGTAATAATCTACCTGCTGTAATTTGAAAAAGATGTAGCTTTATTTATTCTGTTGCAGCTGCACTTGCTGTACACAGTTGTACTCCTTTGCACTTCTAGCTAGATGCTACATGCCAGCTGCATTTCATAAGCTTTGTGTACATTACACTTACCAGACTCTTTTATTCAAAGTGACTTACAAAAAAATCTGTACTTTAAACAATAGCAACAAAGTTTAATGTAGTCTAATGTATAAACACGCTTACATTCAAGCAGAGCATTTGATGAGGTGCAAATTGATTTTTTGCAGACTAAAAAAGGTGATTTGGTGTGTATGTGTGTGTGTGTGTGGTCCACAGAGGTGTGGTGCAGCTGTTTAACGCGGTGCGAAAGCACCAGAAGGATGTGGATGAGAAGGTGAAGGAGGCGGGGGGGTCGGAGAGGAAGAAGGCCAAGATCCTCTCCACCGTCTCCAAGAGGGACTTCATCAACGTGCTACGGGGCTCAGAGGGCCCCACGGAGCCTGCAACGACCGTCAAAACAGAGGTGTGTGTGAGTGTGTGTGTGAGAGAAAGTGTGTCTGTGTGCGTGTTTGGGTGTGTGTGTGTGTGTGCGTGCATATGCTGCTGTGCTGTTTGTTACATCCAGCAGAGTGCTGCCTGCTTTTGCCTTTAGGTGTGTGTGTGTGTGTGTGTGAGAAAGTGTGTCTGTGTGCGTGTTTGGGTGTGTGTGTGTGTGCGTGCATATGCTGCTGTGCTGTTTGTTACATCCAGCAGAGTGCTGCCTGCTTTTGCCTTTAGGTGTGTGTGTGTGTGTGTGTGTGTGTGTGTGTGTGTGTGTGTGTGTGTGTGTGTGTGTGTGTGTGTGTGTGTGTGTGTGTGTGTGTGTGTGACAAGACTTATCCAGTCTTGTCTCTTGCCTGCTCCTATCTGCTTTGATCTGACATGTTATCATGTGTAGTAGAACAGATATATGTAGGTGCATGTTACATATTTTCCTCGGTCATGTATTTTCACATGATCCTAAGCATCACTCCTGGGGAAGTCCAGAATGCAGAATGGTTCTGAGAGCTATTTCCAGAATGTTCCCATGTTCCCATCTCTGGAAGCGTCCATATGTAAGCCCCATACTGTGCTGCTCCTTGGGGCAGCAGCACAGACATGGTTCCCATGGCAGGTTGCTCTCGTCCACTGTCCCAGCAGCCATCTGTGTGTGATGGATGGTGTCAGACGTTCTTTTGCTCTCTCATTCTTGCTGACCCATAAAAGACTAGTGATCACTGTCTGTCTGTCTCTCTCATCCCTCCCTCCCTCCGTCCTTCTTTCCTTCCTCCCTCTCTCGCGCTGATAGAAATGTAGTTTTTTTTTTCTGTATGGGCCTCATGAGATGCTAGCGATGGGCAAGAAGAGCAGAAGCAGTAAAAGGGTTCGGAGGTCAAAGGTCATGATATGTAAAGACCCCAGAGAAGAAATTGAAGTGATGCCAGTTCCTTAATGGGACGGCTGGGTGACCACATTTCCCCTGCATTTTCTTTTACAGAAATATTGATGTTAATGGTCATTTTCCATGAGTCCTAGTATAGTAAATGGCTATTTTATAAACATACATTCCTTCCCATGCAAGTTATGATGTTTTGATATATGTAAAGGGGAAAATGTTTTTCCAGTCGTATCTATAGTTTTTTCAACTTGTGATTGTGATTTATTGCCACTAGATGTCACTGATGACCACTAAGTAGTCCTAAATCAGGAATCAACTTTTTCACGGTTGCACTTTTACATAGCATGAATAAGACATGTGACGTTTAGGTTTTTTACTTATCTCACATGTATGCTAGCTAATCAGTTAATAAAATATCTGGCAGCTACTTCATTATTAGTCAGTTAATTGGTATGTTATTACAGCGTTGATGTCCGTGATTTGCTCTTTGGTTTGTTTTAGTGCCTGGGATTGTTTTTTGTGCTGCCACTAAAGACTAATCTTAGGGGTACTTTAAGACTTAAACTGTAACATAAAAAGTTTTCTATATCGTCTGACTATATCGTGGATTTTCACCCATCACGGGGTTTTCTGGAATGTAACTGCCACAATAAATGAGGGAACAGTCTACTATAAAACTATGGTATATAGTATATCTTGTGCATGTCTGACCACCTGTTGTTCCTCCCCAGGCCAGCGAGGCAGCGGGGGCGGAGGCCAAGCCGGCATGGAGCGTGCTCAGAGACGACTACATGATGGGAGCCTCCATGAAGGACTGGGACAAGGAGAGCGACGAGGAGCCCCCCCACGAACGGGGAGGGGGGGAGGACTACAACAGCGACTCGGACTGAAGCTGCTCATCACTCACTCACACTCACACACAGACACAGACACACACACAGACACAGACACATACACACTCTCTCTCTTTTTCCCCTCCATTGGGAATTGTTCAGTGGACACAAATTATGTTTTTACATTTGTATGCAAAGCAAATGTGATAGACTTTTGTGACGTTTGCCTGAGGATCTTCCTGGAGTATAGTGTGGATCTGTCAAACTGTCTCCACAGACATTTGAGAGGTGGTCTGCTTGCTAACAGGACCTGTCTTGTCTGATGGGCTATACTGTCCTGTCTTATGGACTGAGCTGGTGTGGGAGGTACGAAGCCTGACGAACGGATAATCCGGCATGAGGAAAAAAATGACGGAAGACTCTTTCTTTGTTGTCAGCCTTTTTGTGAGATTGTATGTAGGTTGTGGCCATTTCCCCAGGGCTCACTGATTACTATGTAAATAGTAACTACTTGTCAACTACTTTGGCATTGTCTTTTGGCATACCGTGTTATATCAGTGCTATAACATATAATAAACAAGGTGTTTTGATGATATAAAAAAATATATTAAACTTTTATTATGTCATTTGAAACCTGTCTCAAAGAAAGATCTGTCCATGTGTGTGAAAATTGTTCTTGCAAGCACGGTTCTGTAGCTTGTATATTATTTATAATCAGGAAGGTTACCTTAACATGAACGCTTTAACAAGTGGTCTAGATCAGTGAGCTTCAACCATGTATTAGGAAACACAATGCCATAGCCCATAGTATGTAATGGGTTATTCTGATGTGTTTCTAGGAAAGGGGTGGTGCACATTACATTACATTGCACTTAGAAGATGCTTTTATCCAATGCGACTTACAAAAGGACTGCATAATAAACTAACAGGGGTGTAGAGAAACACATAGTAAACAGACTACACACATACACACAAGGAGATACATGTGCCTTAAGTAAGTTTCCTGGAGCAGGGACACTTCAAACACACACACACACACACACACATCCTGGCAGAGTGCTTGGCCTGAAGAACATTGAAGAGCTCTGGTCTAGATCCTAACAATTACAACTAAGAAACAATATTTAAAAGCATCATAACGCAATTACATTACATTCAGCTTACACTCTTATCCAAAGTAACTTACAGTAAATTGGGTCCAGGGAGAGCCCTTCTGGAGTACTGCAGAGATGCTTTGCATTTCAGCTATGGGATGAGGGTGCAGGGGAGTGTTGGCTATTCAATCCCCCACCTATATTTCTCCAACTGGTGGAGGAGTTGATGACAGCTGCAAGACAATTAAGCAGAGGTCTGAAAAACTCCACACAATACCCTGAAAATTCCCTACCCACCATAGAACCAGTCTTTATGGTGCTGTTCATACCATCTTTATCCATTGGGGATCCGTTAATCAAATGTGTGCTCAGAATGACCACAAGGTGGCACTGTTGTCACACAAAAGAGAGGTCGTCACCCTAAAGGTGCCAGAGTAGGGGACTGCTGGCTTGTGTGCCTTCATTTGACCCCCGGAGTCAATCACAGTGGCTCTCATATACTAAGGCCACTACCCAGTGGGGAGGCAAAGAATAAACAAGACAGCCTACACTAGCAAACAACAGTAACTATGCCATTGTGGGATAGGCCACAGGAATGATGGAGCCATCTCTGGCTTGTGGACACAGGTAAACACCACATCCTGGGATTACAAGCTGGACTGCCCAGATGCTACGTGCCTGCCTGCTGACCGTCACTATGGGGACCGCAGCGCTCTTCCCCTGACCTTTGTCTGGGCGGCCATCTTGGTATTTGCCAGCAAGGCCGTTTCTTTTTTGCTTTTTCTTTCTCAAGCCATTTTTATTTCACATTTTCATTTCACCCTCTTAATGCTTATCCCATTCCAACCACACACACACAAACACACACACACACACACTCACACACTCTCTCTCTCTCTGTCTCACACACACACACACACACACACAACCAACACACACACACACTCACACACTCTCTCTCTCTCTGTCTCACACACACACACACACACACACAACCAACACACACACACACACACACTCTCTCTTTCTCTGTCTCTCTCACACACACACACTCTCTCTCACACACAAAAAGAGTGGAAATATTTGCCAAGCTCCTTATCGCTGTGAGGTGGAACACGGGCCGAGTGCTGGGGAGCTGGAGAGCTGGAGAGCTGGAGCTCCAGGCGGCCTGCACCACGTGAAGCTCCCATCCGTCACGCCAACACTGTGGCCCGTCACTCAGGAATGCCAGCCCTCCACCGCCTCTGTTGACACACAGACGGAGAATGTGTCTTCACTGTCCACAACCCCCACCACCACCACCACCACTACACACACACACACATACTGTTCACAACACCCCCCCCCCCCCCCCAAACCGTACCACACACACACACTGCCCACAACACCCCCCCACCCTACCACACACGCACACACACACACACACACACACATACACACTGTTCACAACACCTCCACCCCGACACACACACACACACTGCCCACAACACCCCCCCTACACACACACACACACACACACACACACACACACAACACCAGCCCTCTTTATCTCTGGGTCTCACACTTGTCCACTTTCTCAGCCGCCCTTCTCTTCCCACACTGGAGGCCCGGAGGGGCTGCTGCTGGGTGGGGCTGCTGCTGGGTGGGGCTGGGCCCGGGGCAGGTGAGCCTGGACAGACTCTGGAGGTGATGACAGCCCCAGGATGGCTTGCTTAACACCGCTGCTGCCAGGCAACCGTTTCCTAGCATTCTGGGACTGGACAATCGCGTGAGGGAGTGAGTGAGGGAGTGAGTGAGTGAGTGAGTGAGTTGCCCAGTGTCCACTGGCCATTCGACTCCACATTGAAAAGTTTCGTGCTCAGTGTTTCCCAGTTAAGAAGGTGCCTAATCAACATTTCTCAGTAACCGTTCTTTTGGTGGCGTCTTTGGAAAAAAAGGGTTGTGCAGTGTGTTGTCACTGTACTGAGTCAAGTCCAGCACCGACACTTTATCCCCCACCCATTCACCCCACCGCAGAGAAAACTGCTACTGAACACAGTAATGGGCTTCACTGGAGAACAGACCCAGTGAACTAGTCAAGTCCAGCACTGACCTTTTAACCTCTGCCCCACCTCACACCAGAGAGAACCGCTACTGGACACAATAGTGGGGTTCACTGGAGAGGAGACCCAGTAGCACTAACACATGGGCTGACACATCATGCATCATTTCAGCCAAAGTTGGGGAGGTACCTTTTCCATCAACCCCCCCCCCCAACACACACACACACACACCCCAGCCAAACACAGACACTTACATTTACTCACACTCTCTCTCTCATACACGCACACACATACACACACATGTACACAGACTTGCCCTGTTGTCTTGCATCTGTCTGCGTGGGCACTGATTTAGTGACAACATCTGGCTTACACCCGTGTGCTGGTGGGTCAGCAGGGTTCTGAGAGGCTGTCACCGGTGATAGATTGCTGGTCTTGGGGGGGTTGGTGGGGTGGGGGGGGGTTGGGCTGCGGGGTGGGAGTTGCATGGGTGGTGTTTGAGAAAAGTGGACAGACACAAAAAAAAATCTTTTGGCAAATGATGAGAAAAATTTGGGGATTTTCTCAGGAGTGGAAGCATAAATCACACTTGCGCTTTGGGTGATGTGGCAGTGGGAGCGGAGAAGTTGAGAGAGGAGAGGAGAGGAGAGGAGAGTGGAGTGGAGGAGGATGAGAGAAGAAAAGAGTTGAGTAGAGGAGCGGAGAGACTGATTACGCCTGGGCTTTACGTTACTGAGGTGTGGCTGCTGGTTGGGAAACCATGACCTGACACCTATACAAGGCCGAACGCCATGATGGACGGCACTGCTCAGCCTCGTTTCCCCCCTCCGTGTTTTAATGTAAAGTTTAACTGCCAAAGCTGCCGCGCCATTCCTTGTTCCATCAGGGGAAACGTGCTACTGCAGAATGCTGTCTTCTTTCCAAGTTCTTCTGAGAAGCCTGGGAGAAAACGGGAGGCTGACCCTGCCTTACTGCCTGATAAATCTTGCGTTCGAATGTATTTCCGTTCCTCGGCATTCCTTTCTACCATGCAAAGAAAAACAAATTGTTTTAAACATTCTCCTTTAGTCTGGGCTGATAACAAAGTTAACCAATTACATAACCAGACTCTTTGTTGAATGTTGCCTACATTT
This sequence comes from Setipinna tenuifilis, assembly GCA_030347295.1. Classification (NCBI taxonomy): domain Eukaryota; kingdom Metazoa; phylum Chordata; class Actinopteri; order Clupeiformes; family Engraulidae; genus Setipinna; species Setipinna tenuifilis. Next base: position 8,262,345 of record CM059277.1, read on the forward strand.
ATACTGGTCCGTCACGGATTTTGACCCCACGAGTTAAACACGTGTACTACATTTATTCAAGTGCGTCAAGGAAACCAGCGTATGACACAAGTTGGACTTGACACAAATTATCAACACGTCACCTACCCGGCTAGCTTTAGGACCCAGTTACGCATCGAGGAAATGTTACTCTTTGCACTGTCCCGATGGGCACACCGAAATATTTACAATAAATTGCCTCGTAGCCTAACGTTGACGGAGTCCCCCGGTATGAAAGTGATTACCACAGCCTCAGTTTGAAACGTGGGGGAGCACGTGGTGAAGCTAGTCCCATATAAATCTGACTGCAACCGGCAGCCTGTTAATATTGTGTACTGGCACGCGCTCGCAAGGACCACGGAGGGACTGCGACTTTCTCATTTGTTTTTTCGTAGAAGGGGATGGAGGAACGCGTTAATGCTCTTTCGTTTCACTGAAAGGAAAAAAAGACTTATTTATCCGCTCCTTTAGTAGTTATTTTGTCACCCATCATCTAGGTCCCTCCACCGGTTCCCTCTCCAATCATTAAGACTTAAAAAGCTTGTGCGCTAACACTAACAGCTTTATTAAAAAGTTTTTTGTACTCGACCAACACCTCCCGCGCGCCAGGACGGGGCAACTTAAACAGACTGTAAGCTACGGTGGTGTGTTGTGAGACGAGGCGATGCACGGTTCCGCGTGAGGAGCCCTTGGAGTTTATCTTGTGAGGGAAGTGAAAGGCAGGCTTGTGTGGAGTGCGGAACTGGACGCAGTTGGACAGCTTTGGGTGCTCTGATGCGGTGGAGGTGTGCGTTAACCCGCAGGCTGCGCGTCTGTGTCCAGCTACTGGAGATTGCGACCTCGTCGGTTGTGGTTTGTTTTGCCTGAGCGTTAGGTAGAGTTTGCCGGGGCAGTTCATGGTCATAGTTTGGTCCATGACATTTTCTCGACATTAGAAACGTTTGTTTGACATTTGTGTAGGTTCACTATGAAGTGATCGGGTTTGGGGAGTCAGGATCCGACTTCGTCTTTCAGCTATTCATCTCCTGCCTAACGGATTTTACAGATCATTTCACGTCTTCGATTTTTTTTTGTTGAATGGATTTTCAGGTATAATTTAATCAACAGAGCTTGAAGTTGATAATTTGTATACTAAGTGTCAGTGATATTGAAACAGAAAAGGGTTTAAAAAAACAAAAGGGAATCACGAGAGAATATATTTTCTAGTTTTTTTTGTTAAACCTGGTACACGTCGAAATGAGTATATCCTTATATTTAATTTAAGTAGTGTCAATAGTTACACGTCACCAAAATCAGTTTTACCTACAGAACCAAGACGCTGCTGCTTTGTAGAACGTTTGGAGAGTTAAAGATGAACTTCTGCGTCCTCAGTCTCCTTTTGACCCTGGATTTAGCCACTGTTGCTCTAAGTCTGTCCACATGTAGTACGCTGGACATGGACCAGTTCATGAAAAAGCGGATCGAAGCCATTCGAGGGCAAATCCTGAGCAAGCTCAAGTTAACGAGCCCGCCGGAGACTTTCCCGGAGCCCGAGGAGGTGTCCCGGGACATCATTGCTATCTACAACAGCACTCGGGACCTGCTTAACGAGAAAGCCAACGAGCGGGCAGCTACCTGCGAGCGCCAGCGCAGCGAGGAGGAGTACTACGCCAAGGAGGTGCACAAAATTGATATGCTGTCTTTCTCCCCGGCGACCGGGAGTAAGTATTTGTCTCTTCTTCTTAGCCTCTGGCAATTTTTTTTGGGTTAGGGTCAGCCAAAGGACCGTTACAAACGGGTCTACTTTTAACCTACACTGAGTCACCTAACTGTCTGTTTATTTGGGGGTTAATGTTGAAGCAAGAAATCAGCAGTTTGTTTGCACACTACTGAAACAGTTGTGGTCAACGTCAGCAACCACGAATTTTGAATGGAAACGGGCCTCGCGAGGGCGCGATACAGGGGCATATAGGGCTCGCACGTGCGCCTCCGAGGTGGAAGCCTGGTGCAGCGAGTGCGCCTCGTCACGCGTCATCAAAAACAAAAAACTCCTTATGTGAGGACGCCTTTCGCCTTCCATCAGTCGTTTGACTTTGCTTATTATAAAAGATGTAGGCAGCATGGCCAGGTCTACCTAACAATTTCCATGGCTGTGCGTGACTCAAATATAAAGTGATGCTTGGGGGTTGGAATTTAGTTTAGGCAAGTGGGCAAATATATTTCTGTTGTTTATACAGCTCTGTCTTACATATAATGTTTATACAACCCCGTCTGACATAATAGTTATAATAACATAATAGAGACGCAACCTAACGGTTCAGGTAGTGAACTGACGAAAACAAAGCCTGACTGAGCCACAAATTACCTGGTCGTTTTAGTATGTTTCAGCGCTACAATTAATTTCTAGGAATAACTTGACGTCCGAGTCAATTGCCTTGACAACAGCTTGTACAAAGTTAGAGAGTTAATTTTACCTTATATATTATTTTTATTTAGTGAGTGGCAGGCACAACGGAACTAAAACCCCGTTTGTTAGGTTGTAGGATATTATTTATTAAGAGGATCACAACGCTGGAAGAACAACTTGTTTTAGGGCGCAGGGACATGCCGTGGAATGAGATGACTTATCTCTGAGGAAGACTGCAGTAATGTGTAGTTGGCCGCTGCCGTTTGTAGTGCTTTGGCTCAAAATAAAACCAATTAACTCGCCATTTGTTTTATGAATTGAACCGCCCGATGTAATAATAAAGCACCCCCTAAACATTA
>CM059277.1:8267607-8270107 GCA_030347295.1 Setipinna tenuifilis
TGTGTGTGTATGAGAGAGAGAGAGAGAGAGAGAGCGAGAGAGAGTGAAGGTGTATGTGGGTGGGTGGTTGAGGAGGGGAAGTGCGATAGAGGGAGAGGGTATGAGTTTATGTGTTTATGTATGTATGTGTATATGCATGTATGTATGTCTGTATGTATGTCTGTATGTCTGTCTGTCTGTCTGTATGTATGTATGTATGTATGTACGTACGTATGTATGTGTTTGTGTATTGTTCGTGTATGTGTATGTATGCTTATTTGTCCTCATGTAGCAATGCAAATGTTTAGAAGACCAATTCAATGCATAGGATATAACTTTAAGCTTACTTTAAGTACTTGTTAACTGAGGCCTGTAATATGAATGCTAATGTGTTTATGTGTGGGTATGTGTGCATGTCTGTGTGTGACCATGCAAACGTTTGTTTACCGCCACAGATGTTAAAGCTAATAGATGTGTTAGCAGAGGTAATGCTTTTATCACTGTGCATTTTTTATGATTGTACTGTATGTGTCTCTCTGCTTCAGCACGAGAGCTTTGTTTTTTTGTTTTTTTATTTTGTGTAGTAAGCCTCTGTCCTGTGTTTTCCAGACTCTGAAGTCGGGTTTGATGGTCACTACAAGACAGTTAAACTTTATTTATTTTATTTATTTATTTTGGAGTTTTTTAAAAAGTGGCATAAAAGCAGGATGCCTGAACGTTACACTCAGTGTCAGTCTCTATAATCCCTTACAGTAACAAGAAAGAGCTGCCCGGGTCAACTCTGGACTCCACACAAAAATTGTAAGTGTGCACTTAACTGGGCAACATCTTCTAACGTTAAAAAAAAAGAACAGAAAACAAAAAATGAAACAAACAAAACAACAACAAACAAAAAACACTGATGGTGATGGACTATTTTTTTTTTATAAGGTCACTAATTAGCTGAACGAAGTGGGGGTGTTAAAGGGGCTCTGCTGTTGTGCTCAGGTAAACACAAACCATATGGCGTCAGGCAGGTCTGACCTCATTGCCTCCTCCTGACAACCATGTACTCAGTTGGACGCATGGCTCCGAGATTGGTGTTCTTTATTGGCCTTGAATTGCATTTATTGGAGCCATTTCATGTGATTTTTTCTTTTTTTTTTTTGTTATAAAAAAAAAGACGTTATTGTTTTCAAAACGGAACGGTTGTAGTTGGTTGTAGTCATTAATGCAGCCGTAAATGATTCGGGCCCTCACGTGTAATTTGGAGTGCTGTTAACATCCTGGAAGGGCTTTGAAAGGGCTGCAGGAGAGTAGAGAAGAGTAGAGTAGAGTAGAGTAACTTTATTGATCCCAGATGGGAAATGAAGGTGTTCCAGGTAGCTTTGACAAATATACATACTATCCACAAAGGCACTAAGACACACATAGCATAAGTTAAGATTAACATAGTTAAGAGCAAAGAGTATTAAATTACACTATTCAACAAAGAACAAATATCAAAAAAACATCCCCAGTGCAGTTGTGTGTGCAGAACTCCTGAAGCTTTGGCAGCGTGTTAACCAGAAACACATCTTGCACTGGTCCTTGACTTCCATTACAGGAGCAGTAAAGATAAGAAATGTTACATTCTCAAGGCTGTGAGAAACACTGGAGCATAACATCACTCACCCTTTTTTATTTCTCTCTCAATGGAGCTGTTGTCTGACAAATTGTTTGTCAAATACAGAGATGTAGACTGAAATGCCATGGCAAACGTGTAGCATAGCCAAGCTCTGCTTGAGTACACACACACACACACGCACACACCACACACACACACACACACTAATGCACATGTACATACATGCACACACACACATCAGAGTATACACATAGACAGTCTTGCACACACACACGCACACACATACACACTTATGCACATATACATACATACACACACACACACATCGGAGTATACACATAGAAAGTGTTGCGCACACACACACACACACTCACACACACACACACACACACACACACACACACAGAGGCAGAATGTAGCCAAGTGTAGCATGCTTGACATGAACCCAGGCACATAGCTGCTGTATAGTGTTTCAGAGACAGACAGCACAGCGGCCCTCCTGCCTTCCTCAGGTGAGCTTGTTAAGGCCTGATAGACACACAGGAAGTCCCCTCTCCTGCATCCTCCACACACACACACACACACACACACACACACACACACACACACACACACACACACACACACACATAGACACACACATACAGACAAACACACACACACACAAACACGCACACACACGCACACACACACACACACAAATACACACATTTCTCTTCCTCTCTCTCTTTCTGTCTCTCTCTCTCACTCTCAATCTCTCACACACGAACATGCACGTACACACTCTCACACAAACATACCCAAACAGATACCCAAACACACATTTGTGCATGCGGAAACACACACATACACACACACGCACATACACACATTCACACACATCAACTTGGTGCCATGCTGTCCAGGACATATCTA
>CM059277.1:8282607-8285107 GCA_030347295.1 Setipinna tenuifilis
AAAACATAATGCTAACAGCATGTTCATGAGAAGATGGACACGTGTTTCATGTACACAACTGACTCTGACTTATACGACAAAATGCACCAGTAGCAACGTCAGCACAAGAGCATACAATATACAATCTGTCAACATGGCCGACTTTTATATTCGCTGTAAGTGGGGGCTTAAGTCATTACACATTACAACATTTACCAGATGCGATTTATATATATGTGTGTGTGCGTGTGTATGTGTGTGTGTGTGTGTGTGTGTGTGTGTGTGTGATATGCTGTAATGCCTTCAGTATGCAGATGTATATGCTCAGGATAAACAGCTCATGATAGCAGAGCTCAACATGTGCTTACCGCATCCTCACATCCGATACAGGCATGAGCTCATCTGTCTGGACACACACACACACACACACACACACACACAGACACACACACACACACACACACACACACACACACACACACACACACACACACACACACACATATAGTCACACTTACAGTCACAGTCTCTCTCTCACACACACAAATACACAAACACAGGCGTGTTCACACACACATACACACATACATTCACAGATGCACAAACACAGGCATGTTCACACACACATGCACGCACACACATGCACAAATGCAAGCTTGTTCATAGACACACACACACACACACTCACAGATGCATAAACACAGACGTGTTCATACACACACATATAAACAATACATGCACATGTGTGAACAGATAGGCATACACACACACTCACGTGTGTGCACACACACACACACACAGCTGGTCATGCAAGAAGGCCTTTGGGGAGGGGGAGAGTAATGGCTCTTGGGGGGCTGAGGTCTGGCAGGCGGCGGGATGGATAGAGGGAGGCCCAGCTGCCTGTCTCAGATGCTCTAACCCCTGCACACACACAGTAACACACACACACACACACATGCACACAGAGCCACACACTTGTGCACACACACACACACACACACATGTACACAGAGCCACACACATTTGTACACGCACACACACACACACACACACACACACACACACACACACACATGCTCACAGAGCCACACACACACACAAGCACACACACACACACACACATAGACACCGCCTTACTTGCCGCACTGCTCACACACCTACTGTACATGACGTCACAAACTACACACCACCTGCACTGTACTACACACGACACACACATCTACATGCCATCGACATTACAGTGCATCGCATCTGACACCCACACACACACACACATACACACACTCACACTCACGTATCGTATCTTCCCCATTGTCCCCATCACACCTACCCAACAGAGCCCTCCATGCCATCTTCATTACTCCCAACCACTGAGAGGTTCAGTGTCCATATTGGCCGATATTTCTGCCTTTTTGACAGTTATCAGCCATCCGTGGCATTTGGCTACTGTAGTGGCCGATACTGTCACGTCCAATTTATTACTCACAATTCCACGAGTCATATTTCGAGGAGTCCATGGGAAAAACGGGAATAGGCACAAAAATGACATATTTCAAGTTACTCCCCCTATCGGTAGCTGCATTGAAAGCCCCAGCTTTTTCAGCAGTAATCCTGACAGACAGAAGGACACTAACATGTACAGACACACGCGTGTGTGCCACAGGGATGGAAATTCGCATCTGCCACCAGCCAAGGGCTGGAAAAATATGAAAATGGCTGGACACAAAATAATAATTTACGTTTGAGTTGCTGGTGAATTTTATCATGTAATTGTTAGTGGCTGGGAAAAGTTTACATTTTGCAAAGTTAATTTTCACCCCTGCGTGCCGACACACACGCACTAACACACATATATACACGTGTGCGCACACACACACACACACACACACACATGCACACACACACCCTCACACACACACACACACACACACACACACACACACACACACACACAAGCACTCATGTACCCCTGTGTGAGGAAGGAAGCCCTTGTTCGAAGGGCTGAAGTGGAGTTTCCTGTGCTGTCCCAGTCAAGGGCCGATTACGCACGAGCACAGGATGGGACTGGACGTGTGTGTTAGACACACACACCCCACCGACACGCACACACACACACACCCCACCAACACACACACATGCCCTGTCGACCCACACACATCACGCTGGCCCACACACACACACTGTAGACCCGCATACAACCCACCTATCCACACACACCTCGCTGAGCCCTCTGCATGGGTAGGACTGTGTATACATCATTTTCCTCTTCCTGCCTCTTTCTTCATCTCTTTTTCTCACACACAGCATACACATACATGCAAAGGTACGCACACACAGCCACACAAATATTACATCCAGATGCACACACACACGGAGGATGTACTTACAGGTGTATTGCAGAGCTCCCTGGTTTGCTCCCCTGCCCAAAAATCTCTTACTCACTCACACACAGACACACACACTCAGCATAGTGATTGAGATCAAGGTGCCGATATGGAAAAAAAGGGACTATAAGGAGATG
>CM059277.1:8300107-8302607 GCA_030347295.1 Setipinna tenuifilis
CAGCTAATTACAACTGGGTCACCCTCTCTACAGGCGATGGTGTTTTTGAGGGTCAATGCCCTCTCCATGTGCACTGGTGGGTGTTTTCATGGGTAGATCCCTTGCCCATGAGCCTTGGTTGGTGTTCTTATAGGGTGGATGCCCTCTTGATGGGGCTTAGTGGGTATTCATCTGGGTGGATGCCCTCTCGATGGGCATTGGTGGGTATTCTTATGGGTGGATGCCCTCTCAATGGGCTCTGGTGGGTATTTTTGTAGGTAGATGCCCTGTCAATGGGCCTTGGTGGATATTCTTGTGACAGGATGCCCTCTCAGTGGGTCTTGGTGGGTATTCTTGTGGGTTGGTTCGCTCTCGATGGGTCGTGATGAGTCCTGGTGGGTGTTCTGGTGGGAGGATGCCCTGCCTCTGTCCATGGGCGGAGGTGTTTATGCAGGCAGGTTGGGGGGATGACAGGTGGGGTAAACACTGGGCTGGAGCTGTGAGGGGCTCCCACACAAACACAACCCCGCCAGGAGGAGCAGGGAGGCGGGCGGGGGGAGGTGCGAGGGTGGACGAGGTGAGGGGTCGGTGATGGATGGAGAAGGATAAGAGGAGGAGATATGAGGAGAGATGAAGGGAGGGAGGAGATCTTGTCTCGGGGGTGAGATGAAGTGACCACACAGGTTTTACACAGACATGTACACACACACACACACACACATACATGTACACACACACACACACACACACACATACATGTACACACACACACACACACACATACTTACACACACACGCACACACACACACACACTCATACTTACACACACCCACACACACACTTATACACACACACACACATACTTACACACACACACACACACACACATACATGTACACACACACGCACACACACTCATACTCACACACACACACACACACACACACACACTCATATACACCTATACGTACAAACACTCTCACATTCCCACCCACACATTCAAAACATACACAGTGTACGTACACTTACTTGGTGACTGATGGCATTCTTCTAAGTTTTTTTGGAGCTTGGTGTTTGTGTTAAAGATTAGGGGATATATATATGTGTACGCCCAGGCCAGATAGCGGCATGTTTAACACATAGTAACTGTCGCTAAGAGAGGTACTCCCCTCATTGAGGGTGGGGGTGTGGGTGGGTTGATTTATTGGTTCACAGCTGGAGGACAGAGGTTCGTATCCTCTGCTGAGGTGCATTTTGGGTAGACAATGAGCAGATTACAGGAGACGTTATCTTTGTAAAACAATGTGCAAAGCTGTACCTCTCTCTCTTTCTCTTTTTATTGGGGGAGGGAGGGTTGGTGGGATAGGGTCATGTAGGGGATGCTCTCGCTCTCTCTCTCCCTCTCCCTCTCTCTCTCTCTCTCTCTCCCTCTCTCTCTCGCTCTCTCATTTTTCAGGCAGTAAGATCCTCTTCTCCCTCCGGTGCAGGTCTGATAGTTTTCTGCTGTGATGTGAGCCACATGGTGTAATCTCTCTCAGTAGTATCAGTGGAGTGAAGAAGCAGAGCAGTCACTCCACATGGGCCTGGAGTCCAGGCCTCTGGGGTACCAAACATGCGCCCTGACCACAACACCAAAGAGCCAGGCCCATTGGAATGGCAGTCACAGCATTCTCAGCCCTGGTGATGGAACTCCATCACTATTTGAATAACAGCAAAGGCACACAGAAAGAAAACCAGCCAAACAGAAAAGTCTACCCAGAAATGCCAAGCACTACACAGAAATGGGTAGTAGGCCTTTATAAAGGCAATGAACAAATTAGTGTTGCTATTATTTTTTAACATTATCTATGTATATACAGGTACACAAAACAGTATGTGATTATTTATTTTGACGTCTACATCTATATGATGGGGTGTTTTCTATTCTTTAATCGACAACCCAGTCATCCCTATAAAGCCAGCATTATATACCTGAAGCTGTGACAGACAGACAGGTAGACAGACAGGCAGACAGACAGACAGACACGCAGGCAAGCAGGCAAACAGACAGACAGACAGACAGACAGGCAGACAAACAGACAGACAGGCAGACAGGCAGGCAAACAGGCAGGCAGACAGGCAGACAGACAGACAGACAGACCAGGAAAGAGTCGGAAAGAGAGAGGAAAAGAGAGGGGTGGGGGAATCAGACTAAAGAAAATGACTGGGACAGGGGGAGTGATCCTTAGGAATAAATGAAAGGGTTAGATTCACAGAAGGAGAGAGAGAAGGAAAAACAGAGAGAGAAAAAGAGAGAGGGGGGACGAAGAGAGAGGAGGCGGGGAGAGATGAGAAAAAGGGAAAAAGAGGAAGAAGAGAGAAGGAGAGAGAGGAAGAGTGGAGAGGAAGAGAGAAGGAATAGAGGAAGAGAGAGAGAGAGAAAGAGGAAGAGAGAGAGAGAGCGAGGAGAAGAGAAGTGTTTAACACATTAAGGAGTGTCGCGCCAACGTAAACAGACGAGCATGAAGGACAGAGCAATAG
>CM059277.1:8320107-8322607 GCA_030347295.1 Setipinna tenuifilis
ACTCACCAAGGTACACAATGACCACAACATACAGAGACTCCTCATGAGGGAGAACTTCTCAGAAGCACTTCTGTGTGTGTGTGTGTGTGGGTGTGTGTGTGTGTGTGTGTGTATGTGCGTGTCTGTGTGTATGAGTGTTTAAGAGAGAGCAAGGGAGTGAGAGATATGAAGCATGAGACAGAAATGTGGGTGTGTGTGTCTATGGGTGTGTGTGTGGTGTGTGTGTGTGTGTGTGAGAGAGAAATGTGTGTAGAGGTAGTGGGAGAGAGAGAGAGAGAGAATTTAAAGGTACCATTTAAAGTAGTCTATCTGGGCCATTATTGTCTCTTCCAGTGGGCCGTAGTCCACCTTCCCATCTCTGATTTCTGATTTGCTGCTGGGGCGCACATGTGAGCCCAATCTAGCCCTTACGACTGAGGGGTCTCCCCAAACGAGCGGGGTCAACCTACACCCCCCGCCAGGAAAGGAGGGGTGCTGGTGCCACCTGGCTCCGCAGCCAACTAAGGGAGAGAGAGAGGGGGGGGGGGGGGGGGGGGGGGGGGGGGGGGGGGGGGGGGGGGGGGGGGGGGGGGGGGGGGGGGGGGGGGGTAGAAGGAGGGAGGGATAGAGGGATAGAGAAAAAGAGAGTGGGGAGTTATAAGGAGTAAAAGAAAGAAAGACAGATAGGCAGACAAAGAGTAATAGGAAGAGCGAGAAGGAGGGAGAGAGAGAGGGAGAGAGAGAGTTACAAAGAGAGCAACAGACTGTGTGTGTGTGAGAAAGAAAGAAAAAGACAGGCAGACAGACAGACAGAGAGGAAAGACTGAAAGGAAAGGTTGAACCAACAGTGAATGGAAACTATGCAAAAACTCCCCACTACAACCACAACCGTATGTCTCAGCTTCCATTTCTTTTTCTTCCCCTCTCTTCTCTTTTCTTTTCCTTCTGTTTCTTTTTTTTTTTTAACTTGAAATACAAAAAAATGGAGTCAATCACCTATCCAGCGCTTCTGTGAAGTCTTAAATCACACATCTGTGGCCGTTTGTGTGCGGAGCCAAGGCGGGCCGGGCCGTGTGAATGAGGCCTGAAGCAGAGGATCGAGGCAGCTATATGACTTTCCCATGGCTGTAAGGCCCCAGGATGTGTGTGTGTGTGTGTGTGTGTGTGTGTGTGTGTGTGTATATGTGTGTGTATTCGTGCATGTGTGTATATGTTAGTATGTGTGTGTGTGCATATATGAATGTGTGTATGCATAAGTGTGTGTGTGTGTGTGTGTGTGTGTGTGTGTGTGTGTGTGTGTGTGTCCATGTGTGTGTGTGTGTGTGTGTGTGTGTGTGTTGTTGGGCTTAAGTTTACTGTGGCAGGGTCCCCAGGTGGAGGCAAGAGAGACTGTACCCTCTGGGTCAAGCCACGGTGCTGAAATGGCTTTTCGGGACCTCATTACAATGACTGGGCATGAGTGTGTGTGTGTGTGTGTGTGTGACCTGGCATGTGTGAGTGTGCGTTTGCGTGTGTGTGTGTTTGTGTGTGTGTGTGTGTGCATGTGACTGGGCATGTGTATGTGTACGTGTGGATGTGTGGCTGTCTTTGTGTGTGTGTGTGTGTGTGTGTGTGTGTTTTTGGGTGAATGTGTGTGTGTGTGTGTAGTTGGCAGAGGTGGCCTCAGAGTAAACATCACCTTAGAGTGTGAGAAAACATGGCTGTGCTGTGCGGATGGTCCCAGTGGATCAGACAGGGCCCTGACAGCCTGCCTTGGGTATGGGCCTCTCAAAGAGGCTGCCCTCCGCCCCTCTGGCCTGCATAAGTGACGTAAGCATTAGTTAAGTATTGATAGAAACTTAGTTAATGATAATATTAGCTAAGCCTTAATGGACCGTGAGTGATATTATTAGTTAAGCATTCATAGACACACTACACACTCATAATCAACCCGCCCTGGGTATGGGGCTCTGAAAGAGGCTGCCCTCAGCCCCTCTGGCCTGCCTAACTCTGTTAACCAGTTAACACTGACTTAGGTATTAGTTAAGCATTAGTAAACACTTAGTTAATGGTATTATTAGTTAAGCATTATTAGACACTTAGTTAGCATTAGTAAGCATTAGTAAACACTTATATAATCATGGATTAAAGAGCAAGACCCTGAAGAAGACGCACTGCCGTCGAAACGTCAGTCGTGTTGTTTCTGCACCATTAAAAACATTGTAAACGGAGTGCTCCGGTCTTGCTCCTTAATCCATATTATTGTACATTCTGTCCTGGACCGTGAGCACCAATCGAGTTGGAAGCGCATCTGACTCCTAGTTACTGTTCAACTTATATAATCATATTATTAGTTAAGCATTAATGGACCGTTAGTGATATTATTAGTTAAGCACTCATAGACACACTAGACACTCATAATGAAGAATTGTTCTAACATTAATAAGTAATTGTACATACAAACAAAGAACATTTTGCTCCTCATTAGGAAGATCATAGTTAAATGTAACATAGTAATCTAACATTTTATCCTTGCGTTTTC
>CM059277.1:8330107-8332607 GCA_030347295.1 Setipinna tenuifilis
GAGCCAAGATGGCTGCCGAGTGTGGTGCCTTGTCTGAAACGCCTTTGGCCATCATCAGTGTGGCACTGCCTGCTGGTGTTTATCTGGTGCTCTGAGGCCTTCTCACCCTGACGGCGGGCTGTGCTCCTCACACTCATTGGGTGCTGACACAGTGCTGTGGGGCAGCGTCCGCCCGTGTTGTCCTCATACACACACACACACACACACTTGCACACACACAGACAGACATACACACACACACACACACATATGCACACACACACACTCATGCACACACACACACAAACACACACACATGCACACACACACTTGCACACACACACACACATGCACACACTCACACACACACACACACACACACAGATGACACACACACACACACACACACACACACACACCCACACAGATATCACACACACCTCTACACTCAACCGACAGCTAGACCCCCTGGAAGTGCTGCTAATGTGTCTGATAAAACACATGGGGGGGTAGTCGTGGTGGGCCCACATACCCTGACACCCCATTCCAACACACACACACACACACACACACACACACACACACACACACACACACACTGTGAGATAAGAGGGCTTTAAAAGCTACTCATGTGGCAGGCCTGTCATCCTACAGCTTACACTAAATGCGTATGTCTGACTGTATGTTTTTGTGCACGTGTGTGTGTGTGTGTGTGTGTGTGTGTGTGTGTATGCTTGTGTCAGCGTCTACATGCAAGGGCCAGGGCTAGTTTCTCAGACCCTACCCCCCCACCCCAAACTCCCACTGGGGTGCTGGGTGGCTGAGGTTTGGGGGCCGCTGGGTGAACCCTGCAGAAAAATGCTTTTGATGCGCCCTGATGCAGTGTGATAAGTCCCCACTGCCACCCACACATGTCCCACACACACACACACACACACACACACACACACACACACTCACACACACACACTAAACACACACCTACAGACACACAGACAAACTCACACACACAGACAGGCAGACAGACAGACACATTAAACACCCACATACACAAACACACACACATACACACACAGACACACACACTAAACACACACGCAAATACACACACAGACAGACACAGTCACACACACAGACAGACACACATACACACACTAAAAACACACACAGGCAGGAGTCATGGGGAGAGGGTGTGGGAGGATGGAGCAGAGGAGGCAGAAGGAGGGAGAGAGAGATTGCATGTGATAATCTTCAAGTGTGTAAGTGTATGTTTATCTGTGTGTGAGTGTGTGTGTCTGTGTGTTTGTGTGAGTGTGTTTGTGTGCAACGGTGTGTGCCTGTGTGTAAGTATTGTGTATGGTTGTGCATTACTGTATGGGTGTGTGTGTGTGTGTGTGTGTGTGTGTGTGTGTGTCTGTCTGTGTGTTGGGCACTTTTCTCTTTTTCCTATGTGTGAAACTGGCTTTCTCACCAGGAGCAGATGCAAAGTCAGACTGGGATGTGTGTATGTGTGTAAGCACAAGGGACAGATGTGTGTATGTGTGATGGTGTGTGTGAGAGTGAATACCATGTGTGTATGTGTTTATGTTTGTGTGTGTGTGTGTGTGTGTCTGTCTTTGTTTGTATGTGTTTGTGTACCATACGTGTGTGTGTGTGTTTGTCTGTATGTGTGTGTGTGTTTGAGACAGCGAGAGAGAGAGAGAGAGAGAGTGAGAGCGATAGACTGTGTGTGTGTGTGTGTGTGTGTGTGTGTAAGTGTGTGTGTGTGCGTCAGTGTGTGTGTGTGTATTTGTGTGTATGTGCAGGCATGTAGGGATGTGTGAATGTGGGAACAAGAGCGGGAATGCTGAGCGGGAATCTCCACTCCTCTCTGTGTGTTTCCCATGCCTGCTGCCCTGCCTCCCAGCTCCATCCGGATCGCCGGTGGTCCTTCTCCCCCCCCCTCCTCTCCTCTCCCCCTCCTCCTCTCCTCCCCCCCTCCCCTCTCCCTCTCCTCTCCCCCTCCTCTTCTCTTCTCTTCTCCTTTCTCTCTGCTCCTCCTCTCTTCTCTTCTCCTCTCCTCTCCCCTCCTCTCCTCTCCTCTCTCTGTCCTCCTCTCTTCTCTTCTCCTCTCCCCTCCTCTCCTCCCTTCTCTTCCTCACTCCACTCCTCCCTTCTTCCACTCTACTCCTTTCTTCTCCTCTCCTCTCCCTTCCTCTCCTCTCTTATCATCTCCCCTCCCCTCCTCTCCTCTTCTTCCTACTCTTCTCCTCTCCCCTCCCCTCCTCTCCTTTCCTCTCCTTCATCTCCCCTCCTCTCCACTCCTCTGCCCTCCTCTCCTCTCCTCTTCCTTCCCCTCCTCTTCTCTCCCCTCACTCCTCTTTTCTCCTCTCCTCTCTACTCCCTTCCTCTCCCCTCCTCTCCTCTCCTTTATCTCCTCATCCTCTTCCTCTCCTCTCCTTCTCTGCTCCCTATCCATCCACATCCCAATCTCTCTGCTGCTGCCCACATTTCCCATGAGTCTGAGGCTGGACTGGGCTGG
>CM059277.1:8352607-8355107 GCA_030347295.1 Setipinna tenuifilis
TACATGCAGTATCAGCTGACTGAACTGGATTTGACTGGACAGGGCTGGGGCAGGACAGGGCATAGCAATGCAATGCAATGCAGGGCAGGGCAGTACAGGACAGGGCAGGGCAGGGCAGGGCAGGGTGGCTGTTTGGTTGTTGGCAGGGAGAGAGGGGTTTTGTGGGAGAGGTTGCCCTGGCTGGATGTCTCAAAAGAAGTTGAGCCATGGCCCTTACAATGGCATCCATCCGTGATGGAGGGAGGGATGGAGTGGCTGTGTGTGCCCTCAGAGGACTGCTGCATGGAGCCACAGTGTTGGGTGGAGGTCAGGTGCTCAGATGGGGCGAGAAGCTGGATGGCCATCCAGATTTGGTGAGGACAATAGATTTCATTTGGATTTGGTGAGGACAATCCAAATTATATTTAAACTTGGTGAAGGCAATCCAAATTATATTTAAACTTGATGAGGGCAGTCTAGATTTCATTCAGATTTGGTGAGGGCAGTCTAGATTATATTTGGATTTGGTGAGGACAGTCCAGATTATACTTGAACTTGGTGAGGGCAGTCCAGATTTAATTCAGATTTGGTGAGGGCAGTCTTTGGTCCTGACCTGAAAATGGTGTCTTCCTTCATGGGCTTCGGCCTCCTGTTTGATATCTGCTGCACACCAACACTTCAAGATGGCTGCAATGCTCTGAGGGCTCCTGCTGTGTGTGTGTATGTGTGTGTGTGTGCCTGTGTGTGCCTGTGTGTGCGTGCGTGCGTGTGTGTGTGTGTACGTGCGTGTGTGTGTGTGTCTGCATAATGAAGATAGTGAATGGGCAGTGTGAAGGTGTACAGTGAAGTCCCGCCACTTGGAAGCCATGTTGGCAGCACCTCTGTGCAGCTCTTTCTGGCCAATAAGATCGGAGTCCTATCTCGATAAATATGGGGAAGGGAGGGAATCATAACTCCACACACTTCACTATTGCAATTCACTGGGCTATTGCTGTTGCCGTGGCGACGGCGGTAACAAACAGAACATTCAGGTGAAAAGAGGCTTTTCTCACTATCTGATTGGCTCCTCATTAAACACAACGGGGGCCTCTATCTTTTTCACAGCACAGACTCCCCCATTCATTACCACTCTGTGATTTGTCCTCTCGTTTATAATGCACCCCCCCACACCCCAACCCCAACCCCCCAACCCTCACTCGCACCTCCACCCTTCACCCCAACCTTGAAATGTTTTTCAGGCTATCTGATTGGCCCTTTCTAAGGCAGGGCAGGACATCCTGTTACTGATCCCCCCGCGTTTATGCTGTAGCCCCCCCCCCCCTATTCATCCGTCTCTGTGCTGACTTGTGTCTGGCCTGGAGAAGGTGATGGGGTTTGGACAGAATGGAAGACTGTGAAATAGGAGAGCACAGGACTTAAGCAGTGTGTGTGTGTCCATGTGTCCATGTGTGTGTGTGTGTGTGTGTTTTGGGGGGGGGGGGGGGGGGGGGGGGGGGGGGGGGGGGTAGTTAATGGGGGGAGCATCTGACTGGGGTAAGTAGAAGGTAGCGGGGAGTCGATGACACTACTGAGTTACTGGTTTAGTGCAGGACTATGGTTCGTATGGGACTGGGTTTGTATGGGGCAGGGGCTAGTTTGTGACAGTGTTAGTATGGGGCAGTGGTTAGTGTGTGAGTGTGACAATATGGGACTAGGGGTAGTGTAGGTCTGGGGTACTGTATAAGCCATAGTATAAATACTAGTAGTATGGGACTAAGATGCTTGTTGCTTGAACTATAAATGGCCTTATGTGTGGTGTAGTAGTGTGGGACTGGGCAAGTGTGGACCTAGAGCTGTGGTTCTCTAAGTGTGGTCTGGGGATCCCTAATGGTCCATGAGCAGATGTGTTGAGAGATGTATATCATCCTTTATGCCGGGCCCCAATCAGGGCTGTCATGCTGCACTAATTCATGCATTTGCATAGCCCTGTTAGCCTCAGATGGGGGGGCTGTGTGGTGATTCAGTTTTCTTTAAGGGGGGAAAGTAGTCCTCGGTCTGAAAAAATGTTAAGAAACATTGGCCTAGAGTACAAAGTATGGAATCGGAGTATGGGGGGGTCATGACTTGGTAGTTTTGTTGGCAGGATTGTAAAATGGAGGGTAAACAATGAAGGGTGTGTGTGTGTGGTGTCATGTCGAGAGCTGCAAACCTAGGGTGAAGAGGAGAGTGTGTGTGATAGAGAAGGCGTCTTACTATGGTGTGTAATATGGCTGTTACTACGGCATGTAATATGTATTTAGCTCATGGAGGGTAAAGGTGAAAAAGTGTGTGTGTGTGGGGGGGGTGGCTACAAGCAGAGTAGGTGGAGATAGGTGTGTGTGTGTGTGTGTGTGTGTGTGGATACTGTAATAGAGGAACTTTTGGAGGAATAGGATCAGAATGTGGTTAGATGTGGTGAAGGGTGTGTGTGTGTGTGTGTGTGTTTGTGTGTGTGGGTTCAGAATGTGACTGGGTTGGGTGTGGGTGTATGGATGGGTGAATG
>CM059277.1:8362607-8365107 GCA_030347295.1 Setipinna tenuifilis
ATGAAACACACACACACACACACACACACACACACACAGGGATAAGGGGTTCCATGAAACACACACATACACACACACACACAGGGATAAGGGGTTCCATGGGACACATACACACACACACACACACACACACACACAGGGATAAGGGATTCCATGGGACACACACACACACACATTGCGCTGGTCCAGTGATCGTGAAGGGCAGCAGGGTTCCTGCAGATGTAGCAGGACAGCCGTCAACAGCTCTGCTGACCACCAGAGTGACCACGCAGCTATTCTCCATCAGACATATCCATCATTATGGGAACACACACACACACACACATACACACACACATACACACATACTTACACACCCTCATAAAAGCCTATACAAATTCATATGTACACATATGAGGTTCAGGTTCATATATACACATACATGCAAAGACATTCAGATACACACACTCTCATACACGCACACACGACACACACAGACAAACATACATGCACACACCCACACACACATACTGTATGCACACCCACACACGTATCGAGTATATACTGACTCTCTCTCCCTCATAGAATATACACACACGTCTAACGACAGGAAATGTCTTCATACTTGACTGACTCTATACAAACACACACACAAACACACCGGCAAGGCACACACATGCGCACATAATACTTCTCACATACACACAATAAGACTCACACACACACACACTGTCTCACACACACACACACACACACACACACACACACACACACACACACACACACACACACACACACACACTCTATTGCTCTCTCTCTCTCTGTATCTCTCTCTCTCTCTCTCTCTCACACACACACATGTACACACACACACACACACACACACTTGTAAACAGTAAAAGCACATATACGGCAGGCAGGCAGGTTTGGTCCTGTGCTGTGGGACATCCTGGCCGTGTGTGTGTGTGTGTGTGTGTGCTGTGGGACATCCTGGCCGTGGGATCATGTTCTATATGGCTCTGGCTGGCCCCCAGCGCCTGCTTCTTCACTTAGGCCCCCCCCCCCCCACCCCCCACCCCCCTTTTTCCACCCCCCCACCCCACCCCACTCTCCCCGATGGCTTTTACACATTTTCTGATTCCTCAAAAGATGGAAAATAACAGACCTGTAACCGGAGTGCGCGCCGTGTTCACATAGGAATATTCATTACTACCAAAATGTTTTTCTTTCCTTGCCAAATCATGTTTCTTTCATATGCAGGGCAGGAGCATGTGTTGTTTGTTAGCCAGGACGAATCCCCATTAATCATGATTTTATATCTGTGGGTCCCCCGCGCTGCACCCCCCAAAACCTCACCCACCCACCCCCAGCCCCTCCACACCCCCCCACCCATCCGTCCCCAATTCCCTTTCCCACCCACACCCCCAAAACACAACTCCAAAGGCAGCCTTGCAGGAATCTGGTCAGGATTTGGTCGGTGGGTGCGTTTGATGTGACCATAAATCAGGATTTGTTCAGTGCGTGTGTTTCATCTGAGCGTAGAGCGTAGAGTGGGATGTCAATGGTGGGAGAAACGGTGTTGCAACACAAACAGGAGTGTGTGTGTGTGTGTGTGTGTGTGTGTGTGTGTGTGTGTGTGTGTGTGTGTGTGTGTGTGTGTATGGGGCCTCCACTTCTACTGCGCTACTGCCTGACGCATCGATTTGCACTGTTGTCATGTACAGTACAGCTGCGGAACACACTGCCCCACACTTGAGCTGGGAGCACCAACCCAGATTGTTTTTCAGTCTCCAGTCTGCAGGGCAGCAACAAAGGCTCTCCACTTCAGCCTGTCTTTGGACGACTTCTCGATGGTCCCACAGCTTTGATGGACACCATGACTGAGAACACATTAAAAACTAAAGGTGCTAAAAAGGTTCTTTCAACCTCTGGATGGTTTTATGGAGAGTGAAAGTTTTGTATTGAACATTACATTATGTGAAAGGTTCTTCAAATTAGAAATGGTTCTTCAGAGCCTCAGATCATAATTGGCTATGCTATGTCATATCGCTGTCAAATGATTCTTTGAAGAACTGTTCTTTGAAGCACTAAATTGATTCTTTGAAGAACAGTTCTTTGAAGCACTAAAAAGGTTCTTCCATGACATTGCTCTGAAGAACCAATACTGGCCCCATTATTAGTGTACAGTGTGAGAGCACTAAAGTTACAGGCACAGAGGTGGGACGCGATATTGAGTCGATTGTAAGCACAAACTTAAATATAGGGTGACTTGCATGTTGCAATTGCAACCATAACAACACAGAACAGACTGGTGCCACTCATAACAGTCATCTTTGATTTAATCTGAATTGCTTTAACAGTGGAAAAGGTCTCCCCAGCACACACACCGACTTACGTTGCAACTGAGCACCGTGACCGCCTTTGGTTTCCTCAGGCTACCTACGACTCGCCTGGACGTTCCATCATTCCGTCAGAATCAGCGGTTAGAAATCGTGAGGTGTGTGCATTGCCTTTAGCAACA
>CM059277.1:8377607-8405107 GCA_030347295.1 Setipinna tenuifilis
GGAGGGTGAACATTCTGAAGAATATCGTCAGGGTCCGTAGAATACGATATGGAATTCAGAATCTTAAATTGTTGTAAAACACATTCTTTTATAGAACGTTCACCCCCAAGTTTCATATCAAACGCATAGCTGAAACATTTCTAGAAGGGTCCACAGATGGAATTACTGATTTATTAGTCCAATTTTCTAATAATGTATAGTTCCCCCGAGATAGGCACTAAGTAATTCCGTAATGTGTATAATACGCAAGTTTTTATAACCTTGAAACAATTACATAAATGAGACAAGATTTTGAGCGAATGTTAATCCACATCAAATGCTAATGTGTGAAATCTAAGAGCTTTTGTATCACCCAAGATGTGTGTGAGCACGATTTCTGCATTAGCTAGGTGTGCTACAGTCACTATACCATAATGGGCTTTGTCAGCTGAAAAAGTTCTGTTCCATGCCCCACGTACTCACTGTCAGGTTGAATATCTGTGATTCCGACAAAAGTCCAATCTGCTACTGTACGCAAGGCCTGCTCTGTAGTTTGGTGTGGGGTGTCCACACAGAGCTGACATGTTTAGCTAATGGAGGACGACTCCCCTGGCAGGCCCTATCGCACGGTGACACTTTGATACCTAATCCGCACATGACATCAGTACACTCAACCGGGATGTTTTGAAAGGTGGACATGCATGTATGAAATTGAATTATAGCATAGGTTTGTGTGGGTCCCCACACTCTCTGAAGTGTGTGTGTGTGTGTGTGTGTGTGTGTGTGTGTGCCCTCTATTAAAACGAGTGAGGTCTTTTCAGATATTTACCTGTAGGGTTTAGTTTATGGCAGGTTTACAAAAACCATAAAACCACTACTTAGCTTTAGTATTACTACAAATACATTCTAACAACATAGGTAATATCATCACACACAAACCTCCATAGCAGGTTACAAAGGGTGGAAGGGTGAGAAATATGCAGTAGATTTAGGAGAGATATATTGTATGTCTGACAGGAGTTATTGTTAGTCCATTTTTCTCTCACTTCCTCTCCTTTCTTTTGTGGCTTTGATTGATTTCAGTTATGTCAAGATGTGCTGTTCAGTTTATTACACGTGAATTTGACTTGACGCATCGACACTAAACTCCAGCAAAGCAACAAGATGGCGTGATTGGATTCAGTTCTTTGTGTCGAGAATTATTACGGCGTGGTCAAATAGGAGGATGGCAGGGCAGTGATATTCATGGCAGAGCGGAGCAAATAAGAGAGACAATATTCAACAACAATATTATATGACAATGTTATAATATGAATAGTATGATTGCGTATTTAGGATAATATGCGCTTGAGCTGCTTTGGGGAAACAACTTTGATCTCAGTGACACTCACCTAATTAAATAAAGGTTGGATTATAAACACATATCATATTGTGGAAGCCTGTGTGAAACATTAAGCAGAACAAACCCAAGTCAGCCAAGCACTGTAAATCAACGTGTAATGTCAAGTTTCTCTGTACATATTGACAACACTAAACCCAAAGTCAAAAACAGGCTTAAGTTGTCTGTAATAAATATTATTTGTAAAAAGTGTGTGTGAGACAAAAGTCAAGTAGTATTACTCTATTCCTGTCTCGCTATCGATCTCCTTTAAGTAGTATTTGGCCTGCCGTGTGGGTAATGCAAGCATATAATAGACCCACAGTGCCTTAACTCTGATTACCCCGACAGAACAGTCTATGTGTGGGAGCAGAATTACCAACAAGGTTTCATCTGTACCTCCACAGTAACTGTGCTCTTTCTTTTTCTCTCTCTCTAACGCTCTCTCTTTCTCTCTCCCTCTCTCTCGCTCTCTCTCTCTCTGACCTTTGTGCTCACACGTATGCTTCTAATTTTCCCAGGCAAACGAAAAGAATGGAGAGAAGGTTGATCCACATCAAAGCGAAACCCCAGAAAGTAAAAATCCCATTGCCAAAAAATTCCTTGGCCTCCCGCGCACATTCTCCCTAAAAACCCAATACCTCCACCAGCAACGCTGTAGGTAGCCTATATGAGATTAGAGATTGGACATGCAATGAAAACACACTTATGCGTATTAAGAAGCGAAACCGTCGGCAGCTGATTCTATGGCTTCTAGATGAACGTGGGCAGGCAAGAGAGCGGGGGTATTGTTCTCTACACTTTAAACCTTGTTAAGGCTCCGTGTGTTTATTTTAGTTTGTGTGAGTGTATGTGTGTGTGTGTGGGTGTGCGTGTGTGCGCGTGTGTGTGTATGTGCGTGTGTGTGTGTGTGTGTTTTTTAACCTTGTACGAAATTTTACGACGGGGTCCATACTTTCATGTTGGCTGAATTATGTGGTGCTCTTTGGCTGCGCTGCAGCAGGGGGCTTTGATGTGCAGCCATAAACGCACAGCAGCCAGCACGGAGCAGAGCGCTACAGCAACAGCAACAGCACTGATGGAGGAGCAGGAGGAGGAGGAGCAGGGGGGTGGGAGGAGGCAGATGAAGAGGAGGAGAAGGAAGAGGAGTAGGAGGAGGGGGAGAAGGAGGGGGGTGGGAGGAGGCGGATGAGGAGGAGGAGGAGGAGGAGGAGCAGGGGGGTGGGAGGAGGTGGATGAAGAGGAGGAGGAAGAGGAGGAGGAGGAAGAGGAGAAGGTGGATGGAGGACACGCAGTTCGATAGGGGCGGGTGAATACGGGCCATGGAACGCACAGAATGCACCCCCACTACACACACACACACACACACACACATACACACACACACACACACACACACACACACACACACTTATACACACACACACACACACACATACACACACACACACACACACACACTTATACACACATACACACACACACACACTTATACACACACACACACACACACATACACACACACACACACACACACTTATACACACACCCCTGGCGCGGGAAGTTAATCCACAACACACCTCAGATGAAAGGGGAAGCGCTATCGCCGTGCTGTCAGGGAGGAGGACACCTGGCAGCCAGTGATGGATGGGACACATAAGGTGCGGATGAGATGAGGATGCAACACGGGCCAGTGAAGATGCATCGCCTGTCAGTGACCTTCAAACCAACATGGCCCTGACCTTCACCACGCTCCATCAGTGCCCAAGGTGGGGTGGCTGAAACAGTGCCAAGCACACAGCGGACT
The DNA here is from genome assembly GCA_030347295.1 of Setipinna tenuifilis. Lineage (NCBI taxonomy): Eukaryota > Metazoa > Chordata > Actinopteri > Clupeiformes > Engraulidae > Setipinna > Setipinna tenuifilis. The sequence continues at coordinate 8,380,772 of CM059277.1, forward strand.
TTAGCACAGGAGGAGCAGCAGAGGAACTACTACAGAACTACTACACTTTTACTACTACAAAAGCTTGGCATTGCACTAACCTGGTAAACCAGCCCCTTGTACTTCAATTCATTTTGTACAGAGGGTCTGACAGTGGTTTCATTGACATGGTTGTTTTAGGCAGCATCTTGCCTGACCAATCAGCGAACAATTTCTTCCTGTAGGTGTAGACTCTGAAATTTACAACTGGATCTGCCTTTACCGTCTGGCTAACGTCTGGTCATTGATGTGCCTTTACCCAATCGCTATCGTCTGCTAGTGACTCCCTCTGCTCACTGATTGGTCAGGCAAGATGCTGCCTGAGACAACCACGTCAATGCAACCACAGCCAGACCCTCTGTACGCAATGAAGTAACGTACGAGAGGCTGATTTACTAGGCTAGCACTGCACTAGGCAAAGATTGTGCAAAGCCCAGCGATGCCCTCACTGCCAAGGCAGGTCAATGTGGAGCCATTTGAAAGTCAAATCTGGTCACGGCTGTCTAAGGCACATTAAATATGGCCCAGTCTGACGCCTCTTTCATGTGTCAGCCTTTATATACCGTCAGAGTGCCGGCCTATCCACACCTCGCCGCGAGGGCAAGTATGAGTCACCCCCAATGTAACCAGGTAGGAGAGTGGTAAGTTGTTTAAATCATCGCGCTCCCGGGTTTGACTGAGGGCAAAGCTTTCATCGGCTCTGACTGATGACCACTAAACGGTGAGCCTCGGCGGTCCCGCGACGGCTCATCGATGAGCTCATGTTTTCACGAGAGAAATATAAAAACAAGAAGAAAAGGTCAGAGAAAGACATAAAACGGAAAAAAAGAGAGAGAGAGAGAAAGAGAGAGAGGATGAAAGAAAAACAGACGGGTAAAAAATGGCTCTGGTCCTCCGGCGCTTCCTCCCCGGTCAGACTTTCCAATATGATAAAGGCAGAGGCAGGTATTAACAGTAGGAGGGATTGTGTCTCGCAGGCCTCCAGGGCTTGTGTTTTTCTCTGCCTGGGAAAAGAAAAAGAAAAAAAAGAAAATGTCCAAATGGGCAGAGAGACGCGGCCTGGCTTGCAGTACAGGGGGATTTCTGCCCCTAAATGAAGACAGATCGAGTCTTTGTTGCCCCGAGACCCTGGTGTGTGTGTGTGTGTGTGTGTTAGTCTGGGCAGGTGTGTGTGTATAAATGGTAACAAGGTATTCAAGGCAAACTTCAGGTCACTGGCTGGTCCATTTTAGGAGTGTGTGTGTGTCCATGAGCAGGGTCAATCTGCGTGTGTATGTGTGTCTTCCCATGAAGTATACTCTATTTGTGTGTATACTGTATGTGTTTGCTTGTGTACGTGTATTTCAGTGTATGCATTTGTATGGGGTGTTAAGTGTAGATAACGTGCTAGTCTGGACATGCAAGTTTGGGTCAGCATGAAATAGTGTGTGTGTGTGTGTGTGTATGTGTGTGTGTATGTGTCTCTCCATGTACGCATAGTACAGTGTACGTGTAAATATGACATATGTATGTTCTTTAGTGCATGCTTCAAAACACATACGTGTTACTTTGCACACATATGTGTGCCTCAGTGCCTCTGTGTATGTGACTGTGGGTGTTGAGGGGTCCGTGTGTGTGTATGTGTGTGTATCTGTGTGCGTGCGTGTATGTGTGCCTGTGTGTGGCACATGCGTGTGAGTGTGTGCGTGTGTGCGTGTGTGTGTGTGTGTGTGTGTATAAATAATAAAGGGAGGGGTCCGACTGTGTGAACAAGGCCCTGCAGTTGGCCTGGCTTTTAGACAGCCATGTGGAGATTGGTTGTTATAAACAGTAAACAGTGGGAGCTTTGGCGACACACACACTCTACCCTGCAGACAGTAGCTCTGGCACACATAAATCAACCTGACCTGCAATCCAATGAGTCACATGTATATATACACACACACACACACACACATACACACACGCACGCATGCACACTCAGGGTCACACACACCACATGAGGACATTTACATGCACACACACACACACACACACACACACACACACACACACACACACACACACACACAGACACACACTACCCACACGCACACTAATCCATTCACTGTTTATTCAAAGTCAGTGTGTTGAATTATACGTCACAGTAGCACAGTGCTGTGAGTGCGCATTGGCAGGCAGAGTCCCACATTTAGCTTAGGACTGCAGTGCGTGTGTAAGTCTCCAGTCCATAAATACATCAACGCTTCACCGTACGTCACCAGTTAATGACTTGCACTTTGAGGGGGGAAAAAGACGCATCGCATATCGAACTTATAAATCATCCCCCCCTCCTCTCCCCAGCCTGTGTTAGAGTAGTGTAACGATTATGTTGTTTTGCCCTCGTACTAATGTCATAAAGAAGAAAGCCCTGATTTATTTCACAGCTTGTTTTGGAAATGCATTAGTGGTGACGCTGGAGAAATCCACAAGAATGCCTTTCAAAGCAGACTTATTTATGCGTGCATGCATGCGTGTATGTGGTGGTAGGGTGTGGGGAGCACGGGTGTGTCTGCACAGGGCTAAAAACTGTTGGATGTTGGGGGGGATGAGGGTGGAGGCTGTGTGTGTGTGTGTGTGTATGTGTGTGTGTGTGTATGTGTGTATGCGTGTGTGTGTGTGTGTGTAGAGGGGTGGGGGGTGTGGGCAGTACTGACAGAGAGGAGTTTCGGGCGGATCAGACGCCAGTCTTTTATTATGTTTTTCCAGTACTAGGAATCAAACAGTTGTGTTGTGTTCAGCAAAATTTTGCAGAGAGAGAAAGGCACGAAAAAAACAACCGCATATGGAAGGCATAAATGCACTATCTCGAAACAGCGAAGTGTCTCTACCCCTTTTCCAGATAGCCACTATCTATTTGGATGCAAGCACATTTCTGTCAGCCTGAAGCGTGCGTTTCTGCTCCATCTAAACCCTGCTGCCAGTCAAAACATGCAGGGGGGACAAACAGAGAGGCGTTCTCATCGCTGTGGCGTTCCAGGCCCGTGGAAGCCGCGAGATAAGAGGAGGAACAGTAATGGGCCAAACAGATGCTGTCACACCGCCGACAGGCAACGAGGCATGCGGAGAGATGACATCGCTCGCTGAGAGCCGCGCGGTCCTCGGCCCGGAGATAGCGGGAGATATCGCTGCAAGACTGCTCTCTTGTGGAAACAAGCGAAATGAGGATGCGCCTCGCCTCGTCACATCTGACCAAAGAGGCGTGGACGGACGGTTCTGTTCTGACGCGGCTTTGGCCCACGTTTGGCCCTGTTTTGGTTTCCTAACGGTGTCCCAGTCCAGTTAGACTCGTCCCGGGACGGGAAGTACTGTACCTCCTACAGTGCCGGTGTATTTTTGCTCTGGTTATGCTGACATGCTGATGGTGTGTTAGTGTTTCAGGCATGATATAATAGCTTGGCAGGACGATTTGGAAGTTGACGTATTGGGTGGAATGTGAATCATCCCCCAACCACACACACACACACACACACACACACACACATACGGTACACTATCATCATGCCCACCTTACACACATACACATCAGCACCACTACACGTATGACACACACACATGACACACACACACACAGCTCCACCACCATACCATCTCACACTCATATACACATTAATATCACTACACACACACACACACACACACACCACCACCACCACCACCAGACAACCACACACACACACATATTGGCATTACCATACCCAACACACACACACATACACACATCAACATCGCTACACACATACCACCACCAATTCCAACATCACACACACACACACACACACACACACACACTTAATTAATTAATTTCCTCCATAGATAGATCATTCTGAAGTGTCGGCAGGCCACAGGCATTCAGACTACTGTGATCAGCCGAGTGGTCTTGGCCTGTAGCTGGCTCTACAAATATGTGTGCAATATCTGAAATTCAGCTTAGGCTCAGCATTCCTGCTCTGTTTGGACTTCGCCAGAAGTGTGGTTCATGTCTCATGCGTACAGACAGCCTACGTCAGCTAGCAACTGGGGGAATAGAAGCAGCGCTATAGAAAAATATTTACTGACCCATAGGTAAGTAAATTTCAGTACAATCTTGGGTTCTCCTTAGGGACCTCTAGGAGAAGTGGGTGAGACAAGAATAGACTGAGAAGAAAAATAAAAAGAAACTTGAGACCTTAAGTGGCATTTAAAATGGAAGTGGACTTAAACAAGAGGGAGTAGTCCAATATAAGTTAATCAGTTCAATTTAAATTCTACTTAAGATCTCTATTTTTTTTTCAATCAATTCCCTTCTCATCGTATTTCTCATAAGGGGCCTTCAGGAGATTTATTATTCCTTGCAAGAGATAGAAAAGTCATTTTTGAGACATGAATGTTGTACAGTACACCTCAGCTGATGTACATATTAACTTATTGGTGCTGTTTATGTGTACGTGGTGTTTCTTGGATTACCTGTTGCAAACTAATTTTACTTTTTGTGATACATGAAGTTGAAGGTTAGTTGAGTTGAGCTGGTGGTGTTAAAGGTGACCAAAGTCAATAGCTTAGACCTTTAAAGTCACTCTTGCCACCCCCCCCCAAAAAAAAACCAACAACCTAAAACCTTGTGTGAATGAAATAGATGCCTGTGAAATGGACAGTTTCGCAGAAGTTTCTTCCAAGTTCTGAGACAAGAAAGAAAGAGAGAAAGAAAGAAAGAATGAAGAAAAGAAAAGTCCTTTGATTTATTGGGCCTATTTGGGCATTTAAGACAGGTACTCTCACCACTAAGCTCACCTACCAGGCAGAAGAGCAGTGCTGACTAGAATCAGCTCGATGAGTGAGGGGATGGAACGAACATGTGGTGGGGCTGTGTCTCGGTGATGAAGGCCTGTTTTCCCATCTCTTGCTGTGGCTATGAGTGTCTGGGTTTCCTGGGGTTCTGAGACACAGAGTCACACGGGCCATGTCTCCATGTCTTCATCCCGTCATCTGGACCGACCAGGACGGGACGGGACGGGATGGGATGGGATGGGGTTCTGCCTGTCTGCCAAACGTAAGGGGGAAGATATGTGGCATGAATCGAAAGCCCAGCCCATGAAGTGGTTCCTGATGTCTGAAAATAATAAAAGAAACAAAAAAAAAAGAACACCTCCCTGTGTTGCGCAACATATCCCCCCCTCTACTCTCTACTATTGTCGACTCTACACAAAGAAAGTGAAACGTTGGCGAAAATAAAATGATTTATCCCATAATCTGACATGATAATCTCTGTTATGCAGACCCAGATAGTGGTTGTTTCTGGACTGGATCTAGCCCTGTCAGGAGCTATGGGGGTAGATGTAGCCGCCCCCAGAACGGACCTGTGCCGAATCCGCGCCGGACCCGGGCCGAAGTCTGACTCTTGCTATAGAGGTGGGGGACATGCACTGCCATTTGTCTGCTGCCCTGATCCCCCTCTCCCACTGTCAAGGTCAGAGTTGGGACGCCGTTTGTGTGGTCCCAGAAACACGCGGTGGACTGAAGCTTACCAGAAACGGAGAATTGAAAAAAAAAAAAAAAAAGCCATGTGTTTATAAAAGATAAGACCCTAAAATGCGTTTAACTGATTTGCAGATCCAGACATTCCACTAAATCACCATGTCCATGATAGGGCGTGTTAAAACACAGCATGCATGGGCCTGGATGGGCCTTAATCAGACACAATTCATTCTTTCCTGGCTAGCTACACAGCCCTAAACAGCACTAAAAATAACAGATAAGTTCTCTTCAGACCTAGGTTACTCCAATCTGAGAAGCAAGGGGGAAACTATAACGCTTACCTCTAGAGACATCTATTTCCTGCGACAGGACAGAATTGTAGGCTATTCTACTGAATGCAATATGTGGTTTATTTTTACTATGTCTAACTGCTGCAGTGCTCAGGATAATGGTCTGATTCATTTGCATGCGTTAACGCACTAACATTAAGCACATACATATAAACAAATTAGTCGTTATTTTGGTCTTGATCTTAAAATATCTGGATTTTTTTTAGAGAAAAAAAACTCAGTGGCAGTGAACTCATCAAGTATTTTTGCCTTTGTGGTTTTTCACCACTCTGTTCTCGCAGCATCGCGAGACTTGCTCAGTCCAGCATGGCTGCTTCCCAGAAATTGCAGAGGTGTGTTGTGTCTCAAACAGGGAAACATTCCGCATCGATTATCTTCCTTCATGGCTCAGGTGGATTTTTCTATCCTCAGTTATAACCCGTCAAACGTATAAAATGTTATTAAAAGGCGTGTCACCGTAGGCTACCCATTCAGGAGAATGTACTGTCAACCTTCATAGACCAGAGGCAGCGCAATAACATGCTAGTTACTAGCCTCAGATAACACGGGTAACGTCAACAATACGGACAAATCTCTGCAAGTTTTCCCTGCAAAGACCCGTGTCATGTTATCAGCTTGGTTGGCTTCGGATCTCACGTTTGATCTTACCTCGTGGGCTCAGTTTCCGAGGAAACCCTTTCTGACCTGGGATTAAGGAGTGCAGGTCTCATCTTGTGAACATCTGCTTATCTTTAGTCCCTATTTATTTATTTCGGGATAAATTAAGATAAATGATCACGACCTCCCTCAAAAAATAAAGGGCGGGCGTAGTTTCCCACTAGCTAATGAAACAACGCTCTGCCATTTTCTTTCAAACACATTTGTACAGAACAAGCATGTCACGCCTCATAGAAAGAGTGAAAACAAACTAAAGCGGAAAGTGCCGTTTGTGTCCAAGAACAATTGAATTGTGTGTATGAGGGGCTTTGGTCTCACTGTTGAAGTTCATAATCTTTCTAAAAAAGACACGACCTTGTTAGACGCAAGATTAAGTTGTGCGATAGGCCGTAATGGTTATTGAGATTTATTGATGAACTCTATTACTGAACTCTTCACTTGCTGTGTAGGAGACACGGGCCTGGGGCTTCGGGCGTGGGTCCGAGACACGTTTCATTTGGCGTTTCCTCACATCAGAATAGTCTATCCTACCGCTCCTGCCAGGTGAGTCGTATGACGTTTTCTTCACCTGTGTAAAAGTAAACAGTAACAGTTTATCGGATCAGTCCAAACAAACATTAAGGATCAGATCAAAACAAAACTAAATTTCCATTTGTTGGTTTAATTTTCACTGTATAACTGAACTTAACAATATTACGTGGGATCAAAAGGGTTTGAGAAATTTGGTTTGTACCCTGCATCAGCAACGCTTATATGGTTATCTTTACCATTACATTACAGATGTAGATTATAGTATAATGTAGGTGTCACTGTTGTGCTGTTCACTTCAAAGCACTCCAGTATTATGGTTCATTTTTGTTTAAATTGCGTATCTGGGGAGCACCAGTTAGACACTATGTACATGCTTGTGTGAAAGGTCACAAGAAAAATAACACTGAATGAATGATCATTCACTCAGAAATAAGGAGCTTTCAAATGCTCAGCGCTCAGTGCTGCTGATAGAGATCTCCTATTTCTACAACGTTTGTGTTATTGTTTAGTTGAAGTGTTTTTGGTAAAGTCAAGGAATTGAAGGAAGATGCACTTGGGGAAGTGGATAGATAATAGGGGCAATTATTAACATTTGTTTAATTGTTTCCATTCCCATTCAAGGACTGCAGTGACACCTCCCAAAAGTGCTAGGAGATGTTGTGTTTGTTTATGTTTGTAAATTTATGTTTAAAATTCCTAACAGATGCTAAGTGGGAATGGCTGCGCCCACTTTGTTGGTTTACAGAGTCTGGGTGCACAGAAAGACTTTGCATGTTGCATGTTTACAAAATGATGGAAATTCCTCATAACTTCATAACTACAAGCAAGATATCATAAACAGAGAAGGAAGTCTGTATTGCTACAACATTTGTACCCCTCTCTTCCGAGACTGCTTCCCTTCCTAACAAAACTAACGATCACTAAACCAACCAAACCAGGTGCCTCATGCTTGTATAATTCTGCCTGTGTAGGAAGTATGTGTGTCTGTAGTATCCCTGCTCTGGGAAACTTACTTAGACACATGCATCTCCTTGTATGTATGAAGGTAGTCTGCTTACTCTGTGTTCCTCTGCACTTTGTTATCTTACTGTATATCGTCCTTTTGTAAGTCGGATTGGATAAAAGCGTGTGTTAAATGTAATGTAGTGTAATGTAAATATAATGTGTCATTTCTTTAGCTACTGTATGTGCTTTTGACAGTCTGATGGAACTAAAGGAAAAATGTTGATATGGATGCTAAACAACTAATAATCGGTTAATTGGGTGTACTAAGCTTCTGATACAATAACTGCAGTGGTCTCCCATTAAGCTCTGCAGAATGAGCTCTCCAGTGTTCTAAACTGCTGCTGATGCTGATGCTTGTGTGTGTGTGTGTGTGTGTGTGTGTGTGTGTGTGTGTGTCTGTGTGTCTGTGTATGTGTGTATCTGTGTCTGTGTGTGTTCCCTTTCCAGACCCTACACACCCATGCGAGGGGCTGTGTCAAACGTGTGGTTTGACCGCTACAAGATCTCCAGGGATTGCCCCGAGCACCTGGAGTCTGTGGATGACATGTGCTCCACTCTTGGCTCCATCCTCCAGGACGAGCTCCAGGCTGGCATTCCCAAACACAGGATAGTAATCGGTAGGAACTCTCCCTCTCTCTCTCCCCCTCTCTCTTTCTCTCTCTCTCTCTTTCTCTTTCTCTTTCTGTCTCTCTTTGTCTTACACACACACACACACACACACACACACACAACACACATATATACACACACACTAGCATACCTACAGTAGATATATTGAATTGTAATCAGTACCAGTACACAGGCACACACACACACCACACACACACACACACACACACACACACACACACACACACACACACACACACACACATACACATATACTTCAATGTCTCCACAGATCTCAGTTCTCCCTGACCACCAAATTAAAGAAGAGAAAAATGCATCTTATCAAATTTGTCATCCCTTTCATGCGCTGCCAGTAATATTTTTAGCCTCTGTTGGGTGCCTGGGCTCCCTCAAAGCCCTACCGTGGAATACTTGAGTTATCAGGACATGTCAGATGTAAGTAATGTCCAAATGGGAGCAGGCAGCGCGAGTGAGAATGGTGGAGACTATAAAAACCCTAAGGTAGGTTCCCACAGGAAATACGGGGGGTCAGAGTCAGTTAGCGTGCTAGCCACTCACAGGGTTGAGGGAGTGCACGGCTTTCCACAGCGCAGAAGCCGGTCCCTTTTGGAGGGAGATTAAAGAGTTAACTGACAGGCCAAGATATATAAATATACAAAATAGTTGTGAATTCTTAAAAAGTCTGTCACACACACACACAGTTACACACTTACACACACACACACATTCACTCATACACATTCAGACGAGTGGAGAGAGAGAGAGAGAGAAGAAAGAAAGGAAAAAAAAAAACCTTTTGTGTGAAAGGTCCTGTGTGGATGGAGAGAAAAGCCCCTAAACTCAGTTCCAGGGAAGCTGATTGAGAAAACACGTGTGCCTGCGGGACTGCTGAAATATGATCTTCCTAAATCATAACATTTTGTCATTAACTATAAATACTCATTGGAGTCAGTCTGCACGCCGAAGCGAAGCAGCGCACACAGGCCTGCGCAGACACACACACACACACACTCACACACTCACACACACACACACACACACACACACACACACACACACATACACACACACACACACACCTACACACACACAGGCCTGCGCATACACACACACCCACACACACACACACGGACACACGGACACACACACATACACACATACCCACACTCTCACACACACACACACACACACACATACAGGCCTGTGCATACACACACACACACACACACACACACACACACACACACACACACAGGCCTGCACCCGGAGTCCACTTCCAGAGCCGGCGGCCTGACAAGTGCCAGGACTTTCCATGGAAAACGTTTTTCAGGAGGGCCGCCGGCAGACCATCGTGTGTGTGTGTGAGAGTGTGTGTGTGAGAGTGTGTGTGTGAGAGTGTGAGTGTGTGAGTTTCTCCTTTCTCGATCTTTCAGGAGTACCGGTCCATGGGAAAGACCCTGGAGACAGTGAGTGTGAGTGTGTGAGTGTGTGTGTACGAGAGAGAGAGAGATGTGATATCACACACACACACACACACACACACACACACACACACACACACGCAGGCGGCAGGCCCTGCCAAACAACAAAGAGGTGTGCGTTGGGGGAGGATTTGGGGTGTAGGGGGGTGTGTGTGTGTGTGTGTGTGTGTGTGAAGAAGAGTGCAAGGGAGCTCTGAAACACAAGATGAGGAGAGAGACAGTGTGGAGTCAGTTACTCCAGTTCGTGTGGTCACATGATCAGACAGGTCACCTCACTGAAGGAGGAAGATATGACAGACGGAGGAGATTGGGTGGTGATGTCCTGTGGAGACCTTTGGGAGGCGTTTGTGTCTTCTCACTGCTTGCCACAGGCTCTGTGATGGCAGGTGTTATCTCCTCTTCTCTCCCCTCCACTCCCCTCCCCTCCTCTCCTCTTCCCTCCTCTCCTCACCTCTCCTCTCCCCTCCTCTACTCTCCCCTCCTCCCCTCCGCCATCCATGTGTCGTGGTGTCCTCTTCTCCTCCTCCTCCTCCTCCTCCTCCTCTCCTCTACCTCCTTCTCTCCTACTTCGTCCTTGCATGGCAGTCTCCTCATTCTCTCCTCCTCTCCTCCTCGCTCCATACACAGTGGCTTCGTCCTCTCCCTCCTCTCTTCCTCTGTCTATGTGTGGTGGTGACCTTCTTCTCTAGTCTTCTACTCTCCCTCTTCTCTCCTTGTCCTCCCTCTCTTCTCCTCTCCTCTCCTCCTTCTCTCCTCCTCTTCTCCTTCTTTCCTCTCCTCCTCCATCCATGCGTGGCGGTGTCCTCCTTCTCTCCTCCTCCTCTTCTCCTCCATCCATGCGTGGTGTCCTCCTTCTCTCCTCCTCCTCTTCTCCTTCATCCATGCGTGGTGTCCTCCTTCTCTCCTCCTCCTCTGCTCCTCCTCTGCTCCTCCTCTCCTCTCCTTGTCTGTCCATGCGTGGCGGTGTCCTCCTTCTCTCCTCCTCCTCTGCTCCTCCTCTCCTCTCCTTGTCTGTCCATGCGTGGCGGTGTCCTCCCTCTCTCCTGCCACGGGGTGACTGGCACTCCTGCACTTTCCCAGATGTGCGGCGAATGCCCAGACGTGCCCAGATGTGCAAGATTAGGGGAGGGGGCGTATAAAAGGGTGCGAGATTAAGCAGGGGGGCGCCTAAAGGGGTGCCAGGGTGCCTTTTCCAGAGACTTGCAGACTTGATGATGTGGAACCAAGGGCCAGCTTTCACTTCCCTTGTTCTCTTCCTCCTATTTTCTTTCTTTTTTTTTTCTCTCTTCTGTCCCCTCTCTTGTGTGTCCCTCAGTTTCTCATTTTCCGAGTTGTTTCCAGCAGTTACCCTGAACCTGACCGATGAACTCAAATACCTCTGTGGATGTTGTTTTCCTCAAGACACAGCTCTTGCGTGGTGAAAACTTTGACATCGTTCTTTGAGTATTCTTCAGTCACTCTCTGAATGCAAATCATGAGGGAAACCAGTTGCCTGACTTTTGATTAATTATACAGTTGACTGACCAGATTTGACACACACCCACACACACCCACCCATACACACACACACACACACACATACACACACAAACAAACACATGCACACACACACATACACACACACACCCACATACAAACACACACACGCAAACACACACAGGCAAACACACACACGCACACCCACACGCTCACCCATACACACGCACACACACACACACATACAAACACACACACACACACACACACACACACACACACACACCCACACACACACACCCCACACACACCCCACACACACACACACATACTAACACACACACACACACACACACCCACATACACACACACACACACACACACACCCACACACACACGCAAACAGAGAAAGTTGGATGAGACCTGTTTCCCCTGTCATGGTCTGGGAACATTTTGCAGTAGGGCACAAGACTGTCACCAGTTTTTTCCTGACGACGGTGAATCACGGCGTAATTAGCTCTTCTGGTTAATTAGAAGCAGATGGCTCTCAGCGAAACAACCGACCATCACAATAGAGGAGGGACCCCCCCACCCCACTCTACCCACCCCCAGCCTGAAATCCCCCCCCACTAAAAAGTAAAAAAGTACTGGCTGTTCAAAGGGCTCTGAGGCGAATTAGGCTCAGCGTTAAGAAAGCAGACAGACGTGCCAGCCTGGACCAAGCAGACCATTGCGACAGACGGAGACGCTCCACGGCATGCCCGTAATTCCCGACCAGCGATGGAAAATCCAGGGTCAGCAAAAGTCAGAATTCTTCCAGGGTTTTTTTTTTTTTTTAAAACAGCGGATTCAATTAACAAGCAAGCACGGCTTAAAATTCTGGGGTTGTAGTTACTGGATCAGCAAAGTAGGGAAATACAGTTACAAAATAAAAGTCAATTTTTAACTTTTCTTAACAGGGAATTCTGCTTACGGGGCAGCTTTGGCCTAGTGGTTAGAGAGTTGGTCTTGGGATCAGAGTGTCGCAGGTTTGAATCCCGTTACAGTAGGAGGAACAGGGGGTGGGGAAGTAAACAACTAGTGCTCTACTTGTACCCTCATACAAGGCTGAAGTGCCCTTGACCACATTGCTTCAGGGACTGTAACTAAAACCCTCTAGCTAAACAACTGTAAATCGCATTGGAGAAGAGCGTCAGCTAAGTGTGATGTAATGTTTATTTTTTCCCCATTGTTGCCAAAGGTGGGTTCTCTATGGGCGGGGCCATGGCTCTACACCTGGCCTGCAGGCACCACCCAGAAGTGGGCGGAGTCTTTGCGCTGTCCAGCTTCCTGAATAAAGACTCTGTCGTCTATCAGGTAACGATAAACCCTCCACACCATCTCACCTTCTTTTGCAGATGGGAAATGCTGGCCTCAGGATCCACATAGCTAATGAATGAATAAATAGTACATAAATAAAAAATAAATAAATAAACAGATAAAATTCAAGGAACACTTAATTGTTTACTTTGATTATTGGTGTGATTATTGTGTGTGTCTGTGTGCGTGTATGTGTGTGTGTATGTGTGTGTGTGCTTGTGTGTGTATGTGTGTGTGCTTGCTTGCATGCGTGCGTGCATGCGTGTGTGTGTGTGCTTGTGTGCGTGCTTGTGTGTGTGTGTGTGTGTGTGTGTGTGTATGTGTATGTGTGTGTATAAATGTGTATGCGTGTGTGTGTGTGTGTGTGTGTGTTATGTTCCCCTCAGGCTGTAGAAGAGCGTCAGGGCGGCGGCGTGCCGGAGCTGTTCCAGGTCCATGGTGCGAGTGACGAGCTGGTGCTGCATGAGTGGGGCGAGCAGACTGGCGCCCTCTTGAGGCGGGCGGGCATGAGCGTCTCCTTCCACACGCTGCCAGGGCTGCAGCACCAGCTGTGTGCCCCCGAACTGGAGCTGCTCAGGGCCTGGCTGCTCCGCAAGCTGCCCCCCCTCGACTAGGATCCACACACCATAGCCAGCACCTAGACTGGACTGGAGACTGGACACGCACACAGAAACACACGCACACACAGACACACAAAGAAACACACACACACACACACAGAAACACACACACACAGACACACACACACAAAGAAACACAAACACACACACGCACACACACTGGTGCATGGATGCACAATCGTATGTACACATCCATTTATACATACATACATACATACATATTCCCCTTGACCAGCATCCAGACGCAGAGGCGGACCCGACTGGAGACTGGACAGAGACACACACACACACACACACACACACACACACACACACACATACACACACAGATGCATGGATGCACAATATTTACACACATCCATTTATGCATACACACACACACACACACACACATATATACACATGAAAGTATAATGTCATGTGTGCACGAACACACATGCACCAGCATGCCACTTAAACATGAACGTTCACACACACACACACGGATACAATCAGAATATGCACAAAACCAAGGGATCACAAAATCGCCAAATGCTCAAGCAAGGGAATCAAAGGTGTAGCACTGTGCGGAATGGAAATAGTGTGTCTGAGGGCGTCATGTGCTGATTGGTCCATTGCCCTGACCATCCCAAAGCCATCGTCATAGTAACGCCACTGACTGACTGGGCATTCTGAAGCATGTGTCAGCATTACAGTACAGGCCAAAGGTTTGGACACACCTTCTCATTCAATGCGTTTTCTTTATTTTCATGACTATTTACATTGTGGATTCTCACTGAAGGTATCAAAACTGTAAGTGCACACATAATTATGGAATTATGTACTCAACAAAAAAGTCTCTTAACTTTTTTGTTAAGTACATAATTACACATGTGTTTACTTATAGTTTTGATACCTTCAGTCAGAATCTACAATGTAAGTAGTCATAAAAGTAAAGAAAACGCATTGAATGAGAAGGTGTGTCCAAACTTTTGGCCTGTACTGTACATATGTGGAGAGAATGCAGAGTGGAGTGTTCCATACATGTAGTTCCATGATAGAATGTAGTCTGTGATATAAAGAGTGTTAAAAGTGTTGACAAAGATCATCGTATATATTGTGCCAATCTATGCATATTTTGTCTATGCATCATGGTGTAATTATGTTACATACATACACATATAACATACATGTTACCGTCTTGTGTAATGATGTTGATGGCGGCTAAAAAGCTGTATCCTCAGAAGGCAAAGAAATTAATCCGACACATATTGTAGATTGTATATTTTTTCTGTGGAAGACTCAGCACTTTCCTAAAACAAAACAACTCTAAAATGTTAAATGTGTTTTATCTTTTATTTAAGCACAATAAATGTTGTTCAGGCAACAAATTAATCAGACACATATTGTAGATTGTATAATTTTTTTCTTTGGAAGACTCAGCACTTTCCTAAAACAAAACAACTCTAAAATGTTAAATGTGTTTTATCTTTTATTCAAACACAATAAATTCAAAGATTGTGTCGTGAATACAATTGCCATTATCTCAAACCAACTACTATCAAACTGTGCTACACACACACACACACACACACGCAGAATCAGAATCAGAACATTGCAAGGGTGAAGTTCCATTTTATGTGTACTGTACATCTAACCCCACTCTACCCTCCTCTCCTTTCTTTTTTTGTTCTTCTCTCTTCCTTGCTGTCCATCTTTGCTTTTTTTTTCTTTTTCTTTTCCTTTTTGAAGGCCCATTATCATTTCTGCGTCCGTCTAGGCGGGAAATCTGTTGACCATGTGTTGGGGAGGCCTGGGCTGCGCTTGTTTGCTTCTGTAGTGCTTCCACCGTAACGCACGCCGCTTCATTAATGGTTATTGGAAGGAAGTGGTTAGCTAGTGAGCGAGTGATGGAGTGAGAGAGGGAGCGAGAGAGAAAGTGAGGGAGTGAGGGAGCGAGAGAGAGCGAGTGCTGCGTTGCTGCATTGCTGTTGTGCTTGAGGTCGTCCGGATGTTTCGGCCCCGTCCTGCTCCTGCTCCGGATGGCGGGGGCCTCAGGCCAACGCTAACAGAGCGCTAACAGGGCGCTACGCTAACGCTACGCTATGCGGCACAGCGCGGGCCTGTGAGTAGCACTCCAGTGCAGAAATAGCAGCAGGGAGTCCTGACAAGGCCTTCCTTTTAAAACGCCGCTAGAAAATGGAAAAGGGAGAGAGGGAGAGAGGGGAAGGTGAAGGTGAAGGAAATGAAAGGAAAGAAAGAAAAAAACAGAAATGCTACTAAGCAGGGTGACTAAATCTTGTGCCGGGATAAGTGAGAGGTTTTTAGGGTTTTGGGGGGAATTTGAGCTGATCTTCTGGCAGGGGGGCCAGATAGGAGTGCAAACACGTAGACACTTTCACACACACACACAGACACACACACACACACACACACACTCACACACACGCACACACACACACACACACACGCACATACACACACACACACACACACACACACTCAAACACATTTTAGCGTGCTGTGTAATCTGCGGCAGGCACTTTATCTGGGGGTCAGGCAAGCCACTCAGCTGTCCCTCAGGGAGTGCCGCGGAGGGCAAATGAGCAACACAGGGGCGGTGGAGAGGGGAGGGGAGGGGGGGCAGGAAGGGATGGATGGATGGAGGGAAAGCAAAAGAGAGGGAGAGAGAGAGAGGAATGGAGGGAGGGAGGGAGAGGAATGGAGGGAGGGAGGGATGGATGGAGGGAAAGCAAAAGAGAGAGAGAGGAATGGAGGGAGGGAGGGAAAGCAAGAGAGGGAGAGGAATGGAGGGAGGGAGGGATGGATGGAGGGAAAGCAAAAGAGAGAGAGAGAGAGGAATGGAGGGAAGGAGGGAGGGAGGAAGGGATGGATGGAGGGAAAGCTAAAAAGAGAGGAAGAGAGAGAGAGAGGAATGGAGAGAGGGAGGGAGAGGAATGGAGGGAGGGAGGGATGGATGGAGGGAAAGCAAAAGAGAGAGAGAGAGAGAGGAATGGAGGGAGGGAGGGAAAGCAAGAGAGAGGGAGAGGAATGGAGGGAGGGAGGGATGGATGGAGGGAAAGCAAAAGAGAAGGAGAGAGAGAGGAATGGAGGGAGGGAGGGAGAGGGAGGGATGGATGGAGGGAAAGCTAAAAAGAGAGGAAGAGAGAGAGAGAGGAATGGAGAGAGGGAAGGAGAGAGGGAGGGAGGGAGGGAGAGGGATTTGCTGACTTTCGATGGGCCGCGCTCCATTAGATTTGAGTCAGCGCAGGGCAGGCAGAGGCCGCAGCTGCTCATGCACGCAGGCCTAGCGGGGGAAGCCAGGAAGCCCTTCTGAGTCAGTGCGGGACAGAGATGCGCATTGTGTCCCGCCGCGCTCTACACATGCACGGGTGCACAGACAGTGCAGCAGGAAGGTTGGGTGGGGTGGGGTGGCGTGGGGCTGTGGCGGGGGTGGGGTGGGGTGGGGTGGGGTGGAGAAGGGTGGGGTGGAGAGTGGAGGAGGGTTTCTGCCAAAGTTTTAAGAATGCCCTAAGGCTTAGGAGTGGTGTCTCAACACACATAACTTTAAACACACACACACATACACACGCAAGCAGACTCTAGTCAGTCATAATCAACCACACAGGCACACATGCAGACACACACATGCACATACACAAATTCTCGCTTGTATTCTGTCTTGTACAGTCTCTGTCATGCACACCTAGGCGCTCTTTGATCCTTTGTCAGGTTGCACATCACACAGGCCTCACACTGAAGTAAGCTTCATTTTCTTCTCACCGCCCCGACGGTGCTAAAGAGAAGGCCTGTCAGTGAACAAGGCCTGTCAGTGCGGTTTCTCATGCTACCATCAAACACACTATTTCACACACCTTCATATGAACACACACACATACACACACTCTCTAACATGCATTTTAATGAACTTTCTCGCTCGCTCTCACACACAAGCACACACACGCATACACACACAAAGACTCTCTTAAACACATTTTAACGAACTCTCACACATAGACTCTCTTATGCACATTTATGAACAAACACACACACACACACACACACACAAACACACAAACACACACACACACACACACACACACATAGAGACACATTCATCCGGCGCTCCTCTAGCCATGGCGCTCCGCATGACTGCACAGCAGCGTTGCTGCTCCCCTCCCTGTAGGGCCTCTACCCAGTGCCAGCCTCCATCAAACGGGACATGCTCATAATGAAATCCCCCAGGGCTCCCAAGACTTGTAAAATGATACTCGCAGGTATGAGTGTGTGTGTGTGTGTGTTTGTGTGTGTGTGTGTGTGTGTGTGTGTGTGTACAAAAAGGGAGTTCTACGCATTGCGAGACTGTATTTGGCCCCCCATCAAAGACGTGCCAGTGCCTCTGGAACACCGTCGTGTTTCGCGGCGACGTTCCTCTGGTGTTGTTCCTGTCAGCGGAACATGGTCAGGCACGGGAACAGTCGGCGGCGGAACATCGTCAGGCACGGCAACAGTCGGAGTCGGAGCTCGACGGGCCGCTCAAGGTGGTTTTGTGGTTATCCCCGAATGCCAGGCCCCGTGTTTACACAGCCATGCAGAAGCCAACCAGACAACCCCACCTCCCTCTCTCCCTCTCTCTCTCTCTCTCTCTCTCTCGCTCTCTCTCTCTCTCCCTCTCTCTCTCCCTACCTCCCACCCTCCCTCCCTCCCTCCCTCCCTCCCGCACTCTCCTCTTCTCCCACCTTCAGTACAAAAAGCACCGCGCCACCTTTCATTGCCTCAGTACTATGTAGTTGAAAGGTTCTCCTGAACAGAAGGGGTAGTCGTGTGGGCAAAGAAAATGTGCAAGTCTAATTGCGTTTCAATGCAAAAAAAAACAGTTTTGTTCTTTATTACATCACATTTATACCATTTCCTGGTCCAACGTATAAAGGAGGAGTCCAAAGCTCCTTGACGAAGTGGATGTCGTATTTTACTGTGCCAATAGGGCCAGTTAAATTTTGTACAGTTTCAGGACTTATGTAACTTCCTGTCCTCCTCTCTAGTATTTCAAAGTAGTGACCTCCTGGACGTCTTTTTCCACATAATCTTCTGCACACACACACAAAGACAGACACAACACCACACGCTTTTCAGTTTAAGAGGGCAATAAAGCATTGAATGAGTTTGTTACACATAAACACGCACACACGCACACACACACGCACACACACACACACAGGATCTGGCAGATGAAGTACAATGCCAGTGTTGTCTCCTGCACTCACTCTCTCTGTTCTGTACCTGTATTGAAATAGGTTATGTAATATTGCTGTGTTGGGAAAAGAAGCAATGCCATGATCCGCATGCTTCATCAAAATTTTGAACAATAAGCGTCAGGAAAGCTCAGAGTTGTATAAAGTAGAAGTGGAAGTACTGTTTTGGATGTAATTACAACACTGGTAGTATGGTATTATGCAGTTGCAACGTAGTACCGTACTACTTGTGTTGTAATTACATCCAAAACAGTACTTCTACTTCTACTTTATACAACTCTGGGAAAGCTACTGGCGTTTCTACTCCATACTGTCTGTCTCTGTCTACATATAGACGTAATTAAAATGTCAGTGTACTAATTAATGCTGATGTTAATGAAGTTGAACTGTTAGTGTAGAGTTGTTGTGCTAATATACTGTGAGGCTTGTAAAAGTGTTGTGTATAGTGTGTTGTAGTGAGGATGTAGTAAATTTAGTGTATGTATTTGTGCAGTGTAGTTTAGTGTCAGTAAGAGCGTTGTTGTATTGTATATAGTGTGGTTTGGTTGAAGTGTCAGCATAGTGTGAGTGTGTTTATGTCTTATTGCACTGTGGGTGGCATACAGATGTTTGTGTTGTGGTGTGGTGTAATGTGATGTTGGTGTATAAATGTTTGTATTGTGGGTGAAGCAAGAGTTTTAGTGCAGTGTGGTGTGGGCGAACTATGAGTGTTTGTGTAGCTTTAATGAAATGTGTGTAGACGAAGGAAGAAATTACCTTTAGCAACATGAGCTAAAACCAATAATTCTTACTCGAAATTGTATAACAGAGAAAACAAGATGAACTTTACCAAGCTTGATAATAATAATAATAATGAAATTAACGGACTTACAGGAAATACGTAAACGGCTTAATATCCAAGCAAGGTAACACACACGTCTGTCAGTGACAACAATATGGCCTACCTGAGCGGGTCAGCGGTCCTAATGACACTTTAAGTTTTGTTGTTGTAAGTGTTGTTACGATGTCGTAATAGTGCTGTTGTTGTGTCGTAATAGTGTTGCTCTATTGTATGTAGTGTAGTTTGGTGAAAGTGTCAGACATTAAGTCTTATTGTAGTGTGGGTGTACCATGAGTATACAGTGATCCCCCGCATATAAACATTAATTAAAATGCAACAATAATTCAATAATACATACAGTAAATGTATTAAAACAGCAAGTATTTTAAGGCTAAAAAGTATAAAATTAAATGTTTTCTATATGTCTTGCTATATCGCAGATTTTCACAGGGGGTTCTGGAATGTAAGTACCGCAATAGAGGGGGGATCACTGTAATTCTTACTTCAGTGCTGGTGTGGTGACGTGTGTGTGTAGCATAATTGTTAGTTTGTTCAAGTGTTGTTGTAGGAAAGTGGTAGTGGTAGTGTAATTGTTAGTTTACGGAAGTGTTGTGGTAGGAAGTGGTAGTTAGTTGTAGTACAAGAGACAGAGGCCCAAGCGCTGTGTGCTTTAACTCATTGGAGCTCAGGAATGGATGTTACTGAATAAAGATGCTAAACCAAAGTGTCTGCTACTTTCTCTACTCTATACAAACAGACAGCTAACAAACAAGCAGAAAGAATATAACTATGTTTATAAATGATTTATTAATGAGAAATAATGTGAAAATAAAGGTTAACAAATGATGAACTAAGCTTTAATGCGGAGGAGAGATGTTGGGAACGAGCATGGCTCCGGCTCCTCTACGTCTGCACCTCTGGGAGGTGAAGTCAGGTGAGGAAACAAGAAAGAATGTCAACAACCCCTGAATAATGAAAAAAGAAAAAATGAAAAAAACAGAGCAGGCTATTTATTTTCACACAGCCTTTACACTGCCTAACGTCATCTCATCTCACATCGCAGTCCAGGTCCAGACTCAGGTCCCCTGACTGACGCCCTGACGTCCACGCTTGTTCTCCTCTCTTTCCAGCCCGGCGTAAATCATCTCGTCACCTCCCGCTGTTTTTTCCTCTCCTGCCCTGTCTGTCGCCCCCGGCTTTTTCGGAGCACTGACTTGATTTTTTCCAAGAACTACATTTCCCATGATGCACTGGGTTTCCACGTCACATGATCACCACTGCCACATTGAAGCTCCAAGCTCTTCCCACGACTGCACTCTCCAATTCACCCAGCCCCCCCACCCCCAGCACCACCCACCCCTCCACCCCCACCGCCTCCCTCCTTTGGAAGTTACCTATCGTTGGCACTGTCCTGCGCTCTCGAGGGCAGCCTCTCCTAGCCTCTCCTAGGTGCCCACCTTTTCTTCCAAATTGCGTTTTGTCCACTTAGATGATAATCAGCTTCGTGACGCATGTGTCAGACGGAAGGAATGCTGCTCTGGAAGAGGTGCGCACAGCAGAGCGGAGAGCGGAGCGGAGCACAGCAGAGACGAACGGAGAGGAGCGGAGAGGAGCGGAGAGGAGCACAGCCGAGTGGAGCAGGCCCGAGCACACACAGCACAGCACACACAGCACAGCACTGCACTGTGGACTTCTCTTTTTTTCTTTTCCTTCTTCTTCTTCTTCCTTCTTACTTTTTTTTTCTTGGCAGCCAGTTTCCACTGCGCATTACTTTCCATGTGATCCGGCTCCAGAAGCTCTGGGATGGAGGAGCTGAGGAGAGCAGGCCCAAGGCCCAAGGCCCAAGGCCCAGGCCCAGGCTCAGGCCCAAGGCCCAGTCTCAAGCCCTGGAGAGCTGCCTCCCGACTGCCCTGGGTCAGGGGGGTTGAAGGTTGGACTCAGGATTAGGGCTTTGCCTGATATGATAAAGGTAGCCCAATCGGTCTGGCAGTGGCTGCCAATGAAGTGTTTTGTTTTTTTTATTATTTTAAATCTCTGGGTGGAAAAAAAACAGTGAGTGCTGACAGAGATACTTCATTCTAGTTGACCTTTTCCTGTACCCAACACCTGGACCCAGCCAAGGTTGGATGCGTACACACCTCTCTCTGCTGCCTCAGGCTTTCTACAGCACTCCTCCTTTTTCCAGTACAATTCCTTTTTTGCAGTACAACTCCTTCTGCAGTGATGATTACTCCAGTCTACCTTATACAGTACCTCCTACTACTGTAGTGCCAACGCAGCACACCTACAGCCGCGTCTTAATTAATTTAGAATATTGTGGAAAACTTTATTTATTTCAGTGCGATGCCTTTCAGAATGCTGACACTTCTGTATTTATTTATTTATTTATTTCAGTGTAACTCTTTCTTTAGTGTAACCCTTTCTTTATAATACACCTTCTACTATTGTATCACTGCCTTTAGAATACCCCTTCACCTACTTCTTCAGTACTACGTCCTAATCAGTTCACCTACCTAATCACTTCACATTCCTCTACTGTACTGGATTATATTCAGGAGATACTGGAACAAACAACTGTATATGTTTTAATCTTTTTGAGTATTTGTCTGGTCTGTGTTTATTGTATGTGTATGCCTTGTTTGTGTATGTCTTTTATAATTGGATGATGAGAGTCTGGTTAATAAAGTGAATTATATAGTACCTCTTTAAGTATGATGAGCACATGTGTGTGTGTGTGTGTGTGTGTGTGTATGTGTGTGTGCGTGTGTGTGTGTGTCTGTGTCAGAGTGTGTGCGTGTGTGGCAGAGTGTGTGTGTGGTGTTTGGTGTTATTTTACCATTGATTTTATATGAATATTCTAAGGACTATAGTTTTATTTTAACCTTATTTAATGACCAGTTCTGGCCTGTTGAGATTTAAATAATAATAAATATCAAAACTTGTTACTTTTATTAACTTTATTAAATTTGACATGTGTTTTGGTTCACATTTTCCCCCAGCAATATTAAATATACTGCAAATTAACATAGGCAATGTTTATTTTTTGTAATTACTCAATTAAGTGGCCATTTGAACATATGTAACATTTAGTTTCATAATTAAACATATAACTTATTATCTATTTGTCAAAGCAAAACCTAGCCAGTGCAGTGACCAGCTTAACATGAACATTCTGAACCTTTTGTTGCTGTCCCAGATTTAAATGAACACAGTTATCACCGTGACAACTGCATGGAATGTTTACTCTCATTCTGGAACTTCAAACTAGAATCTTCAGTGAAGCCAGTAAACTTGCTCAGTCTATTTGAGACACCACAGAGAGAAGTTGCAAAATGATGAAGCTCCAGAGTTTGTTTAGATGTTGCATTGCAGTGCCCAAGGAGGACCGTGTGCCCAGCAAGGAAGAGCGGGAGGAGGCTAAGCACCTGACCCTTACAAGGGCCACTACTACTGAGGAACTGGGGAGAGAGGCAATCCCCCAGGAAAATGGGGAGAAAGCCGATTTCATCCAGGAGCCTCAGCAAAAACAGGGCCTTCTCAAAGAAGGGCCGGTGTTTCGTCTCATGCTTCGATGGAACTGGTATCAAACAAGGGTGTCTGTAAAGGCACAGCTTGTTCTCGAGGCAGACAAGAGAGAAAAACTGACCATTGAAGTGAGGCACAAGCTGGAGGAGGAGAGGAGGGAAATGCTCCTCAAGTGGTTCAAGCGGAGACAGGCTGCAATAAGGAGAGCATGTAAGTATCATATCATCAACGCTCTGCCCACAGCAAACTTAAAACCACATCTCTTTCCCTCCTTCCTTCCTTTATTTTTTTTCTACCTTTCATATTAGGTATGGTCCATGTTTACTCCTGTCCTAACTTCCTTCCTTTTGATTACTTTTATAACAGCTGAGGATGTGAAACATCTTGCTGCAGTGGGAGAGCGAGAGGAGTTGGAGCAGGAGAGGAGGAGAGTCCTGATGGACTGCTTCAAACAGAGGAGGGAGGCCTTCAAAGCAAAGAGGGATGGTGCAACCCCTTCAGCCCTCATGGGAGCTCCAGCAGCCAATGAGGGAGGAGACTCCTGGGGACAGTGAGGAAAATACACCTCCACCAAAAACCCAAGAAGGGACTGGACCCAACAAAACACTTAGGGACTACATCTACACATTATTACATTAGTACACATCATATATTAAAGCAGTATTTTGATATTCATTATTAAACTTGAACTTGGTTGATTTATATGGCATGTGGTTGTTATTTCTTCTGAGGGTAGGGGTGACAAAAAATAAAATATCGTTAGCTTCATAGCATAATTGCCTAAGTCATTTTTTGGTCAAATTGAGATTTTTGCACAACTTTACTCCCCTACCACTTCTGCATCATCCTGTCTGTCTGCCTATGTCATTGGCCAATCACAACACTCATAAAAGTAAAAAAAAAAACATAGCTGCCTAAGTCATTCATTTGACTTAGGCAGTTTTACCATTGGACTTAGGCAGTTTTTATACAATCAATTTGACTTAGGCAGATTATGCCTATGACTTAGGCAGTTTTTCTGAGAATATAAAATAAACATTACATCTTCTCAGCCATTTTGCATACATCAAAACCGCCTAAGTCACTTTTATTTGATTAAAAAAATGCTGTTCGGTTTTGTTCTTTTTCCAAACTTTTTCTCACATCTACATGAATGTTCTG